>OX235271.1:58266654-58866654 GCA_944472155.2 Trichobilharzia szidati | reverse complement strand
TAATAATATAATTGACGAAATGATTGTGCAAACGTTTACAACTGAGAATACCTGATACATTGAACGACAATGGATTGTTTAAAACTTCAAGTATGTTTTGTAAGAATAAGCTGTCATAGAGAATCTAATGACTATTAACAGTAGATAGTTATTCTATTTATAGATCAACTGTATAATGACGTGAATTTGTCATCACCTAATTAAACTTAGAACTGATCGTACATCAACTTAGATTATTTGGAGTGGCAGTGGCAAGTGGAAAACGCCTTGTAGTTTGAAGCAATGGATAATGGGTACAACCCTTAGTGAAAAAACCATCGTTCATTGGTGGCAAGCACATCCAACTGGATTCTATTGATATTCACTATCAAAAGGACTAATAATTCTGTGGAGAAGATGAACTAGAGCAGCCACTTCACTACGTGACCTTCGATAATCAGTTGCAGTCACAGATGGTGTTCCTTTACGTTCCCAGTGGAACATAGAGCTTCAAGCTAAAGTTCTGAAGTTTCGGTAGCAGCAGTGTTTATTTCTTATGAGATGGGGTTGCTAGCCTCATGACAAACCTTTCCTCTTTACTGGCTCAGCGAGGTTTAGGAGTGCGTCCATGGCCGAGGATCGAACCCCGGACCATATGTGTGGTTGGTGAGCCACACAGGCACCCTCAGATGGTATAACCACATCAAGTTATACCTTCTGTTCTAGATTTGCTTAACGAGTTCCAGGAAGATCTGGTGATTGATTATTGTGTGAATTCGAGTTACTAAAACATTCGTATGCGGAGGATGGAATAACTGGTGTCCTGAAAGGATTTTGGTTTTAGGTTAGATTAAAGAACAGAATCAGAAATATAAAAGCGCCTCAGGACATTATGGTTTATGCTCATCTTTTTTTAAAAGTTTTACGACCTTAATGCTCAAGGTCAGTGGAAAGGTGCATTGAAATATCGAAGTTACTGTTCAAATGGCCTATACACCTGAATGAAGCTGGTCGATCTTGGACAGTTATACACCAAGAGGAAACCATAAACATGAGTAAATAATATATAGTCAGGAATAATAGAATCACAAATAGTCACCCTTTCAGTTAGATTTAAACGAGCTTCCAATGTGTGCAAAGACCGCTGGCAGTACAATATACTTTGGTGAGTCATTGAAATACATGAGAACAACTGTGTCCAAATACTAATTCACTCATAGTCTAACATACTTAGAATAGAATAGAAACGTATCCTATACCATCAGCCTGCAATGAGCATAGATACAGAATATGAACCTATTACTCATTTGAATATATGCCAAGTGAAATGAATTTTTGAGAGTTTACTATGCCACTTTGTTTACTGAGCAATCACAGACAATGAGGTAGGGCGTGATATGAACTCTCATTTGCTTGTCTGTCTTTCTCTCAAATCTTTTTCTCTATGTTTTAGATTCCGCATAAATTGACACTGTACTGTTTTCAGACCAAAGAATATAGGTCATATATTTTAACAAAGAGAAGGGTGAAATAAACACCATATATACGTCTACTGCAATCAGACTGAATGAAAATAATGTAGTTTACGTTGCTATATACAAAAAGTAAAATCCGGTAACCAGAACAAGTTCATTCACTTTTGCCTTTCACACTTAGTATTGGTCTTTTCTCCTTTCGTTTAAATGAGTTGAAATCAACCGAAGAGTAAGAAACACAATCTTTATATAAATATACTGGAGGTCTGTTTAAATCAGTGCGCTACCTGACTTTCTATTCAACATAATGCATCAAGATTTTGTCTATTTCCTATTGTTTTAACGGTTCAGTTATGTCCTTGAGTCGCTAAATATTCTCATATCCATTTTTAATCGACTTTCAAACTACAGGCATTTGTCTTGAAGACCAAGGTAAAATACCATAAGAGATTGGTTTAAGCTACACAGCAAATAATACTGCGTCATGTTATGTAACTATGAATTACTATTTTAATTTAATATCGTCAATGAAGAGAAAACACTATGCAGTAAATTACTCTGAGAATTCTGGCAACTTTCTGTCCAGAATAAGGCTGATTATTATTATAATATCTAAATAGGCAAATTAGTTATTGCTTCTTTTAGAATATCCTTAATGTTATATACATATTGGTAACCGGCAGTGGAAACCAGAGTGCACGTTTTGTCCTATTTTGCAGCATCATCAATTGTGGTACAGAAATACACAAGCATATGCCTATCGCCATAGTTCAACGAAATCAACAAGGAAAATAAATTACTCTTATTGATATGATGAATGATGATTGAAAGTGAAATGAAAATCTAGGCTCTAACCCGAAACATTCACATGACCAGTCTGGGGCTTTGTCAATTGAACTTTAAGCTGGCTGGTTTGAATCCACATTTACCTACCTGCCCTATTCAGGTAGGCAGTTACCTGGGGTTCTAGTGAGAAGTCGTGACCAGTAGGGTGCAGCAGGTTGGGTGTGAGGACAAATACTCGCCGAGGACATTGGTTAGCGGTCGTGCTATGTCGTAAATATGATTAGCGATTACTATACTTTAGCACAAAGTGATTAAGACCATGAAAGTTGGAGGAGTTGAAGGAAATTTTCCTGTGCACAGAGATCTGGCTTTTCTGTTTCGATTGCCAAAGCTTCAGCAATACAGATGAGTCGGATGGATACGTAGTGATTTCGGTAAATTACTTTTCACCTTGTAGATGACTTTAAAGGTGGAGGCTGTAGAGATAGGGTGATCATTATCGACCAGATATTCAATGATCTAACTTCTTATTGCTCCACTTCCACCTCTTCGTAACCATGCACGATAGTGTTCTTCCACTCTCTTGGACAAAGCCCGATTTGAACGACCGATATGCCTAGCTCCACACAAGCAGGTGAATTGATAAACGCAGATAGAGTTGGTTAACAGTGGGATCTTGTCCTTCAGGTTGTTGAAGAGTAATGGTCGACTGGTAAAAGTTATTCTCGGAGATGCAGCAGGGAATGTCGTTTTCAGGGACTGTGATATCCTTCTTTTCATGATATCGGAAGCTAAGTCACCTTTGAATTCCAAGCTCATGTTTAGTGTTTTCTTGGGTACGGTTGATAAGTCACGTTTTTGGGGATTTGAACGTATATTCTTGTCTATAAAACCTGGTGGAAATCCATTTCCTATAAGGATTTTCCTCAAAAGATTTTCCTCATCCTCCACAGTATCAAGGCAAGCGACCGGACCGGGTTTCATTTTTGACCAATGGGTACCCAGCTGTAGAAATTTGTCAGTTGACCATTCCATGACAGCTTTCGATAAATCGATCTCTTCAGAGTTCTATCGGTCCTCCTTGATAAGTTCACATCGAGGGAATGAATACTAGACTCGTTCTCCATTTTGAGTGTGAATTTTATTGCTGGATGGCAACCATTAAATGCATTTAATATATTATTCAAATTACAATCATTATTACAAGTAGTAATAAAGGTTGCTGTAGATGAACTCATGGATTTATCGATTCCTGAGTAGACTGATGAAGATATGTTAATCAAATATAAGATGATTTTACTTCACATTGGACAAAAAGAAGCTTTACATACCCGAAATTCATGCGATGTTTGTTACATCATGCTTGAAATAGTTTACATGGAATGCAATTGGATTCACTGTTGTAAATGCTTTTGCATCTCACACACTTGATTTCCTGATTAGCATTCTGGAGACTGACGACTTGAATGCTGCGAAATCCTCAGATCTAGTTTATAATACAGTTGCCGTGGTGATAACTTCACGTTACATTTGTCAAACTAAAACTAACTGATACAGGCTTAACTTTCAAACTGCTACGTTCACTTTGCTTTATAGCTTTGTTATGTGTTACAGAGAGAAAATGAAGACAACTAAAAACCCTTTGACATCATCGCTTATTTCATTTGAAATAACAAGTAATAATAAGCAACTTGAATTATGAGTTTTTGTAGGCAGTTGGACTAATTCGAATGCAGATTTTGCCACGGACTTAAATCAATTAGGCATCAGTGAAAAATAAGGGATGGTTGTTGAATGGTTGTTTTGTCCTAATCTAGGACTCTTGGTCGGTTCGCACCCATGACCCAACCAGAGATTGAGCCCGAGACCTACAGGTTACGAAATCGAGCTAGTTCACCATTCGACTACCTGGGCTAGAATCCAATGAACTGTGAATTCTAACTCTATCAATTCATAATGCAGAGCTACCCTTAACTAAAACTTTCGATTAGTACCCACTTCATCTAAACCTCACTGATCACGAATTCTCAGTAAAGATTCAGGACATCCATCCAGGAGCCATCGATGAGTTGGAGATTTGTATTTAGATTACGGGCTTTTGTTTGAGATTTGGATAGATTTCATAATGAATAAGATTTTATTTTGATAAATCACACAGTGTTGCACAGTAATATTAACTGATGACGTTTCAAGCACAAACTATTGCTCATAATCATATCAAGGCACTACTCACACAACTTCTTTCCTTCATTTATATACATATGTGGAATCGATTAGATATTGCAATAAAATTCAATATGAGATAATGTACATTCAGAAATAATAGTACGAGTGATATTAATCCATTACAATTAGATGGGAAATAAGACGAGTGTTTCTATAGTCATAATAAGTTATTTGTTAGAATGTTGTGATGTGTTTGAATTGAAATAGAATTTTAAGATTATTTATTATCCTCTTCTGATTTGACTGGCGGTAATAATATTTTCCATATTTCTGGTATTTGCATTGAGTCATTTCTGTTGCATGTGTTAGATGTAGACTCGATGAATGAGGATTCAGTAATCAACCTCTCTCTCCACCCACCTAGATTACTTTTTAGAATTTTAATCCTCTCCCACCCTATTGTGTGGTTGTTTGTTAATGTGTGAAGTGCAATAGCTGAGCTTTTTTTAAATTACTTATCTTCTCCGGGTCAACCATTCTTACCTTAGTCAAATTCTTATGTTCCGACAATCTGACTACCCCTGACCTACTAGTTTGACCTATGTAGTTGACCTCACAGTCATTGCAGGGGATTTTGTAAATTATATTATTTTGTTTAATTGGGTCAGCAGGGTCTTTCAACCTGCAAAGTTTGTCTCTGAGTGAGTTTGTGAGTTTGAATGCCACCCTAATTCCTGCTTTATTAAGAATCCTACGTAGGGTCTCAGATGTCCCCTCCTTATATGGTATAACAGTAGATGCCTTATATTCTCTCTTATTTATGTTATTACTACTAGTTTCTAAATTATTTTTATTTTGTTTTTGGCCTTTTCTGATCTTCCTAATGAATTTTAGAGGATAGTTATTTCACACTAACGCTTCTTCTATCTGTTTTATTTCATCATTTAGGTCTTTTCTCATACTACTTAGTGCTACTGCTGGTTTGTTAGACACTTAACTAAGCCTACCTTAACAGTTAACGGATGAGATGAATTAAAGTCCCAATATCTATTAGAATGTGTTGGTTTTTATAAACGCTAGTGTGCAGTTTACCTTCTTCTGTTCGTTTTATTTTACAATCTAACATGACTAATTCTCCTTGTTCATTTTCTGATTCAAATGTGAATTTTATTCCCTCTACTAGTGTGTTTATATGTATCAAGAAGCTAGAGATATGTTCTGTTTTTAACACTGTGTGGGAAAGTGTCATCCACATGTCTCCACCATATTTTTGGAGTAGGATTAAATGTATTGAGAGCACTATTTTCCCAGTTGGATAGATTTCTATGTCCATTTCTCCTTGGTTTTCACTGATCTGTCTAACTAATGTTAATTTGTGACAAATTTTACTTTCAAATAACAAACATAGTTGTAAATTTATCAATTACGACATGACCTTTGGCTCTGAAATGTACTTGTTTCGTGAAGTCTGTGTACAGCTAGACTTTGTACCTCGGTAAGATAATCGGACAGGCCTTTGAAAATGACTGATTAGGACAATAGTTCACAAAATTTCACTATATATTGTGTTAAGAATGACCTTTGTAATTCTTAACAAAACTCAGTGAACAGTGTGTATGTGCGTGTGTGTGTGTGTTTTGTGGATATGACTTAGGACAGTCAGTATTATTTTCAATGTTATCTATTATAGGTCATTTAACAATGGACACGTTTTCACAACGTGTATACTATGTATTGTTATAGAAATTATAAGCTGAAGTAACTGAATGTTTGCCAAAACATAGTATATCGGCCATGAATACAAGCCAAGAATCAAAACAATTTTATATGCCACATCAGTAGCATTCCGTAGATTGGATTATTTACATAGAATTTAGAAGTGAAGCCGAAGTGATTGAGTGCGTGTAATAATCACACCGGAAGAAAACAACAGTCACTGACTTCATACAATTCCACTTTGTTAGATAAAAAATTAACAACTTCGACACTGAGAAAGCGAAGTGTATAAGACGTTTAAACATATGAATTAAGCGATCTTTGTTTGAGGACCGTTGTGTATACACAAACCTCATTTATAACACGACAATTAACTAGGAGTGTCTGGTCTCATGCATTCCAGAAGACAGGTTATTTCAAGATAGTGAATAGCATCACTGCACTTTGAATGTCATTGAACTCCAGATCACTGATGTAAATGATTTGCCTAATTTTGCAAAGTCTCGAAAAATACCTAGCTAGCAAGTAGGTATGGACCAACTGTGTCTCCTTCAGAAGTCCACTGGCCCATCTGGACTTTAGTGATCAACCATCAGTTGAAATTCAACTTCATTTCAGTTTCCCATTAAATCGTTAAGCTGTTGGATACTTCAACTGAAAGAAACATTTAAATGAAATAGAATGATGACTGAAGATGAGAAAAAAAATGGACAACTCCATGATTTGAGCCACAAACTCCCAATTCATCTTACTCAGAATCTAACCACTTCTCTGTGTAAGACTTAGTTTCTTAGCAGTATTCTACCTTAGGTCACTCCCTGAACTTTCAAGTTAATGAATGAATTACTGGATAAAGAACAACTAATCATCTGTCCAAGATGAATGAATCCATCTTTTATCTTCATCAGTCTACAGAACTAATCAGGACCATTCAGTCATCTTCACCAGGCAAATCTCTGACTTTGATGACTGAAACAGTAGTCCAGGGACCAGATTACTTTGATCTAGGTGAAAAGCGCTAATGATTGATATAACTAATTTCCAAACAATCACATCAATCACTAGTATACACTGCTTCACTTTTACTTGCTTTCATGATGAAACTGATGACAACTGATCACATCATATACTGTCATATAAGCATTTTGGGTCCCCAATAAATGTGACGAAATTTTAATGCTGGCGAACTACACGTATTATTCTCTACACGACTGATGGTGCTACCGCGACTGAAAGATGTAGTAACTAGACTAACCACTTCACGTTGCATCTATCAATTCAACTGAGCCTGTGGAGCAAGTTATATTGGCCGTTGTTCTAGAAAATTGAGTTTTCGTGCTCACTCGAGAACATATCCCACTATGGCTAAGTAAAGGTGTAGTTAAAACCATTAACAGTTCGAAATTAGACCATCTGGTGCAAACCGGTCACAAAGCCAGCCAGTGTGGAAGAATCCTTCTCTATAATCTACCGGGTGCCTAACAAATTACCAAAATCGTCGAAGCACCGCATGCTACTAACAGCGAAGGCTATTCGCCTCAAACAACCAGTGCTCTGTGTGCAAAAGAAGCAAGTCCAGCCACTACTACTGCCCTGACTGGCCCTCAGTAGAGACTATAAATTCATGAATTTGTACTATTATCTTTCATAATTCTTCTGACATTCAGTTTATTTTATGTTGATGCTGTTCAGCTGTAATCTATCAATATTATTGATTCGCTGTTATTTAAACATTAATGTCGTTCATAAGACTAATTCACTCATTCATTATAATGTATATATAACTGTAGAGCCTGATGATGAAGTTATCGAAAAGACAAGTAGTTCAGCAAAGAGTCTCTTTTCGGCGAATTCATTTTCAAAGCTGTACAATCGCAAATATATATGGTTATTTTGTGTGTGTGTGTGTGTGTATATATTAAATTTGTCAAACAAAATACGGTTAGTAAGTTCAAATGAATTGGATGTTGATAAGACGATAGCAACAAAAGTGATGAGTTGTCATAAATGATTGTTAAATAAGAGTTACGTAATGGCATGAATAGTTTGATGAATGAGTTGTACTCAAAGGGTGAGCATGGAAACAAAATAATATACAGAATTACACAAGGGTTTTAAGTTAGAAAAATAAGCATACAAACAGAAGTAAGGTCAAATCAAACAAACAAAGAAGAGTTGGGTCAAATCAACGGAGTTGTTACCATGCGAGTAGAAGTGGTTGGATAATTTTCTTTTGTATGCATAGTTCTGGTTCCACCAACTGGATGGCTAGGGCTTCTGCGATGCAAAGAAGACGGAATCGTACTGTCTTTGGGAGGTTGTTCTTCACTTTGTAGATCACTTTGGAGGAGGCGTTCGTTGAGATGGAATGGCCAGTGTTGACTAGATGTTCGATTATTGCACTCCTTATATGGCCATTATTTCCTTTCTGTAGCCACGCTGGGTAGTGTTCTTTGACCCTCTTTGACAGGATGCGCGTTGAACGACCGATGTACCTGGCTCCACAGCAACAGGTGAACTCGAAAAGAGTACCCTTTGTTCCGTGTCCATTGTTTTGAAAGAAATATTTCTATGTGGACTTAATGATTCCATCGTTGTCTTTTGTGTTCATTTATTAAACTGAATCGATAACTGGATTCCTGCCCCATTTTCAATTTAGATTGATGAGCCGACAGATCACTTTAGGTGTACATAAACAATCCTTCCATCTAAACTGCAATGAATTACACATGTAATTAGTAGTGTGCTTTATTCCAGAGTTTAAAGTATGTGAATGACAAGTGTGATTCAAAAAGATTGACTAATGTAATGCTGTGGGAGACATTTTGATTTGACACAAACATAATTACTTTAATTAACTTTACTCCTTTACGTTCCGAGTTGAGCATAGGGCTTCAAGCTAGAGCTTTAAGGTTTCGGTAGTAGTGGTTTTATTTTTACGGGATGCGGTTGCCAGCATCACACCGCACAACACTATCGTACTCCTAATGTGGTGAGAGTTGGCTGCGAACAAGCCAAATTGTAAACAGCAATTTACTTCAATGTTACTTCCGGATTCAAGGTCATGAGAAAAACAATAACAAGGCTTAATCTTAAAGAACTCATCAACCAATCACAGCAGAATTAACGTGTGCAAATAGGAATAGCAGATATACGTCTTAACTTTCTGAGAAACGGTCACAAGCAGTACGGAATAACCTTCAGCAAGAAAGCAAACAATCAGAAGAGGTTGCTTCTCCGCTAACAGTAATGTACATAAAAATCTATAAATATCTCTCGATTTTCTCAATAAACGCGCTGTTGCTTGGTCTTTGTATTCTGTCGTCACACTACTACTACTACTACTACTACTACTACTACTACTACTACTACTACTACTACTACTACTACTACTACTACTACTACTACTACTACTACTACTACTACTACTACTACTACTACTACTACTACTACTACTACTACTACTACTACTACTACTACTACTACTACTACTACTACTACTACTACTACTACTACTACTACTACTACTACTACTACTACTACTACTACTACTACTACTACTACTACTACTACTACTACTACTACTACTACTACTACTACTACTACTACTACTACTACTACTACTACTACTACTACTACTACTACTACTACTACTACTACTACTACTACTACTACTACTACTACTACTACTACTACTACTACTACTACTACTACTACTACTACTACTACTACTACTACTACTACTACTACTACTACTACTACTACTACTACTACTACTACTACTACTACTACTACTACTACTACTACTACTACTACTACTACTACTACTACTACTACTACTACTACTACTACTACTACTACTACTACTACTACTACTACTACTACTACTACTACTACTACTACTACTACTACTACTACTACTACTACTACTACTACTACTACTACTACTACTACTACTACTACTACTACTACTACTACTACTACTACTACTACTACTACTACTACTACTACTACTACTACTACTACTACTACTACTACTACTACTACTACTACTACTACTACTACTACTACTACTACTACTACTACTACTACTACTACTACTACTACTACTACTACTACTACTACTACTACTACTACTACTACTACTACTACTACTACTACTACTACTACTACTACTACTACTACTACTACTACTACTACTACTACTACTACTACTACTACTACTACTACTACTACTACTACTACTACTACTACTACTACTACTACTACTACTACTACTACTACTACTACTACTACTACTACTACTACTACTACTACTACTACTACTACTACTACTACTACTACTACTACTACTACTACTACTACTACTACTACTACTACTACTACTACTACTACTACTACTACTACTACTACTACTACTACTACTACTACTACTACTACTACTACTACTACTACTACTACTACTACTACTACTACTACTACTACTACTACTACTACTACTACTACTACTACTACTACTACTACTACTACTACTACTACTACTACTACTACTACTACTACTACTACTACTACTACTACTACTACTACTACTACTACTACTACTACTACTACTACTACTACTACTACTACTACTACTACTACTACTACTACTACTACTACTACTACTACTACTACTACTACTACTACTACTACTACTACTACTACTACTACTACTACTACTACTACTACTACTACTACTACAGTTAATCAAGACCATCCCCATTTTCTGTTCCTTTTTTGCAACTTATTAAAGGGACCTATGATCACATAGTGAAAGCGACTATCACATAAATAACATACATATGCAAAAAATAAAAATAGGCACATGTTCAATGATTCAATAGTTTTGCTGTAATCCATCATAATAATAAAATGCAACAATAACTATGCATTACGTGGTAATTGCAATTGTAAATTAATCACAATGAATACGTGTTACACCATTTAATTGATCAGTCTGCATAATTATGGTTTGTTACTACAGTGTCTGCATATGATCCAGTTAATAGTGAACTTCAAATGGATCAGTTGGAAGTGAACATTTCAGAAACTAATCAGTAATGATTTCTTTCTAAAAATGAAACACATTCATATGGTTTTTCATAAGGCATTTAATTGAAAAGGATGTTATTATTATTATTATTATTATTATTATTATTAGTTCACTGTGAGTCATTTACTTCCGAATTATTTCATTGCTAAAAAATTAACAAATTGAAAGAGTTCTAAGCAGCACATTATAAAGCTTAATTAAGAAAATGAAAGAGATTGAAGAGGCATTATTGTTAAATGCCTACCACACAGAATTCACTAAAACGTTCGAAAAAAAAGTTGAAATATTGATGAAACTATTGATTATTGCATTAATAAGATGAAGGAATCTAAGGCATTCACAGAGTTACCACATATAGGGAAGGAGCATCAGAAACCCTACACACGGTTCTTAATATAGCGGAATTTAAGGTGACATAATTATTATTATTGTTCTCTTGGGTTCCTAGTGGAACATAGGGCTTCAACTACACACCTCCACTTGCTTCTGTCTTCTGCTGTACTTTTCACTTGCATCCATGTTAGTCCATACTGTTTCAACTCTTCTTCACACGATCTCCTCCATGTCACCCTTAGACGTCCCACTCGCTGCTTCCCTTTCACTTTCCACTCGAGCCATGGCCTGACGCGCGATGTCACCCAATGGCCTCCTCAGCGAGTGTCCAATCCATCTCCACTTTCTCCTGCATATTTGTTGAGCGATTGGTGACGAAGATTTCCAGACTGGTTTCAGGTTGATGAATGTGTTTCTCGCCTTCCCGATTCTCGATTTGACATCTTCGTCCGTACCTCCTGTAGTTGAGACAATTCTCCCTAGATAAGTGAATGAAGTAACCTCTTTCAGATCCCTCCCGTTGATGGTGATTGGCGCTGGATGTTGCTGCTGCTGTTGTTGCTGTTGTTGTTGGTTGTTTATTTTCATAACCTCCGTCTTGTCTATGTTCACCTGGAGTCCTGTCTTCTCTGGCTGCTTCTTCGACCAGTTTGTCGGTTTTTGCTTGTAAGTCTTCGATTTTGTGTGACATCAAACATAAATCATCCACGCGCGAAATCCAGGTCTTCTAGGTTCTTCACGTCGGTCAGGACAGGATATCCCTGTCTTCTTGTTTCCCACTGTCTGACGCATAATCCAGTCCACGACAATTAGGAATATCATTGGTGATAATAAGCACCCTTGTCTGACTCCTGTGTTTACTCCAAACGCCTCGCTGAGTTTTAAGGTGACATTGAAATCTACAAACTTGCTCAGGGACAAACTAAGGATACTACCGACCTGATTAGATAAAATAAATTGATCTACCAAATACCCTATGATGTCTATGAGGTCATTAACATGGGTTAGTACAGTAGTTCGAGGTTAGTGAGATTATCGGAAGGTAGGAATTTAGCCAAGTGCAGAATGACTGACTCTAGAAACTGACAAACTTCGAGAGGAAATTAGCAACTGTAATGTATACACCAACACAATCATAAAATAAGGCTGGCTAGAATTACAGTTCGGGAAAGGTAATATGATTAAGTAGAAGGTGAAATTGACCACTAAATCTTTCTTCAGCTGTCCGTTGGTGGCATAGCGGTTAGGATGCTCGTCGACCATGCACATGGTCCGGGGTTCGATCCTCGACCACAAACGCACTCCTTTACCAGGCTAAGCCAGAAATAGTGCTGGTGAAGAGGAAAGGTTGGGCATGAGGCTAGCAACCCCATCCTGTAAAAATAAAAACACTGCTACAGAAACTTCAAGCCACTAGCTTGAACCCGTATGTTCTACTGGGGAATGTGAAGGAAAAAAACTCTCTTCACCTGATCGATACCAAACGCAAGCAACAGAAGTGACTCAACACTAACACAGGAGATATAGAAACTGTCATCACTAATAACACCTAAAGGTAAGAAATAATAGCGATATGTAAACGAAATCTAAAAGTTACCTCTGTACTTTGATATTGATAATGATCAGTAAATTGTGCCTGAAACGACACTGGTAAACAAATAATATTGTATCACTAAGGTAAAAGTATAAAACTTGGGCACTGTGGTAGAGTATAACTCCACTATAGATACGATTTTATTTTGATAAATCACACAGTGGTGTTATCCAGTAATATTAACTGATGACGTTTCGAGCACAAACTATTGCTCATAATCATATCAAAGTACTCACACAACTTTTTACTTCATTTATATGCATGAATGGAATTGATTATACATTTTTTTTTCACAGTGTGATTTATCAAAATAAAATCTTATCTATAATGGAGTGTGTCACTATGAGTTGTATACAATAAAAACATTCTATTAGGGGATTATGCGCTACCACTGCAGCCACATTTCATACTTGAATCAGTGTTGACTACTAAACGAGGTGATCTTCTAGGCCGTCACTATTTGAAGAATACACTACATTAGGAGATGCAATGTGGTCATTTAATGTATTAACAGTGAAATGTACAACAAACTGTTGCTTTTATTCTAAAAAAAGATATCTGTCATTATTACATTATATGATCCAGATCAAACGGTATTAGATTGCTTAAAATTCTAGATACAACTTGGTTCTCAATAGAGAGAAGTACGAAATTTCATTGACACGATATGTTCTATTGGTCATATTCAAGTAATTTACACAACTATAATGTTATTCAAAGGTACCACTAGAACAAGAATTAATAAGTAAAGTAGATGAAGTAGCAACTATCCGAATAACAGAATCTAACCGTATTTGATAGAATTTATTGTTAATGATATTTAAATGTGATGATGTTTACGGTCTACCAAAAGGCACACAAGGTTGGTCTCCGACTTCATCCAACTCTGGATATGTCAGGTTCCCCTTACCACTCTATTGCAAAATGGCCAGCAGATATTCTGGAACCTGTAAGGAAACAATTATGTACGCACTCTCTCTGTGACACCTTCCAGTTCATCGACTGCATACAAGACATGAATGTGTCTAACAAAATTATGCTGCCCTTCGACATTGAGTCACTCTTCACCAATGTCCCACTCACGGAAACGGTCTGATTCATATGCAAATATATAGATGACAACCATCTCAATATCGGAATACTAACAACATATTTGAAGGAATTACTATTGAGATGCACTCTGAACGTCCAGTTCACATTCAACGACACCATCTACAGAAAAAAGATGGCATTGCAATGGGGTCTCCTTTGGGTCCACTACTATCAGATTACTTCGTCGCAAGCCTCGAGAAAGGTCCACTAAAGCCAAATATTGACAATTTGTGACTGTATAAAAGATACGTAGACGACATATTCATTATTTGTGACAACAACAATGACCCCAGTCTACTGCTGAAGACATTTAACTGTTGCCATCCAGCAATAAAATTCACTCTTGAAATGGGAAACGAGTCGAAAATTCCCTTTCTTGATGTGGAACTAACAAGAAGAATTGATGGGACCCTAAGAAGATCGATCCATAGAAAACCTACTTGGAATGGTCAACTAACAAGCTTCTATAGCTGGGTACCCATTCAACAAAAGTGAAATTTAATTCAATCACTTGCCGCCCGCATCCGACGCATCTGCAATCCCGACGCTCTGGAAACAGAATTAGATATTCTAAGAGAAATCTTCATCCAAATTGGATACCCACTAAGATTCATCGACAAAAATATCAAACCAAGAATTCGGAAAAACGAAACTTTGACTGCGCCGAAAAAGAAACTCTACATGAACTTGGATTTCAAGGGAGATTTAGCAAGCGTTATTCTCAAGAGAAGGATCACATCATCTCTGAGAAGAACATTCTTTGCAGCAACGCTAAGAATAGTGTTCTCCAGTCGCCCACTGATCTGCACAAGCCTCAAGGACAAGATCCCGCATCTGACCACTTCTATGTGCATATATCAGTTCACCTGCTGCTGTGGAGCCAGGTACATCGGTCGTTCGACGCGCACCCTGTCCAAGAGGATTCAAGAACACTATCCAGCATGGTTGTGAAAAGGCAATAGTGGTGCAATAAGGAGTGCGATAACTGAACACCTGATTAACACTGATCATCCCATTTCAGCAAATGCCTCCTTCAAAGTAATCTACAGAGTCAAGAATAACCTATCAAAAGCAATACGGTTTCGCCTTCTTTGTATTACTGAAGCTCTGGCCATTCACATAGAAAAACAAAAGAGGATTACTCAATCACTTCTACTGTCTTGGTAACAACTTTTTTGATTTGATTTGATTTTTTTAATTTTGATGACTTAATTTTGTTTCTTTGCCTGTTCTTTAATTGCTTATAATTCTTGTCTTCATTTAGAACTCTTACATAATTTTGTATTATCTACTTTGTTCCTATGTGCATTCTGAGTAAAACTCACTCATCAAACTATTCATACTATTACATAACTTCTTTTAACAACTGTTTGTGACAACTCATCACCTTTGTTACTACCCTAATTTCATTAACACCTAATTTTATTGACTCATTTTGTATTACGTAACTCCAATCACCAATCTTCACCTGTTTAGTTAAAATAGCTATAACCAATTGTATTTTTGTTTGACAAACTTTAAAGTACACATACATACAAGATATCTAAACTTATCGAATTTTCATAGACATCTTATTATTACTATTATTCATCCCTTGTATTCTGGGGGCTTCAGCAACACACCTCAATTGCAATCTGTTTTCTGCTATCCTTTGAAACTGGTTCCATGACATCCCAGAAGCGCTAATTTCATGTTTACATGATCTCCTCCATGTCACTAATAGACACACGCTGAACTCACCGCCTTCCGTTTAAAGTCCATTCGATGTGTGATGTCATTGGATGGTTTCTTCAGCGTTTGTTCAGTCTACCCCTATTTTCTCCTGCATACTTGTTTGCCAGTAGGTTCTTGACTGGTTCAGTGTCAGAGATCCTAGAGCTCCTGAGGCATAGAATAGTGCAAATAAGCTATTTTATTCCATTTCCTGCTATTGTGACCATAGTGTGTAGGTTGTCTTTCATAATAGCGCGAAATAATCCATAAGTATAATATACGCTTAACGTTGAGTAAGATACGACGAATTAGACAGCCAAAACGGTATAAAGTGGTAGAATTATTCCACTTATAGTAAAATTGAATGACCTGCATACAGAAATAAGTCTGACAAAGAAGAATGGGAGAAATAAAGAACTTAATTGGTGGATGGTGACTAGCAGTGAAATTCAGGATGCGCATTTCGTCCTATTTGGGACTCTTCAATGGATGCACCTGCATTTCTCAGTGAGTGATGATGTGCCCACCGAAGCTCGAACCCAGTAGCCATAGTTTCAAACGCCAAGGCGACGGGAAAGTCTAAAATTCAATGAAATAACAAACTGTTTAGAATAAATACTTTCTTAGTGTAGAGAAAGTTGTTATTGAAGTCAGTGCTGTTACGAACTCACTGCCAAATTGTCCTCATGTGCAGGGGATTGTTATTATTATGACCAGTGAAGAAGGCATAAAAAGAGTATTAAGTGACCAGTCAGTCAGCCGGCTGAATAGCTGTCAGATTCAATAAACATGAAATGTTTTGAAATAATCTTTATGGACTTGAAAGTAGTCGGATAGTAACTTCCCTGCTTACAATCTGTGCATCTTGGCACCATCAAGTAGTGTAGGGAACTTAATAGGTAGATCGGTAACGGTGCAAAGATTTGAATAAAAATCCAAGTTAATGAAATGATAGTGTAACAGTATGTTATAAAAAATACAGTTAACGAGTTATAGAAATTGATGGTTACATGGTTGTAAAGTCCACTGCTACAAATTACTAATATAATCCACAGAAGTATTCACTACTGGAGTCATGTCTACTTGTGGAAGTCGTGCACTGGTTGTAGAATAGTCTTTGGATGAGGATAAGAGGTTCCTGCAGAATCCAAAGTACACAACAGGGTTAGAAGTGAAGCAAGTAGACAAGTAGTAGGATTAGTGAGAAGACGAAGCATCGGGCAGCACACTGTATTTTGGATTGTAACCCGTAGTCATGTATATTTTACCATGAATCGTTTTTAACAAAAGTTATGTACAGCGTTTCCATGTTTAACATCTAACAAAAATCTGTACAGTCACATTGTTCCAGACTCCACAGTAGGACGCAAAAGCAGAAGTCTAGTGGTTAATCCTTGGTAAGGTCGAATCATTCAAATATCGGGATAAATAGGATTCTATTGGAGGCATTTACAAAATTACTCACCATTGTCATGCTTATCACTATTATTGAACGAACACCGAATACTGATACAAAGACTATACCAATCATTATGAACTAGTATAACTTTAAACAGTGTACATTTATAAAACTCTTGTACTAGTGATGATGCTTTGAGCCATATAGCGGCTGACATTAATTGCACATAGGTCACATATCACATGAGTGAGCATTAACTTCAGTTGTAGTTACCAGGATGGTTATCTTAAAGCAAGGGCTTGTACAATCACTATTGTCACTGGATTCAAGTGGTACTTTATCATTCTGCAAGTTGAATCAATTTAAGAATTTAACTTTACACTTCAATACTGTATAGGTAAGAGAAGACCGACTATTTACAACATGGTACTAGTCTATTCAAACAAATTAGAATAAGGTGTCCAATTACCAGTTGTTTTATATTCTCATATCTTTTGAATGACTTAGCAACATGTAATTTACTGTTGTTCCCACTTCATTCGAAATCTTGTCTTTTGAATGACTCACAGTCTAGAATGAGTTACATTGGTCTTTACCAAACGAGCCTCTGAAAGAGTTCCCACATAATGCAACTGTATGTACATATGTTGTGTTGATAAGACAGTCAAACCCTGAATGATGTGCATATCACATATAGTACAAATACTCAGTTAAGCGCGTTTAAATATATCATTTGTTATTATGGCCAAATCAGACACTCATACGAAATTAATCACACGACATCAATTTACATTGTACAGATATGTGCAACTTGAAAGTAGATATATGATAGATTAATGTTGTCACTTATGTGTGAAAATGCTAAGATAGCTGAATACATGAGATAGGTTATTCTGTTCATTCATTTTGTATAGGCTAACAGCGTTCTATTTGTCAGTTGAATACACCCTTGGGATTTGGATACATTTATTTTAATGTATCTAACATCCTAGTAACTACTTGTCGCCTACCTTAGGACCCTGAATCCTGTCATGTCAAAAGGTTTACTCTGATTCCCACTACATCCCAGCAGTAAATAAAGTACAGCCAAGTGCAATAAAGAAAGCTTTCGCTCTAAGAATCTACATTTTTAAACTGTGTGATTACTTCAGTCCAGTGACATCTGTATATTATTTATTATTCTCTTTGGTTCCAAATGAAGAACAGAACGTCAACAGCACGTCTCTACTTGATCATCTTCTCTTCAGTCCTCTTTAGACGGGTCCACGTTCACCTATGAGCTTTCATCTCTCCTTCTCACATAACCTCTTCCATATCACCGTTGAACGCCAGACTCGTTTTCCATTTGGGTCACACTTGAGTAATGGTCTGGTGCATGATGTCACTCAAACTTCTTTTCAGAACGTATTCAATCCATCTCCATCTGAACCATATAAAAGGGCTGATTTGACATTAGTATTGAAAATTCAAATCTCGTCCTTATGCTAACTGCACGGATTTTCACACTGACTTCAGAGTGCTGAAGTTCTGTCTCGCCTATCTGACCCTGGCTTTCACATTTCTATCCATGCCACCACCTTTAGTTGGAACGATGCTGCATAGATAAGTGAAAGCGGTGACTTTCTTCTCACTTCTGTTGATAGCGGTCGGTGCTTGCTGTTGTTGGTATTCGGGTATCTTTAACACCTCTGTTTTCTCCATGTTCACTGGAAGTCCTGTCTTCTCCGCTTGCTTCTTCTGACAGTTTGTTGATTTTCGCCTGCAAGTCTTCGGACTTTTGTTCCAATAGACCTAAATCATCTGTGTAAATCAGTTCCCTTAGAGTCGTCTTATCGGTCCAACATATTCTCGTCTTCTCTCTCTGGGCTGTCTGCCGTATGATCCAGTCCAACATAATGAGGAATATCATCGGTGATAGTAGTCAGTTTTGCCTTACTGCTGTCTTCACCACACATGCTTCACTGGGTTTCCCGTTGTGGATCACCTCAGATGTGTCATTGTTGAACCAGATTTATAGAGATTTGGGTCACGTTGTGGTAGTTTCCAAATCACTTCACGGTCAAAGCTATTAGAACCATTTTCAAAGTCAATGAATTTGAAGTGGCGATTTTACTACCAATCTATGTTCCATGATGAGGCGTAGAGCTGCAATTTGATCAGAACGTGATTTTCTTTTTCTGAACCCAGTTTGTTCCGAATGGAGTTCCGCATCCAATGCATCTTTCAGTTTCTTCAGGATAATACGTCTTAGTATTTTTCTTGGAGTTGACAAGAACATGATTCTTTGGTAATTTGACGAGATAGCCTCTCTCCCGAACAGCAGGTACCTTCCCTTCCTCTCAAACTTTGTACAATAATGGCAACAGCATATCGACTGAGGTCACTAGGTCGGTTTTCAGTGTTTCCGAAGGAATCTTATCTGGTTCTGCTACTGGAACACAGAAGCTTTAAGTACAAGCAGTGGTGTTAGGATTCTAGTGATTGACTTAATTTATACCAAAATGTGAATGTGTCCAGATAACATAAAAACATGTACAGTGCCAACTTCAAAATGAGGCGAGCTTTTAGAATTCTTTGTGAAAATCATAACCGCATTTCTTCATGACAGAGACTACAATTATTTGTCTCGTGTTATTTTTTATCTCTGTGTTCAGTTTTATAGGTACTGATTGACTAGTTAACTGTCTAAGCAATTTTACGCTACAACAATGAGTAAAAAAGTCTAGCAGTTTTAGTAAATTATGTATGCTCTATCTAGTATGTTAATATAACTTTCAAGATTGCTCATGAAGTGGTTTCAGTTAGGGAATCATTAAAAATCAGGGAATACTGAACAGCTGTATCATCCTAGCTTGGGCCTCTTCAGAAATGCATACCCACTAGGGTCCAAACGCAGGACTTCCCAGTTACAAGGAAAGCTCGTAGACCATTCAACTACTGAGACCCGATGCAATGGCCTGTGCATGAATTCTAACTTCTACCAATTTGTGACTGGGGACGAGTCCCACACTAGGACGAAACATCTGTTCAATACTTCCTGGTTTTCATTGGTTCTCTAAGTGATATCACTTCATGATCGAACTTGAAAGAAATTAAATCGCGACAAACTAACTGTTGGAAAAAAAGTTTTGAGCGCTTAAATCTAGTCAATAAGCATACATAAGTGATAAAAGTGGAACAGTTCACTTAAAATGAATCATCTATTAGTACTGTCTTAATGACTATTAAAAAAAAAAGTTATACAGATAGTAGATTACAGTTATTCACATTAAAAATCACACGTTGGAAGTTGAAAGTAAGTTTTATTGGAACATATAAATATATCCGATGCATCATTTGTCATGTACAGGTTTTTACACGTTTTCACCCTTTAAGAGGAATAAGTTCAATCGTTTTGTCGGTGAATATAAACAAATATAGCATTTATTTTGCGACTTTGACCACGGATTGATATCGGCTAGGGAACCATTAAAAACCTGTAAGGAGCATGGGACAGCTGTTTCATTCTAGATCTCTAAATGATATCAATCCATGGTCAAACTCGAAAAGAAAACTTTAATGTTGAGCTGATTGAGTACTCTTTCGATATCATCTGACGTCTCTGCTCTATATGGAATGACGACTGTCGAGGTCCATGTTTTCGGAATGCGTTTATGGACATACTTAATATCTGTGTTGATTTTGTTGATGAAGTCCCTTGGGTAATTGTTTTGCTTGAGAATTTCAGTAATGTTTGATATTTCTTCTTCTTTTTCTTTCTCATCCGTTGTCAGAGAGTGTGCTCGTCTAAGAAGACTTGAAACAACTGAAATCTTTGCGCTGATGGGGTGTGATGACGAGCACACTCTCTGATAACGGATGAGAAAGAAAAAGAAGAAGAAATATCAAACATTACTGAAATTCTCAAGCAAAACAATTACCCAAGGGACTTCATCAACAAAATCAACACAGATATTAAGTATGTCCATAAACGCATTCCGAAAACATGGACCTCGACAGTCGTCATTCCATATAGAGCAGAGACGTCAGATGATATCAGAAGAGTACTCAATCAGCTCGACATTAGAGTTTTCTTTAAAACATCAAACACACTACGAAACAACCTTGTCCATATAAAAGACCAGATCCCTAAAGATTCTCTATCTAATTGTGTCTATAAAATAAAATGCTTGGAATGTGATGCGATATACATCGGATAAACATCGCCAGAGAGAAATCAAAATCAGAAGAAATGAATACCGTAGAGCATCTGTTCGACCACCGAGAAATCCAATTGAACTGGAAAAACTTGAAAAATCATCAGCCATAGCTTGCCTAAACTCTATAGAATCAGGTCACAAAATTGATTTTGACAATATTGAAATAATCCAGAAAAATTTCAGAAATCACAAAGAACGTCTAATATCATCAGAAGCACTTCATATCAAGTGGAATCCAAATTGTCTGAATAGGAATGATGGACTAAAACAGAATTTGACCTGGTTACAGCACCTCCCTCCCCCATGAAGTGACAAAATCAACACGAATGTGATATGCAATTTCACTATGTAAACACACACTGCCTTTATAATTTTAAACACTGATCAAATCCAACAATCTACACTTGATTTTGTTATCTTTACCAATTGACCAACTTGACAACGAAAAATGCCCCCATACTGACGAACGATGATCAAGTTAGTAAACTTTATTTTGATACCATAACAGATGTACTATTACCTTTGTTATTTGGTTTAGTGATCTTCATTGGTATTTTTATTTTCAATATGTCCTTTTAACTTGACCTAAGTCTATTTTCTATAGTTTGGTTTGTAAAGGTTAGTTATGTTTTGACGAGTTGATCACGGATTGATATCAGTTAGAGAACCATTGAAAACCAGGGAGTACTGGACAGCTGCTGTTTCATCCTAGTCTGGGAAACATCGGCAGTACGCACCCACTGGGATTTGAACCCAGTACCTTCCGGTTACAAGGCAAGCTCGTATACCATTCAGCCACTGGGACCCGATTCAATGGTTCATGAATTCTAACTTCTACCAATTCGTGATTTAGCGCGACCCCAACCATTGTCTATTTTCTCACCCCTTAACTCTTTGTTATATATATATATGTTATGTATATAATAATACTTTGTTAAAGCTATTGGCATTAAGTAGCGAAACGTCAGTAAAAACGATATCGTTTTGTTTCTCATTCATTGGGAAATACAAAAACCTTTATTACAAAGAATTCATTGAAACTCGGCTAGCTAATAACTACTTTTTTTGCTTATGATTCGAATAACTTATTTTCACATGCTATATGTTCTGACAATATCTACTTATCTCATTATGAACCTTTCATTGCAGTCTTACTATCTCCTGTTTAACACAGACCACTTTGTACTAGCCACTCACCTGACACCTTTTATAACCTTGAACTGACTTGTCAATTTTCCTACCCCATACTCTACAAATCTATTATGTTTAATCACCACCATTGTCTCCCATTTTACAATATTTTGTAATCGAATTCAGCCTAGCATGAAGTTTGTCACACAAATACGACTATTTTATTTTGACACCCCATAACTAATCTGTTATTCTACGTTAAAAATGTATCCGCCGTATAACTGGCCTTTATTGTAACGACAACAAATATTATATTTCATAATTGTAAGAACCTGAAGCGGAGAAATTATTGAAAAGAATATTCTTCGTTCAGATTGACTTTTAATTCATAATATGGGAATTTTCCACATTATCAAATATTTACTTAAATTGTAATTTAACATTGATCTCATATGTTATCTAACATGGAATAGAATCGTGTATAAACATCACTTCATGTAATATGAATTGTGAAAATGAACAGAAACTGTAAATCATCACAGACAGTATAATGTAATTCTATTATTTATTTTTTTATTCCCTTACGTTCATAGTGGAACATAGGCCTTCAAGCTAGAGCTTTAAAGTTTCGGTAGCAGCGGTATTTATTTTTACTGGGTGGGGTTGCTGGCCTTATGCATCCAACCTCCCCTCTTTAGCGATCTTACTCTCGGCTTACCAAGGTTTAGGAGTTCGTTGGCGGGGGGGCCGGTTGAACCCCGAACCACATGCGTGATCGGTAAGCATTCTACCACTGTACCATTGAAATCTAATATAGTTCACAGAGTGTTTTATTGTCTTACAGACAGCTGTAATTTCGCTTACTTCAAGGATTAGTTGTCAAATCATGATATCAATAGGCACTAATAACCTAAAAGATTCTGTTTTAATTAGTTTACCAGTTAAAAGTATTGCACTGTGTACAAGTTATATTCTGAATATTTCTATCTATTTTTAAATCAGTTTTTATTTTTCCATTGATTGACTGGACCGAAATGTTCTGCTTCTGTTTGACATATTGGCTCCTTGTGCGGATGCTTAGACGACGTCTGAGAATTAACTCTAAGTAATTTGGTGGAGAGTGACTAGCAGTAAAAGCCAGGATAATAATAATTTGCTTTATTCCAAAACAGTACTTGTGATACAGAATGGAATTTTCAGCATTTTTATTACAGTACTGCATCCAGTTACTACATTATCAATAAATAAAATTCTACATAGATTAAGGAAATCTCAGTTCATTATTACAACAACATATTGGCATGTCGCTAGCAAAGTCAAAGTTGAACAGTGTTTGAAGGTGTTAGAAAAGTAGGTGCTATCATATTTACTGGTGTAAGCGGAAGACAGAAACAAAGCAGGACATAACGGAAAAAACAAGAGAGAGAGAGAAAAGGAAAAGAAAGAAGGAAAATGTTGTACTTATAAATGATATGAGTTGGAAAGACGAGATCCAGTTGTTCTACTGACTATTTAATAAGTTATAGGTATTACGCTTAATGCTTTCTTTATCACACAGAACACGAGCTAAGTAGGGTATGGTTGAGTTTTTGTACTTGCTGGTGCGAGCATATAGTTTCCTATATAGGCTTCTGGTTCTGCCTGATGAGATACAAGAGGAGAGTTGTGAATGAAGAGGGTGGTGTGAGTTAGATGGAATGGATTTAGCCCATTTTTCACATGAGTCCATATGCCCGTCAATCAGAATATTAACAAGCTGGTTAAGTGGCACGTTACTTACCCTGCTGACAACCTTTAACATCCTGCGTAATATGTTATAGTCCTTCTTCAGTAGCCTGGGAAAAACTAAGGAGGAACAATAGAGAATAATAGGCAGAATGCGAGAGTTAACGAATTGAAGGAGTAAGGGATGGGTTATACCAGAATGTCTTAACTTCTTGATGTAGAAGGTAAGATGGAATATTTTCATAGAAATCGCCAAGATATGAGATGACCAGGAGAGATCAGCAGATAGAATGACACCTAGGTATTTAATTTCCGACTTGGTTTCTATTACAGTGCCATCTATGTTGCGCACCTCGTGAGAGCTAACCAGTTTGTTTAGGTTCTATCTATTTGTTGAAGATTTCCTAGGCCTATCAGGCTTAGAAGCTGGTACTTTGCAGTAGCATATGCAATAGATGGAATTAGTTTCTAAGATATGTCAATGATATTTTTATTGTCTGTGAAAGGTGGAAACTCACAATAGAACATGAGGAAAAAGATACTTTTAGATTCCTAGATGTCTTTTCGGTTAAACAGATTGGCGATACAATAGAAAGTTCCATATTTAGAAAGACATCATGAACGGGATATTATAGGCACTTAGGAACTTTGTTCCTATCCAATAGAAAAAGGACCTAGTCAGTACATTGTTCAATAGATAATAGAAAATTCGGTTTGAAACTACAAATGAATATCCTGATAGGTTCATCAATAAGTATTCTAAAGACACGACAGTCAGTTAAACTATCCAAACATTTTCAGTTTGACATTTAAAGGAGATGATTTACAAAAAGTAGTTAAACAAAGAAGACTTGATAAACCTATAAGAAGAGCATATGATGCTGGAAAACTTGTATTTCATAACATTACCAAGTGGGTGCTTCAACAATCTGAGAAAGCGACCGGACACCTATCATCCATCCAAACTTCTAACTTCATGTTTCAATGTGTGTGTGTGTTTTTGGAAGCAAATACGTATGTCGTACGGAGAGGTGATTGTCAACTAGCATAATGGACCACTTGCCCAAGTGGTTCAAAAATTTATCAAGAAACAAGAAGCCACTTTATATACGACTACAATTCAAGGGTGATATACCAAGTGAGATAATTACGAGGAAATTAAGAAAATCAGTTCAAAGAACTTTTAATGCTGGCGAACTACACGTCTTATTCTCTACACGACCGATGGTGTTACATCGACTGAAAGATGAAGTACCTAGACTAGCCACTTCACATTGTCTCTACCAATTCAACTACGCTTGTGGAGAGAGTTGTGTTGGCCATTGCTCTAGGAACTTGATTTTTCGTGCTCGAGAACATATCCCACTATAGCTAAGTAATGGCGTTCGATATTAAACCATCTGGTCCAAAACAGCTACAAAGCTAGCGTAGAAGAATCCTTCTCTATAATCTACCGGGTGCCAAATAAATTGCCAAAAACAGAGGTACCGCATGCTCCAAACAGCAGAGGCTATTGCAATTCGCCTCAAACAACCAGTGCTCTGTGTTCAAAAGAAACAAGTCCAGCCCCTACTACTGCCCTGGCCTTCAGTTGAGACTAGAAATTCATGAATTTGTAATATTATCTTTCCAAATTTTTCTGACATTCAGCTTATTTTATGTTGATGCTGTTCAGCTGTAATCGATCAGTATTATTGATTTGCTGTTATTTAAACATTAATGTCATTCATAAGACTAATTCATTCATTCATTATAGTGTATATATAATTGTAGAGCCTGATGATGAAGTTATCGAAAGGAGTACTCTTTGTTCGGTATCCATTCTTTTGAAAAACAATATCGTTTTGTTTTCCATTCATTGGGAAATACAAGAAAACCTTTATTATAATGAATATCATATACTCAATGGCCAAATTTTGTTCAAACTGTTAAAAGTGAACTTGATTTGGACATATATATATAATCAACTTATAGACTGTATAGTCTAATTAAAGCCATCTGTCTGAAGAGTGAGCCAAGTGACAGCAAAAGAAAGTATGTATGCTCATTCACTTTCTAATCTAGGTATTTACACTTTTTATTGATATTGTAGACTGTACTTTTTAAACGACGTGTAATTAGAAGACATATCTTGTGATCATTAGAGTTTATTGTTGTCTCTTCTTTCAGCGCATATACAGATAATATAAAAAGTAGAGTTGATCGACAGAAAACAAAAAAAAAAACAATTTGCAAATACTCTGTGAAATTATGACTCTAGTATTTTGTTTTGTGTGTGATACAAATCCATAGTTTTTTGTTGTTTTTGATTACAGCTTGATTCCACACCGTATTTTTTGGTACAGGTATGGAATTTTCAGTTTGTGATATCGGTAGCCCAAATTTCGCAGGCCGACCATAGATGTCAGGTGTGCGTCGGCAGGGGATCGGACCCCGGACCACGTGCATGATCGGCGAGAATCCTAACCACTGTGCCACCGACGCACATAGTCATTGTGATATCCTGTTGGATAGTTTGATTATCCTCCAATACTCAGCAGTAAGCTGTACGAATATTCCAGATGAAGAGATTGTGTTTAAAGATTGAATGTTTTATGGCTTTTGACAGTAATCATCCTACAGATATTAGTCAGAAGTAAGCGGAAGACTTCTATGAAATCATAGTCACCATTTAGTAGTTTCCTTCCAGAATACAAGCAGCTACCACTACTCTGAAAATACTAATGGATATTAGATAGTTGGAGGCAATAGACAGAAGCCTTGAATGGACTTAGGCTTCGTGCTTATCAACGCTCAACAGTTAGCAAGGCGTATTTGTAACCGTGGAGGAACTCCGATGTCCCACCCCTCTGAAATTCGAATCCGCGTTACCGGGTGCTGCAGTTTGAGACGTTACCACTGAGCTATTTAGGCTCGTGACTGACCTCCTGTAGGACTGTAATGGATACTTTGATTGGACACTAGTTAGTAACTAGTATGATGTGTCTAGTCCTTTGTTTGGTGCATACTGAATTCTGTTAATCAAGTTTGCAATGTGGCTACCATTCTAGGTAGGTCGCCATCACGGTGAACACTGATTTGATGATATTAGATGGTTAAAGGCAATTGGCAGGAAGCCTTGGACCTAGTTTTCGTGCTACTTGGCATTCGTCAACAAGGCGTATCTGCATTCTATCGGTTGCAAATACTTCTTGATAGTTTCATATACTTTTATCTTTACGATACGTCAGTCAGAATGAAATCTATGTATCTAACATCTGTCCAACGTCACTGTTGTTCAGTACTCCGCAAAGTATTAAACCACTTTAGATTTAATCTTAATTGTATAAAGGGAAACGATGAGAATAAAAATAAAATAACCCATTGATATACTTAGTCAAAACAATAAAATACGAGAAGAAATATGTTCATCGTCTAATTTCGGGACACTTCTTGTCTTGGTTAGGTGAAGGACCGAATACATGTATATGCAGCTAAATACTCGCCCATCTAATCGATAATGGAAAACAGGTTGACACTAGTAAAAAACTTTTAAAGTTATTTATTGTATTTTAACCAACTTTTCGCACGCTCTACGAGTACAAATTTTACATACAGTGGAGACAATCGGAATTCATCTGGATAAGGCAAATCTATGCAATTGAAAGTAATCTGTACAGCCTCTATTTTTTACCGTGGCCGTCTATATTGTGATTTCCCACTCTCTTTGCAACTATCATATGACTTTTTTATCTTATCATGATCAGCGTTCTAGCTAAATCATGTCAGTAGAAAAGAGATAAAACTATTTTTATGAAATTTAAATGATTCATTTCTGAATGGTTGTATCTTTCTGCTCGAATCCCATGTGGCTTCCATTATTCATTAGTATGCTATTGTACTACTACTACTACTACCTTTGAAGTTAAATTGATCTGCTAACCGATATCAGCTGAAGGAGTTTGACTGATTTCATCACCGCAAGGTTGGGCTTGATAGCAGTATTGGATGGTGGTCTTGCTAAGGTGAGTTTTGACATAGGTCAGGATCTGTGGGCCATTTTGATTCCAATCCCTGGTCGTCTGATAACTTGAATGTCCCAAGTTTTATCTTTGATATGTTCGTGACTGTGAGCCGCTGTCCAGTGACTTCTCACTGAAATTATTATTGTTATTTTGGGCTCCGAGTCGTACATACGGCTTCAACAGAAGGTCCCCACTTTATCCTGTTCTCTGCAGTCCTCATCAGCTGGCCCCACGATTACTCATAGTTTCCCATCTCCTCCTATCACAACCTCCTCCATGTCCTCTGAGACACCTAATTCGTCGTTTCCCATTTGGGTTCCACTAGAGTGATGGCCTGCAGCCCGATGTCATTTGATGGTTTCCTTAGCATGTGTCTAATCCATCTCCATTTATTTTCTACACATTTTGCAGAGCGACAGGTTCTTGGTTGGTTTGTTCCCAGAGTTTCTTGTTGTTAATTCTTTCTGGCCAGGCATTTGATCTTCAATACTGAACGAAGGCAGCTGTTGATAAAAATCTAAAACAGGCTTTTAGAAATGCTTTTGATGACGCGCAGTGCAAGTTACTGACCCTTACAGAACAACTGACTAACTTGACATCGATGTTGAAAATCCAAACCTTGTTCTTTATGATGAATCTACAAGATTTCCAAACCGATTTCAGAATGATGAAGGTCTGTCTAGCCTTTCTAATTCTGGTTTTGACATCTTCATCCACTCCTCCTGTAGCTGGAATAATGCTACTCAAATCAATGAAAGAAGTGACCTTTTCCAAATTTCTCCCGTCGATAGTGATTGGTGTCTGCTTTTACTGGTTAGTTACCTTCATCACCTCTGCCTTCTCTATTTTCACTTGAAGTCCTGTCTTTGCTGCCTAATTCTTCTGGTAGTTTGTTTATTTTCGCCAGTAAGTCTTCAAATATGTGTGTGTGACATTAGACGCGCGAAATCCAGATCTTCTACAGTCTTCTTCTTCTTGGTCCAGAGTATTTCTGTCTTCTCGTTGCAGACGTATGGTGTGCCGTATAATCAAGTCCACCTTACTAGTAGTGGTTCGTGATAAAGACTAACTTTAAATTACGAAACTTTTGGAAACAATTTCGTTCAAGTATTCCACTTTAAATGATCAACGAGACGACTTTATCTTCATCCATTTAGCTGCCAGTTCACAACTACGTTCAATCAATAATGAGTTGAATAAGAAATTAGGCATGACTGTATGATTACTGGTTGCATAACTTAGTTCATATCTTACCACTACACGATTTTTTTTCTTTTAACTTCTTTTATAACCACAACAGATAAAACATATCGTGGTGCAATATCACTTACGCATAACATTTCGATCACAATGTATTCAAAAAGACAATTGCAGCGAAGAAAATTTTCTTTTCGACGAAATCATCATCCAGGCTGTACATTCCTGTATTTATATCAAATGGATGGGAAAGTTTCAGAATAATTTCCGGTTAAGGGTCAGATTGATAAAAATTACAACTTGGAATTAGAATGCCATAATAAACAGGGGGACGGATAAAACTCAAACAAAGTAGCATAATTACTGAGAAGATTGACATTGTGCAATTGGGGGTTAGAAATGTAGAAATAACAAAATAGACAGGATGTTTGGATAAAAAACTAATGTGATGAATAATTGTTTATGCAATCAGGGATCAAATATGTAGAAATTGTAAAATAACAAAATAAAAGGGAAGTGTGGATATGAAAATATGGTAGTGTAGACAGGGATTAAGAAAAACTTAAAATAACATGAATAAACAGGAAGTTTAGAAAAAAAAAGGCGATGAGATTGTCATTACCAAAAAGAAATTTACCTGTTTATGATAGCCATGGCAGGGACAGAGGTTGGACATATTTCTTTTGGATAAAAAGTGTGGGTTTGAACTTGTGGATAGCTAACGCCTCAGCTATGCCCAGATGTCTTGATTCGACTCCCTTTGATAGGTTTGATTGAATCTTATGTATTACTTTGAGGGATTTTTCGAAAGGCGTTGAATGTCCTGAGTTGACCAGATGTTCTGTCACTGAACTGTATACACGTTTTTGGTCTCCTTTTACTAGCCAGGCTGGGTAGTGTTCACGAGCGCGTTTTCCAAGTTGGCGCATGGTACGACCGATGTACTCAGCTCCACAAGAGCAAGTAAACTGGTATATGCACTTTGAGGTGGCCTAATGCGACAGCTTGTCTTTGGCGTTCTGGTTGAACAGTTTCTTGCAAGAAAACGTCAGTCGTAGGCTTGAGGCGAAGTATGTTTTCCTCAGCGATTTGGAGAGGCGTTTACGAAGGATTTCTGCTTCAATATGACCTTTGAATTCTAGATTAAGCAGAAGTATTTTCTTTGGGACGGATTGGACTTGTTCTGAAGTCTTCTTAGATTTGAGATTTTTGTCTATGAACGAGGGCGGGAAACCGTTTTCCATCAGGGTTTTTCGGAGATTACGCAGTTCTTCTTCAATCACTTCCTCGCTGCATATCTTCCGAATCCTCGAGGAAGGAGCGTATATCAGGTTCCTCTTACTGCTTAGGGGCACGAAGCTTTGAAAGTTGATGAATTGTCCATTCCGTGTAGGCTTTTTGTATATGGATCTTTTCAGAGAGTTGTTGGCGTATTCCTCATAAACATATCATCTAACCTATTCGACAAAATACTAGAAATGATTCTTATGGATACTAAAGTCAACTGATAGTTAGAACAAGAGATTGTGTGATGACGCAATAGTTGAAGTTGAAATGAAAACACAGACTGTTAGAAGATTTTAACATGAATTCATCAATTAAATCGACTGTACCAGAGACGGTTTCGCATTAAATTAACAATAAAAGATTATTTAAGAATGATTGACAAACACACACACACAGTGATTCAATAACAAATTGTTTAATTGCTTAACGAATGAAACTCAATAGAGGATGTTTAATTAACTAGTTGCATCATAATCAGACTAGATGAAGCGTAAACAAACCAAGTTATGTGAGCAAAACAAAACTGAGAAATTCATGTTTTAGATGCATAATAGCTGGGTTTCCTGGTGAATTTGATCCGAAAAAGAGTCATTCTTTTCGTTGATTACTTAAAAGGAATTCAAGATTCCTACGGTGTAATCTGCGTTAATAAGATGTAGAAAACTTTTCTCTGCTATTCCTATTAGTTCCCCTAAAACTTAGACTCCTTTCTGCACTTTCAAGATGTATTTTAGGATGGTTTATTTGATATGTCGACATCATTCAGGTAATCACTGAAAACGATGGATTACCGGAGAGTTTCTTTGTCCTTTCTTTAAAATACCATTATGGGTAAATTTTGTTTTGATAAAGTCTCACAGTGTTATACAGTAATGTTTACTGATGACGTTTCGAGCACAATTTATTGCTCATAATCATATCAAGGTAATCACACGACTTCCTAAATTCATTTATATAGTTCCATTGATTTTCACTTGATTTTCACTTGATTTGATTGGTAGTAATATTTTCCATATTTCGGGTATGAGTGATGAATCATTCCAATTGCATGTGTTGGGTGTAGATTCGATGAACAAGGATTTTTTCATTGAACCCTAGCAATTAGATTACGTCACCCAACCTACTTTTGTAACTTTATTTTAGTTTCTAACCGATTAACGCCTTCTAAATTACGTTATTTGTTGTCAAAAATTACCAATTGCATCTTTGGAAATATTCCTTTTGTTGCCAAGAAAATTTACTATAAATTTGCGGTTTGTACAGCTTGAGAATGATATCGCCGAAAAGAGTAACTCTTTGCTGAACGCCTTTTCTTTTCTATGAACAAGGATTCAGTAATCAACCTCTCTCTCCACCTACCTATATTACTTTTTAGAATTTTAACCCTCTCCTACCATGCTATTGTGTGGTTGTGTGCTAATGCATGCATTGCAATTGCTGAGCTTCTTTCTAAATTACTTATCTTCTCTGGGTCAACCATTCATACCTTAGTTAAGTGTTTAACAAACCGAGCAATGGCACTAAGTAGCACAAAAAAAGACCTAAATGATGAGATAAAACAGATAGAAGAGGCGTTGGTGTTAAATAACTATCCTATAAAATTCATTAGGAAGATTGAAAAAGGTCAAAGTCAAAATAACAATAATTGTGAAACTAGTAATGATAACATAAATAAGAGAGAATATAAGTCATCTACAGTTATACCATATAAGGAGGGGACATCTGAGACCCTACGTAGGATTCTGAATAAAGCAGGAATTATGGTGGCATTCAAACCTACAAACTCACTCAGGGACAAGCTCTGTAGGTTAAAGGACCCTGTCGGTTGACCCAATTAGACAAAATAATATAATTTACAAAATGCCCTGCAATGACTGTGAGGTCAATTACATAGGTCAAACTAGTAGGTCGAGGGTAGTCAGATTGTCGGAACATAAGAATTCAGCTAAGGTAAGAATGGTTGATCCTGAAAAGATAAGTAATTGCAATGCATGCATTAGCACACAACCACACAATAGCATGGTAGGAGAGGGTTAAAATTCTAAAAAGTAATATAGGTAGGTGGAGAGAGAGGTTGATTACTGAATCCTTGTTCATCGAATCTACACCCAACACATGCAATAGGAATGATTCATCACTCATACCCGAAATATGGAAAATATTACTACCAATCAAATCAAGTGAAAATCAAGTGAAAATCAATGGAACTATATAAATGAATTTAGGAAGTCGTGTGATTACCTTGATATGATTATGAGCAATAAATTGTGCTCGAAACGTCATCAGTAAACATTACTGTATAACACTGTGAGACTTTATCAAAACAAAATTTACCCATAATAGAATTACACTCTACCACAGTGCACAAGTTTTATTCTTATTTCTTTGAAATATTCAGTCGAACCTGACGTCGAGCGCTAACCGATATCTGTTCAAGACAATTTTTTCTTGAAACTAGCCAAATCTTCACAGTTCTGAGACCTAAAATATTGTCTTTTTTTTGGTTGCCCCTACCATATATGTATATGATTTCGAACGTATAGGTAAGTTAAGATACATCAAGTAGGATATTGCGGTTGTAAGCGACTGACGAGAAAGATATCACTCCAAATAAACGAAAGCATTAATCATGAAAATTGAGGTTTATAAAAAAACATCTTTGTAACAACACAATGGAATTAATCACAAGTGTAGGTTAGAATCCACTTATACATCAATTTCACTTCAAATAGAATCTAATCAGATAACCAACCACATAATTGTTGTAAGCAATAATAATAATGACAATTAATTTCTATTATTAACAAGTCGATATCTCTTTCTTTCTCTCTACGCTTCAAAGCTTATTTATAGAATATTTTCAAGGTTAACACATGTATGTTAAGCAAAAATATTGTCTTTAGAGAATATCATTAATCTATCTTACACTTTTGTGACAGGTTTTTTTCTTTTAATATATTTCAGCTAAAAAAAGTTCATCAAATAGGTTTGATAAACCTGTTAGAACCCATTCTAGTTACAAATGATTTGAGTAGGTTTGTTTGGTTATGGTGGTAGTAATAATAATGATAATAATTTGAATAACTAAACGGTCATTTTCAACGATTATTAACTTCATGCATCCAAACAAGTATGTACACAAGGAAGAAACCTTTGAAACTTTGTATAGAATTCTTAACAAGATACAAATAAAAGTATCATTCAAACCCAAGAATTCACTCTTTAGCCAGCTAGAAGATCCTATGGAACCCATTAAACAAAACAACCTAGTTTATTTTTGATTCCGTTCAATTATTTTGTGAAGTCAACTACATTGGGTAAAGTGGCAGATAAGGGCTAGTTAGATTAGCAGAGGGCTTCAGTAGCACATCTGCATTTTGTCCTGTTCTTTGCTAACCTCTTAAGCTGGCCCCACGACTGTTCACGAGGTCTTATCTCCTTCATGTCACCCTCGGACGCTAAACTCGTCGTTCCCCATTCAGGTTCCACCCGAGGGCTTGACATAAAATGTCACTCGGTGCCCTCCTCGGAGTGTATCCTGTCCATCTCTATTTTCTTCTACATATTTGTTGACTAATAGGTTCTTGACTGATTCATTCCAAGAGTTTCGTGGTGCTTATCCTTCCTGGAGGGTCATCTGGTCTTTAGTATCGATCGAAGGCAGCTATTTATAAAAGTCTGTGGCTGACTTTTGGAAATCATTTTTGTCATCCACCAAGTTTCTGACCCATATAGAACAACTGAATAACTTAACATTTAGCTAAGGTTAAAATAGTTGACCCCGCGAAGATGAGTAATTTCGAAAAAAGTTCAGCAATTGCACTGCATGCATTAACACACAATCATACAAAAGGGGGGGAAAGAGTCAAAATTCTAAAAAGTAATATAGGTAGGTGGAGAAAGAGAGGTTGATTACTGAATCCTTGTTCATCGAGTCTACACCCATCACATGCAATAGGAATGACTCATCACTCATACCGGAATATGGAAAATATTACTACCAATCAAATCAAGCGATGGAAAATAATGGAATTAAATAAACGAAGTTAGAAAGTTGAGTGAGTACCTTGTTATAATTATGAACAACAAATTGTTATCAAAACGTCATCAGTAAACAATACTGTATAACACTGTGAGATTTAATCAAAATAAATTTTACCCACAATAGAATCATACTCTACTACAGTGCACAAGTTTTATTCTTATATCACTGAGTGTAGAAGATTACCAAACTAATTTCAGATTGGTGAAAGCGTATCTCGCCTTTCCAATTCTGATTTCCACCTCATCGGTGCCACCTAGATAGGTGAGTGACCTCTTTCGAATCTATTCCGTTGATCGTGATCACCGCTTGTTGTAGTAACATAAGAAATCTAGAAAAATGCGCGTCTATAACACACAATAATACAATAGAGTGGAACAAAGTGACAGTCATAAAATTGAATATAACTTGGTGTGGAGAAAGTGTGTGTGTATAAATGAAATTTGTTTATCATATCAGCTGAGAATACTTGCAATAGGAATGATTTAACTCTAGTCCCCGACGTTCGGAGAATCCTGCTACTTTTTGATTCATGAATAATCTCCATTCATGCGTTAATTAAAAAAATAGAAAAGTAGTAGTTTAGCGAAGAGACACTTTTCAGAGAATTCATTTTCTGTAGCTGTAAAATCGCGGTTATGTACAATTTTTTCTATGAAAGAGGATAGTAACAAAAGTGATGAATTGCCGTAATCATTTTTTTATTCCTTTACATTCCCAGGGGAACATAGAGGGTTTCAAGCTAGAGGCTTGAAGCTTCTGTAGCAGTGATGTTTATTTTTTTATGGAATGGGGTTGCTAGCCTCATGCCCAACCTTCCCTCTTTACCGGCTTAGAGAGGTTTAGGAGCGCGTCGGCCGGGGATCGAGCCCCGAACCACCCGCGTGGTTGGCCAGCATTCTACCGCTATGCCACCAACGCACTATTGTAATCATAGCTGTTAGTATTAAACAATACATAATAGCAGTTGACTAAGGATGTTAGGGTCGATCTCATTGAGATCAAAAGTTTAGGGAATGAATTCTAACCAGGATGCATGTAGGAATGCAGGGTAACGTGGTATTACGTAAGAAATCGTAAGAAATGCAAGAGTTAAAGAACAAACAAAAGTCAAGTTAATAGAAAATCAACAAGGATGTCACCACCATAGTAGAAACGGTCGAATAATTCTGTGTTGTAAGCAGAACTTCAGTTTCTATATATGAATGCCTAGGAATTTAGCAGTGCAAAGGAGACGGGAGCGTAATGTCTTTATCAGGGTGATCCTCTTAGTTCGGGACTCTTCAGTGGCACGTACGCATGATTCCACCAGAGGTCGGGCGGAGATTACGTCGAAACAGATATCCACTACTCCGTTGTTTTTCAATGGTTCTCTAACTAAAGTCAATTCTTGATCAAACTTGAATTATTCAGTCAAGTCCTTGCAAACCGACATTTGGAGATCACTCAGGCAACTTGTAAAGAATTCAGCCAATTGAATTGATGAAAATGAGGCCAGCTCAATGGTCAAGCATTTAAGATGGGCATTATTCAACCAAACCTCAACAATATAATGATAAGCAAACCTTATGGAAGAAAAGATTCACTGAATAATTTTAAGCGAAGACATTTTATTACCAGTTCTCATGATAAGTAGTAGTATCAGTAGTGCACTTTATTTGCAGAAATTCGTGCAAACGTTTGTCATTCAAGTGCCTGAGTTCATGTACCAAGATTGCATAATAATCAGATGCACATTTTCCAGTTTCTTCGAATTTTAAAATGAACCTTATGATTTATTCGGGACTTAGGAGTTAAATATAATTACATTGCATTGAGTGGTATTGTTCCCAATGAAACTCAAACGTTAAAGCAGCCAGTTGTTGTACTATAATTATCATTTTCTTTTTGATTTTATAAAACCAAATCAACCGGTTCATAATGGCAAATACCCCATTTGAAGGGGTGTCTTGATGTTACTCTGAATCTGATTTTTACCCAACAAACAAACTAGTAATTACATATTACTCTTGATTCTTAATAGTTAGTTCTCATGGCCCAAAAGCCCAGTAAATAATACCTCAGTATTTTTTAGATTCGAGTTTCAATGAAAACACCGTCAGTCAATTGGATGTTAAGGTACACCCTGTTGACTTGTCTATCTAACAGAAGACATAAAGCGTGTTTGGGATTCCACTTCTAGTCACATACATTTAAATCGATAACGCTAACTTTAAGATATCGTGGAAGCGTCCATAGGAGAAGACAACAACTCAACAGATTTGGAGCATTTCAGTCCAAATATAAATCATCCAACGGAAAATAAAAAATAGTCTAAACAAATAACAACTAATACCGAATGTACAAGAGCCGGTTAGGGAATAACGGTTACGTGTTTGGAATTGGTGGGTGCTAGGTTCGAGTCCCACTGGAGTAGCATGTACATCGAACTGAAGGATCCCAAATGGGACGAAATGAGCAGTCTAGATTTATTCCACTGTTAGTCACTATCAACCATATGATATGATGTTAACCAAGAGACATCGCTGATGCATCCGAACTAGGCACCGGCATGTCAACAGAGAACGATAAAATCAATCAATCAATAGGAGATTCAAAACACTAATCTCAACAAACAATTTACTCAGCTGTATTAATTTATTCTTTTACTGGTTGAAAACAACCACATGAGAGTTGAGAAGAAATCGGAAAAGAGAGTAGCACTGTAGACTATGTTTGAGGATCAATTTTAATACAAACTACTTGAAATATACGCCACTATCAACAAAATAGTAAAAAGTTCAGTTTATGTTGCAGCATAAGTTGATAAATTTTCAGAATAGATGAAAACAAGAGGACTATTATTATTTATTCATAAAGTTTTCATATCTAACTGAATGAAATCAATAAATAATTAAAATTCAGAAAGAACAAATCTGCTTGAAGGCTGTAAATGATAATTACAAAGTTCATATTCACTAATCTATACAAATTACCTCTAAATATACAAAAAAGTAATCACAGAATAACACTGTAAATTATTATTCATTAAAGCCAATATAAAGAAAAAAATAGAACCATACCAGTCAATTACAAGTAAAAATAAGAGCACACATTAATTCACATAGGTTCTTCTTTGTGCTGAACATTGTCAGTTCTTCTCGTTTGCGAAGATAATGATGATGATGATGATGATGATGATGATGATGATGATGATGATGATGATGATGATGATGATGATGATGATGATGATGATGATGATGATGATGATGATGATGATGATGATGATGATGATGATGATGATGATGATGATGATGATGATGATGATGATGATGATGATGATGATGATGATGATGATGATGATGATGATGATGATGATGATGATGATGATGATGATGATGATGATGATGATGATGATGATGATGATGATGATGATTATGACATCCAAGAATCTAATAAATTTTCCACTGACAGTCGCCAGTACCACACTGAATATGAAGTCATTGACACCCTTTAAATTATATTTTACGGTATGTTTGATGATTGCAGTGAAACGCTAACCTGGTTACGTAGTTCATTTGGTGAATAATCTGAAGACCACCGGTTTAAATCCTAAGGTGACTCAGATTTTCATTTCGCCTTCATTCATCATACCTTACATAACAACTGGTTCTTTCAACCGCTCTAAAATTTGGATTAGCTACTTTATGCTTGTATGTCATATAGAAGTATGCAAACTTATAACTGGAGGAATAGGGAATTCCGATTTGTAAACTTAGATATGATAGTCGTGGTGTATATTCCTTCCTGTTGGCTTCACTAAGTGACACCCACTAGATAGAGTCATAACTCAGCTTTAAAGTTTTTCATGACGTTTTACAGATAGTTAAAACCCCTAGTGCTGTAGTGTAAAAGATGATCATAGATGCACTGTTATTTACGAATGTATTACTTGTCTAAGGAACTGATGTCATACACCAAAAACCATCGTTAAGTAGACCAAGAATAATATTTCTGAATCTTCTCAGATGACAGAATATACGCATTTGATCATTGGGAATAAAAAGACAGTTGCAGCGAAGAAAATTTTCTTTTCGACGAAGTCATCATCTAGGCTGTACATTCATGTATTTATATCAAATGGATGGGAAAGTTTCAGAATAATTTCCGGTTAAGGGTCAAATTAATAAAAATTACAACTAGGAATTAAAATGCCATAATAAACAGGGGGACGGATAAAACTCGAACAAAGTAGCATTATAATAACTAAGAAGATTGACATTGTGCAATTGGGGGTTAGAAATGTAGAAATAATAAAAATATACAGGATGTTTGGATAAAAAGCTGATGTGATGAATAATTGTTTATGCATTCAGGGATTAAATATGTAGAAATAGTAAAATGACAAAATAAACAGGAAGTGTGGATATGAAAATATGATAGTGTAAACAGGGTTTAAGAAAACTTAAAATAACATGAATAAACAGGAAGTTTAGATAAGAAACGCGATGGGATGGTCATTACCAAAAAAAAAATTTACCTGTTTATGATGGCCATGGCAGGGACAGGGGTTGAATGTATTTCTTTTGGATACAAAGTGTGGATTTCAGCTTTTGGATAGCTAGCGCCTCAGCTATGTCCAGATGTCTTGATTTGACTCCCTTTGATAGGTTTGATTGAATCTTGTATATTACTTTGAAGGATTTTTCGAAAGGCGCTGAATGTCCTGAGTTGACTAGATGTTCTGTCACTGAACTATATCCACGTTTTCGATCTCATTTTACAAGGCAGGTTGGATAGTATTCACGAGCGCGTTTTTCAAGTTGGCGCATGGTACGGTCGATGTACTCAGCTCCACAAGATCAAGTTAACTGGTATATGCACGTTGAAGTGACCCAATGAGGCAGCTTGTCTTTCGCATTCTGGCTGAACAGTTTCTTGCAAGAAAAAGTCAGTCGTAGGCTCGCGGCGAAGTATGTTTTCCTAAGAAATTCGGAGAGGCGTTTACGAAGGATTTCTGCTTCAATATCACCTTTGAATTCTAGATTAAGCAGAAGTATTTTCTTTGGAACGGATTGGACTTGTTCGGAAGTCTTCTTACATTTGAGATTCTTGTCTATGAAGCTGGGCGGGAAACCGTCTTCCATCAGGGCTTCTCGGAGATTACGCAGTTCTTCTTCAATCACTTCCTCGCTGCATATCTTCCGAATCCTCGAGGAAGGAGCGTATATCAGGTTCCTCTTTCTCACGTGCATAACGATTGCACATTTTCTGTCTAACAGTGTCATACAAGTTAATGGAATAGTCCACTTCTAGCAAACTTCTTTTCGGTCCAACTAAAACGCCCACCAGTGACTAATCCCGTCAGTAAGTCTGATATGTATTACCACTTGATCAACTATACATTTATCATCACTGTTAAGACTCATACAGATAAAATGTTAACGAGAATCTTAGATCATAGAATATACACTTATTTCTACTTGTAAAGAGGAGAATCAGAATATGCCTCACTTTCTTCATATCCCATCAAATAGATGAGATAACTCACTTGGGTGTACATTGTTAAAATGCATTCACAGGTCAATAAATAGCACTGATTAGTTTTGTACGTACTTAGTGTAAAAGAAATTTAGGGAAATATCTTATGAAAATGACTACATTTTCTTTATTACAGCTTGATTCCACACTGTATGGAATTTTCAGCATGATATATCGGTGGCCCAAATTTAGCAGGTCGACCATAGATATCAGGTGTGCGTCGCCAGGGGATCGGACCCCGGACCATATGTATGATCGGCGAGAGTCATAACCGCTATGCCACCGACGCACAGTATAAAGTCTTGCAGATGAATTTCCTCTATCCTTGTAACTATCATTCGATTTTGTTATGATTAATATTCAAGCTAATTCAGCTAATTTACTTGCGTCTTACGTAATCCATATATCTGTTCTTCTTAGTCATCAATGTTTCATAAGTTACTGATGATGTGATACCTTATAATAAAGGTTTTTGTATTTCCCAATGAATGAAAAACAAAACGATATTGTTTTTTACTGACGTTTCGCTATTGAATGCTAATAGCTTTATCAAAGTATTATTAAACCGGAATTTACAAAATCTCAGCATATATATAACAGAGAGTTAAGGGGTGAGAAAATAGACTACTTAGGTCAAGTTAAAAGGATATATTGAAAGTTAAAATACCAATGAAGATCACTAAACTAAATCACAAAGGTAATAGTACATCTGTTATGGTATTAAAACAAAGATAACTAACTTGATTATCGTTCGTTAGTCCGGGGTCATTTTTCGTTGTCAAGTTGGTTAGTTTGTAAAGATAACAAAATCAAGTGTAGATTGTTGGATTTCATCAGTGTATAAAATTATAAAAGCAGCGTGTGTTTACATAATGAAATTGCATATCACATTCGTGTTGATTTCGTCACTTCATGGGGGAGGGAGGTGTTGTAACCAGGTCAGATTCTGTTTTAGTCCATCATTCCTAAGTCTATTTTCTCAACCCCTAACTCTTTGTTATATATATGCTGAGATTTTGTAAATTCTGGTTAAATAATACTTTAATAATGACGCTATTAGCATTAAATAGAGAAACGTCAGTAAAAACAATAGCGTTTTGTTTTTCATTCATTGAGAAATACAAAAGTAACCTTTATTATAATGAATATCATATACCCAATAGCCAAATTTTTTTCAAACTATTAAAAGTGAACCTGGTTTGGACATGCATGTGTGACACCTTGTTGATAACGCCTACAAATTAACTAATTTTGAATTCAGTGATTATTTTCACCTCTCCTAATACCTCGAAATTTATATTTCTTGTTGACTAATAGTCTGATGTTAGCTTCCACACGGGCTGTCAGGATTTCCATCAACCGAGACGGCTAAACTCCTCTGCATTTCTTACTGTTTTTTATTGTGCAAGTATACCAAATGACCACTATATGAACGAGCGCGCATATTTAAATAGTTTTCCACTAAATGATATGCAATTCCTGAAGGAAATGAAGAAAAATGTACAGAATTAGGTTCTCTCTTCATATGCAACAACACTACGTACTTCAGATTATTGCTTGACATGTAAGTTCTGTATGAAGAGGAAGTATTTTGGGACTAAATACACTGTAAAACGGGAGACAATAGTGATTAATCATAATAGATTTGTAGAGTGTGGGGTAGGAAAATTGATAAGTCAGTTCAAGGTTATAAAAGGTGTCAGATGAGTGGCTAGTACAAAGTGGTCTGTGTTAAACAGGAGATAGTAAGACTGCAATGAGAGGTTCATAATGAAATAACGAATATGTGAAATGAAACAGATGGAGGCATATATTGAGAAAAGAGATAATATCACTGATAATAAGTGCGGATAGTATAAACGAAAAATTCGATAGTATTGAGAGAATGTCTGCATGAAGGGCATAAATTATGACGAATAATATTAATAATAATTGTAATAATAATAATATTTGTAATAATAAGCAAAGGAAACAACTACTTGTTAAATTTTACGAGTTGATCACGGACTGATATCAGTTAGAGAACCATTGAAAACCAGCAAGGAGTACTGGACAGCTGCTGTTTCATCCTAGTTTGGAAATCATCGGCAGTACGCACCCACTGGGATTCGAACCCGGGACCTTCCGGTTACAAGGCAAGCTGGCTCGTATACCATTCAGCCACTGGGACCCGATTCAATGGCTCATGAATTCTAACTTCTACCAATTCGTGATTTTAGCGCGACCCCAACTATTGTCGTTGGTGGAAATCCATCCACACGTGACTTCTAATTGGACCTCACTGGTCACGACTTCTCACTAGAACTGCAGGAAGCTCCAACCTGTAGCACCTGCAGTTCTAGTGAGAAGTCGTGACCAGTGAGGTCCAATTAGAAGTCACGTGTGGATGGATTTCCACCAACGACAATAGTTGGGGTCGCGCTAAAATCACGAATTGGTAGAAGTTAGAATTCATGAGCCATTGAATCGGGTCCCAGTGGCTGAATGGTATACGAGCCAGCTTGCCTTGTAACCGGAAGGTCCCGGGTTCGAATCCCAGTGGGTGCGTACTGCCGATGATTTCCAAACTAGGATGAAACAGCAGCTGTCCAGTACTCCTTGCTGGTTTTCAATGGTTCTCTAACTGATATCAGTCCGTGATCAACTCGTAAAACATAACTAATCCTTACAAACCAAACTATAGAAAATTACTTGTTAAATGTACAGCAAATGTTCAGTTCTTGTTTAATAATGAAATATACAGACAGGTTAATGGAGTAGCCATGGGATCCCCACTGGGACCTATTTTCGCGAATATATCTAGCAAAACTAGAAAATAGTCCTTTGAAAGAGGAAATAGCAAATATGGAAATGTATTGTTGTTACATGGATGACACTTTTGTAGTATACGATGAAGGATTAAGTAGTGATTTGATTTTGAGCAACTTCAGTGATGCTCACCCAACGGTCCATTTCACCTACGAAGGAGAATGCAATGACTCTCTACACTTCCTCGACGTCCTACTAACGAGAAGAGAGGATGGTTCCGTCAAAAGAACCATATTTAGAAAGCTAGAGACCAAAGCTCAGTATACACACTTCCTTAGCTTTGTACCGATGAAATACAAACTTAATCTGATCAGGTGCTTAGCATTTAGAGCGAGGTCTAATTGTTCCGAAGACTGTGTAGAGAAAGAACTCCAGGTCATCCGAGACATTCTAAGCGAGAACGGATATCCAGAGAAGTTCATTAAAGCCAACATAGGTTACAATAGTCGTAAACATGAACTGGCAACGGTGGAGAAAAAGCCTCTGTTTTTACGTCTCTTATTCAAGGGAGATACTCCTGCGGAGATTCTATCGCAACGTTTAACCAGGGCGATCAAGAAAAATTTCTACTCTGCACGTCTGTGTCTATCCTTCAGTAGACGTCCAATGTTCACCCAGTAACTCAAAGATGTTTTACCTAAGCTTAGCTCTTCTTCATGCATATACCATTTCAACTGTTCCTGTAGTTCAAGTTATATAGGGCGCACGATTAGACAGGTTTGTCTACGGGTTCGAGAACATTTACCAGCTTGGTTCAGCAGGGGGAAATTAAGTGCATAAAAAGCTCCATCCTGTCACACTTGGTCGATACTGGACATCATATCGATGTCAACACAGCTTTCAGCGCTATATACCGAATTCCGAAGTCGTTATCACGTACAGTTCGCTTACGTCTTCTACACATAGCTGAAGCTGTTGCAAAAGTATCGACTAAACCGGAACTTTGTATCCAAAAAGAACACGTCCAGACGCTGTTCCTACCGTGGCCAAACTTGGACTGATGATTCTTCTTCTCACCAAGAGTGCTCTTTCCCCTCAGTTATTTTTTCCTTTGCTTATTATTACAAATATTATTATTATTACAATTATTATTAATATTATTATTATTCATGAATAATTCCCATTCGGACATTAGTAGACAAAAGACAAGTAGTTCAGCAAAGAGTCTCTTTTCGGCGAATTCATTTTCAAAGCTGTACAATCGCAAATATATATGGTTGTTTTGTGTGTGTGTGTGTGTGTATACATTAAATTTGTCAAACAAAATACGGTTAGTAAGTTCAAATGAATTGGATGTTGATAAGAGGATAGCAACAAAAGTGATGAGTTGTCAAAACGATTGTTAAAGAGGAGTAAGTTTAGGTGAATTGGATGTTCATATAAGAGGGTAGTAACAAAAGTGATGAGTTGTCATAAATGATTGTTAAATAAGAGTTACGTAATGGTATGAATAGTTTGATGAATGAGTTGTACTCAAAGGTTGTGCATGGAAACAAAATAATATATAGAATTACACAAGGGTTTTAAGTTAGGAAAATAAGCATACAAACAGAAGTAAGGTCAAGTCAAACAAACAAAGAAGAGTTGGGTCAAATCAACGGAGTTGTTACCATGAGAGTAGAAGTGGTTGGATAATTTTCTTTTGTATGCATAGTTCTGGTTCCACCAACTGGATGGCTAGGGCTTCTGCGATGCAAAGAAGACGAAATCGTACTGTCTTTGGGAGGTTGTTCTTCACTTTGTAGATCACTTTGAAGGAGGCGTTCGTTGAGATGGAATGACCAGTGTTGACTAGATGTTCGATTATTGCACTCCTCATATGGCCATTATTTCCTTTCTGTAGCCACGCTGGGTAGTGTTCTTTGACCCTTTTTGACAGGATGCGCGTCGAACGACCGATGTACCGGCTCCACAGCAACAGGTGAACTGATATATACACATAGAAGTGGTCATGTGCGGAATCTTGTCCTTTGGGTTTCTGCAGATCAGCGGGCGACTGGAGAACACTATTCTTAGTGTTGCCGCAGGGAAAGTTCTTCCTAAAGAGGTGGAAACTCTCCTTCTGAGGACGTCACTAAATAGGTCTCCTTTGAAATCTAGGTTCATATAAAGTATCTTTTTTGGCACGGATGCTGTCTCTTGCTTTTGGTTTTTCTGTTTGATGTTTTTGTCTACGAATCTTGGTGGGTAGCCATTTTGTATGAAGATTTCCCTCAGGAAGTTTAGTTCTTCTTCCATGGTGTCGGAGCTGCAGATGCGTCTGACGCGAGTGGCAAGGGATTTAATTAGGTTTCTTTTCCGACCGATTGGTACCCAGCTGTAGAAACTTGTTAATTGTCCGTTCCAAGTCGGTTTCCTATGGATTGACCTTCTTAAAGTTCCGTCATCTCTCCTTGTAAGCTCAACGTCAAGAAAAGGGATTTTAGATTCGTTTTCAGTTTCCAAAGTGAACTTTGTGGCTGGATGGCATTTGTTGAATATTTGTAGTAGTTGATTGAGATTGTGATCGTCATCACAGATGATAAAGATGTCGTCAACATATCTAACGTACAACTGGAAATTGTCGATGGTTGATTTGAGTGGGCCGTTCTCGAGGCTTGCCATGAAGCAGTCTGATAGTAATGGGCCCAGTGGAGATCCCATTGCCATCCCATCTTTTTGTCTGTAAATGACCTCATTGAATGTGATTTGTACGTTGAGTGTACATCTCAGTAGTAGTTCTTTTAAACAAGTCGTCGGTAATCCGATGTCCAGCTGATTTTCGTCGATATAGTGACAAATATAAGAGACAGTTTCTGTGAGTGGGATGTTGGTAAATAGTGATTCAACGTCGAGGGAGAGCATAGTTTTGTTCTTTGTATTGATATCTTTAATGTAATCGACGAATTGGAAAGTGTGACGAAGTGAATAGTGGCACATTCGTTTTCGTACAGGTTCTAAAATGTCAGTGAGCCATTTCGCTATTGAATGGTACGGGGAACCTGACATATCCAGAATTGGACGAAGTGGGAGGTTGGTTTTATGTATCTTCGGTAAGCCATATAGTCTTGGTATTGTTGACCCTGGAGTGCAATAATCGAACATCTAGTCAACACTGGTCATTCCATCTCAACGAACGCCTCCTTCAAAGTGATCTACAAAGTGAAGAACAACCTCCCAAAGACAGTACGATTTCGTCTTCTTTGCATCGCAGAAGCCCTAGCCATCCAGTTGGTGGAACCAGAACTATGCATACAAAAGAAAATTATCCAACCACTTCTACTCTCATGGTAACAACTCCGTTGATTTGACCCAACTCTTCTTTGTTTGTTTGACTTGACCTTACTTCTGTTTGTATGCTTATTTTCCTAACTTAAAACCCTTGTGTAATTCTATATATTATTTTGTTTCCATGCACAACCTTTGAGTACAACTCATTCATCAAACTATTCATACCATTACGTAACTCTTATTTAACAATCGTTTTGACAACTCATCACTTTTGTTGCTATCCTCTTATCAACATCCAATTCATTTGAACTTACTAACCGTATTTTGTTTGACAAATTTAATGTATACACACACACACACACAAAACAACCATATATATTTGCGATTGTACAGCTTTGAAAATGAATTCGCCGAAAAGAGACTCTTTGCTGAACTACTTGTCTTTTGTCTATTATTATTATTCGTCATAATTTATGCCCTTCATGCAGACATTCTCTCAATACTATCGAATTTTTCGTTTATACTATCCGCACTTATTATCAGTGATATTATCTCTTTTCTCAATATATGCCTCCATCTGTTTCATTTCACATATTCGTTATTTCATTATGAACCTCTCATTGCAGTCTTACTATCTCCTGTTTAACACAGACCACTTTGTACTAGCCACTCATCTGACACCTTTTATAACCTTGAACTGACTTATCAATTTTCCTACCCCACACTCTACAAATCTATTATGATTAATCACTATTGTCTCCCGTTTTACAATATTTTGTAATTGAATTCAACCTAGCACGTTTGTCTCACAAATACTACTATTTATTTTCACACCCCATAAATAAAATGTTATTCTACGTTAAAAATGTATCTGGCGCATAACTGGCCTTTACTGTAACGACAACAAATATTATATTTTATGATTGTAAGAACCTGAAGAGAAATTATTGAAAAGAATATTCTTCGTTCAGATTGACTTTTGATTGAAGAAAGTCCGTATATCTATAACCCCAGTTCTAATTAAATTTCTCTCAATATTTCGATTTTTGAAAAAGGGATCCCATTTTGATCAAATAAATATTCTGGTCTGAAGAGACCTAAGTGAAAACAATACTGTCTGTCTACGTGTCTTGTTCTGGTACCGCGATAACTAACATCAGTAATTAATTCATTTTTCCTTTGAACGCAAACATTTGATGACTAATCGAGTCCAATTAGACAATATGATAAATTCAGGTACCCTGTTATCTGAATACATCCTTTCTAGTTGTTTTCCTTTACGCAAGAAATGTAGACTGAAACTTTTTACCTACAGAACATTTCAATAAAAGCCTAATGACATAATATGGACATATAATCTGCCCTCAAGGTCGGTAAACACAAATCCTATAATTTTATTATTATTGAATAGTGACAATAAAACAAAGCTATTATGAAGGTAGAAAGATGACACAAAGCCTAGTTAAAGTTCAAAGGTCATGCTTTTTTTTCAGGTCATTGACTGATTTTCAAAAGGTAGACAATTTATTTTTGTTAAGTCAATACAACTAGGGTTCGACCAGTTTAGTAGTGACTTATCTAAACGACCTATGCAATATGTACAAAGGAAACAGGCTAGTATGAAAACGTACAGAAAACTGTAGCAATGCGAAAATAGACTATTAGTAAATGTATAAGGTTAGTAAAGAAAATCTCAATGGGTGTGACTAGTACTATGTCCTCACAAACCAGAAATGATAAACATCGATATGTAACACAAAGTCCTCGAGATTGAAATAACTCTATAAATGCCATAAGTTTGAAAATAATTGAAACTGTCTCTGAATAGATGTGAACACTCAAAGCAATTATATCAACGTTGTGAAATTAAAATTGACTTCAAGGCAGACTAACTACAACTGAACCGAATGGTAACAGGTTTGACTCAATTCTAAGGAGAAGAAAGGCCTCAAAATAAAGATAGGGATAACTTCCAAGTGCCACTTGGCTTTCAATGAACCTCTCTCTGATGATAACCTGTGTTGTTGTCAAGTCGTAGTGTATTTTACATTGATGTTGGGCCTGTTTTGCTCTCCAAATATCTTATTGAAAGTATTACACGGTTTTCCCAAATCGCTATTCAAGATTCTATGTAACATGAGTAAATGATGTCAAAAAAATATATAGAAAATCAAAACAAGTGATTCAGCGAAGACTCTTCAACGAATTTATTATCATGACGAAATCCTATAAATAATCAACCACATCCCTACAAACCAATACTTGAATATCAATTAGATGCTCACTGGCGACTGGCCTAATTCAAGTAGGTAGTTACCTGGGGTCCCAGTGGGAAGTCGTGACCAGTAGGGTGCAGCAGGTAGGGTGTGAGGACAAATACTCGCCGAAGACATTGGCTAGCGGTTGCGCTATATCGTGAATTGGCAGAAGTTGGAATTCATGGGCCATTGGATTGGGTCCCAGTGGCTTAATGGTATACGAGCTCGCCTTGTAACTAGAAGGCCCTGGATTCGAACCCCGGTGAGTGCGTACTGATGAAGAATCCCAAACTAGGACGAAACCGTTGTCCAGTACTCCCTGCAGGTTTTCCAATGGTTCTCTAACTAATGTCAGCTCATGATGAAATCCTGTAAATAATCAACAAAATCCCTACAAACCAATACTTGAATTTATTATCAAGCTGTACAATCGTATATATAAATGGTTTTTAAGAAATTATATCCGCTGAGGGAATTGAATCATAGCTGTGAATGCATAAAATAATAATAACAGTATGAAATGCAATTAAAACTAAAATGTTTGTGAATATAATGATAGTTAAATATCAAGTGGCAATACAATTAATGTCATATATAGAATAAGTCATAGGATGCATAGAACTTGGAAAGGGTGTGAAATTATAGGATTAGTAGCCAAATCGAATAAAATAAAAACGCTACGTAATGTTGTGAAATTTGATAACGTAGAACTTAACGTTGTAAAACAGAGGTGATTTAGAATGACAAGTGGAACAAGTGAAACAATACTGGGTACAGTTCAAAGTGAGAATAGTAATAGTAACAATTGACATAATCAAGGAAGAGTGTACATATTGAACAAACAAAACGAAAACCAGGTGGAGCCAAAATATGATTAGGGATTACCATACTTTAGCACAAAATGATTAAGACCTTGAAAGTTAGAGAAGTTGAAGGAGCTTTTTCTTTATACAGAGATCTGGCTTTTCTGTTCCGATGATCAAAGCTTCAGCAATACAGATGAGTCGGATGAATACGTAGTGATTTGGGCAAATCACCTTTCGTCTTGTAGATGACTTTAAAGGTAGAGGCTGTAGAGACAAGTTGATCATTATTGACCAGATATTCAATGATCTCACTTCTTATTGCTCCACTTCCACCTCTTCGTAATCATGCACGATAGTGTTCTTCCGCCCTCTTGGACAAAACTCGAGTCGAACGACCGATATGCCTAGCTCCATACAAGCAGGTGAATTGATAAACGCACATAGAGTTGGTCAACAGCGGGATCTTGTCCTTCAGGTTATTGAAGAGTGAAGGTCGACTGGTAAAGGTTATTCTCGGAGATGCAGCAGGGAATATTGTTTTCAGGGACTGTGATATCCTTCTCTTCATGATATCGGAAGCTAAGTCACCTTTGAATTTCAAGCTCATGTACAGTATTTTCTTGGGTGAGGATTAAATTCCCTCACCGGATATAATTTCTTAAAAACCATGTATATATACGATTGTACAGCTTGATAGTAAATTCATTGAAAAGAGTCTGTCCCCAGAATCATTTGATTTGATTTTTTATATGTTACAATGGGAATTTTCCATGAAATAAACAACAGCCTACTGTAGATATGTTGATGACACATTCATTGTATGCAATGATTTGAGTCACGCTTCGTCTCTATTAAACTCTTTCAACAATGTACACAAAAGCATCACTTTCACGATGGAGCATGAAGATGATGAAAAATTCTATTTTTTGGACGTAAAGTTGGAGAGAAAATATGACGGGACATTCGAAATATCTATATATCGTAAAGACATACGGAGTAGTCTTTACTTGAATTTCAACAGCTTCTGCCCAGTGAGATACAAACGAACGCTGGTGAAAACGCTTTTCTCTAGAGCAAAAAGAATATGTTCGCCAAACAAACTAGACAGTGAAATAATGTTTGAAAGAAAATGGTTACCCACAAGGTTTCATTAACAAATATGGCAAGAATGAACTCAAGAAGCTTGATACTGCTACAGTTAGTAAGAAGCCTATTTTCATCAAACTCGACTACAAGGGCGACGACATTATGAGAATGTTAAATAAAAGATTAAACGCAGCCCTGTCTAGGACGTATCCTGCAACGTTATTAGTCCCTCTATCCCGAACAACCTCCTCACTGGTGCAGTCAAAGATTGACAAGTACCCCTCACATGTTACCTCCAACTGTGCATACCAATTCACATTTATCTGGGGGAGCAGTTACATGGGAAGAAGAGAGAGGAGGGCCTACGTCAGATTCTGCCAACATGTACCAAAGAGCCTCCGGTTAAAGGGACCGAATTGTTTAAGCTCTTCAATCGTCAAACACCTGATTAACACAGGACACTGGGTAGATGTGATGGAGTCATTCGAAATAATTAACAGACAAAGTACCTCAAATCTTCTCAGGTTGGCTGAAGCTGTAGCAATAAAACGATTGAAGCCTGACTTATGTGTCCAAAAAGAATCCGTTGTTGGACTTCAATTAGCCTGGTGACTCACATCTTAGTAACTCTTTGTTTTCTAATTTTGTTAACTTATCTTTTAACTACCCCCTCCATTTTTCGCTTTACTCTCTCAAGAGATAATTTTTCTTGATCTTCTGAGTTCTGCTCACTGTCTGACATCATTAACTTCTCATCTGACCTCATGTGCACCGAAATTTTAGTCTTGATCTTCTCTTATATGAATACGTAACTATTGCTAATTTTCTTCTGTTACCACCCCAACAACACAACTGTTATCAATGTTTCTAACAATATATACATTATATATATATATATATATATATATATATATATATATATATATCGTAACAGTTTAGACACCCTGTAAGTCGCAACTCCTTATTTTACTATGACGCTCTGGCAATATGCTTGCTAATGGACAAGTTTTTTAAAATTGTACACCTTTTTATTCTTATTTTATTAAAGAATTCAGGTTGTACGCAACTGATGAGAACCAACGAAATAAAATGGATCCAGATTATTCTGCGCCAATGTTTCTTCTTTCTTTGTTCAAATATTCATCAACCGTCAAAGCAGTTGTACTACCTGAAATAATGATTGTTTGGAATATGCGATTTGATGATATGACACCGATCCTTTTGAGTCGCAGCTAGTTTCTTAGACTTACAAAGAAAGAGAGAGTGCTTTCGAGTGATGGTTTACTGCATGTCGTTTTGGTTTTTACAAGAAGCTTGGATAAGCGTCTTCCGATCTCATGGAAACTTTAATGTATAATTACCCAGTCAGTGGGTGTATTATTGTTTGATATATGATTTCCACTTATGCCTTACAACTGATATGTTGTACAATAAGACTCACAGATATACGTAACTGTATTCTATAAAATCGGCTATCAAAAAAAGCTAATTGTTAGCTCAGACAGAACTATTCAACTTCAAGTTTCGATGAAGCTTTCAATTCCAACGTAGTAACTCAAAAGTAAGAATTAGGATGATTTTATTGACTGACTAGTTTGAGCGTAGAACTTTGTAGCAATGTGTAGCAGTTCGAGTCACCACACTTCACTTAGCACACAAAGCAAGAGAAGAAAGTAAAAAGAAATGCAAAATAGAGACAGTAAACAGAGATATGATATATATATATATATATATATATATATATATATCACCAATTGTCTCCAGCCAATGGTTTTTAACGTCTCGAGGACCCCAACCAGGAAGTCTACACTTTCACTACGTGACTTAAGCTGATTGCTGTGGATTTCATTGACTGATGAAGCCATGTTTTGGATTGACCGCTGCTAGCTCTTTACCAGCCTGAACCTATGTCAGCTAACATTATCCATCGAGGAAGGCGATCGATGACTAGGTATACGTAACACCTCAATTGATGCAAATTTCTAGTCTCGTCTATTGATTTCCCCTCCATACCTAACACTCGACGCCTAACCTCAATATTGCTCACCCTATTATACCACTTCACACGGGAGATAGAACGCAAACACCTATGATCAAAGACAGCTAGCACTTCCATGTCTTCCACTTCCAATGGCCAGGTCTCACAGCGAGCCATAAAGGAGGACTGCTGAGCAGTACACACGTCCTTTGGTCGATAGCCGGATATCATGTCTATGACAGAGGCAGCATAAATTGACATGTGCGAAACTAGACTTCTGTATCCGTGCAGAGATTTCGTCAAAGACCAGCCCGCTGACAGTAGTTGGTGCCATTTCCCAAATAAGTGAATTGTTCAACACGCTCCCTATCTGTAAGCCAGGAGCAAGTCTATATAGTCCAATCCTGTAGCATCATCTTACATTGGACAGGGTGAGCGAATCATGCTAAACATTCAAAGATTGCTGCTCACCTCAGTGTTCAGGAGACTCCGCTCTATTTTGCCAGAGTCCTCACCTACATTGACTAAATCATCTGCATATTCTCAGTCTCCAAGATTATCCCCTAGTAGCAACTCAGTCCCTGAAGTCAGTTATGCTTACGTCCATTAGTACATCTATGATGAAATTTAACAGAAATGGGGACAGTGGGCATCCTTGACGGACGCCACTAGTCGTCACCACTTCAGATGACAACTCGCCATAAGCCCTCACCTGGCTGCATGAGTACGAGTAGAGTGCCTTAATCAGTGCTATGTATTTTCTCGGCATTCCCTTTACAGCCAGAGTAACCCCTCAGTTGACGGAATCGGATGCTGCCTTTAGGTCAAGAAATATGACGACTTTTGTACGCCGACAGAAAGTATACCTGTGTTCCAGAATCAGTCGAAGTGTGAAGATATGATCAATACACCCTCTGACTGGTCTAAGGCCTGCCTGGTTCTCTCGTGTTTGTTCCTCCGGTGGACCGCTACAGTGCACTACTATTGAGCCTACAACTTTAGATACCATACTAGTCAAGCTAAAGTCTTGTCTCCCTTCTTGTATATCGCGATAATCAATCACTTACACCAACCTGACGGGATTTCCTCTGATTCCCAGACTCTGACTAATACCTTAGTTAACGCAGACAGTATTGAAGGGGAAATGTAGCATGTCATCTGGTAGACAGGGATTAGTAGTTCTAGCTATAAGACTCATCATCTGGATGCAGTTGCAGTCTCTAGTGGACCTAGAACGTGTCATTTCAAACACCAAAGTGCTATTCCACTAGGTCACTCCGGCCACTTCAAAATAAGACGAAATGCGCAATTCTCAATTCCACTGCTAGCCACCATCCACTAAAAATCCCTCAAACATTGCGTCGAAGTATCCTTAACTGGGAATCGACATGTTATCTCAGTCAAATAGAAAACAGGACATTTCGATCCAATATAATCGACAAACAGTCCACGTTCTCGTTACCATAGAAACAGATAAAAATAAAGACCATTGATAAAAGACCTATTTTACTACTACACAAGATTGTAAAACTGCAAAAATTGACAATGTTCAGGGGTTAATCAATAAGATACAATTGAAAAACAGAGGGAGGGGGATACAAAGAATAATAACAATAATAATGGTAGTAGTGGTATAGTTGTTGCTGTTGCATGATCATAACAATAAAAAATAATACTGTTAATACTACACAAATAAAATCGTTTTAAGAAATGAGCACAAAAAAAGGCAGTATCGGAAAAGTAGCCAGTGGAGACACGAACATCGAAATTCTGAGTATTGACACACATCCACACACACACACACAAACTATGATGACAGTCTTTAAAAATAAGCTTGACAAGGAACAACACAACTATAGATAGATACGTTCTCTTCAAAATATATTTATATAAAAAAGAACAATAAAAATAAATGATAAAAATCAATTGTGTATTAAAAAATAGGTAGTATGGAATTATTATTGAAGTAGATTTGTCTATGATTATATAAAAACAACAAATAAAAATCCAGAGAGTCTAAATATAACATGGAGTAATTTATATATATTTTTTATTTAATAAAAAAAGAGGAATGGAAGACGAATAGTTTGTTATTAAAGGCGAATGATAACGGCACACATACACATGGTAGGCGGTATATCGCCTTCTTATAAAATTACGAATTGAGGTGTGCGATGGGAAGAGTTATTAGTCCACACCAATGAACACATAGGTTTGTTCTTCCGCGTAGAAATAGTAAAATTACAATGACAGACAGTAGATAAAACATATCCCCCTGTTTCAATTTATCTTCTTCAAAATTACACATAATTTGGTGGTATCCCAGACCCCTCCTTCAATGGTTCCTTTTCTAAGCTTTTCTGTGGTGAATTATCCACTGAGTAAATGTTATCTATATAATGTTCGTATAAAGCCATAACAATCTCCGATGTGATAACATCACCTGCATTGATTGCCAGCATACGAATAAGGAAGACACCATCACGTCGGAGATAATCATCAATGAATTCATCTAAATCAGCCCGTGTTATTTCAGCGCCACTTCTTGAGCGTATTCCTTTAATGCGTAGAAAACGTTTAATGAAATCTTTACGTCTTGGTGCTATCACCATTCGAATCAACCATAATACTAGGCTGAAAATACTTGCTGCAATTAAAAAGCATATCCAAAACCAGAAAAAGATGTAGATCTTCTCATTTAACATATTTATAGGTAAGGCACATTGAGCAGTATAGGCATTTTCTGCACCGACTAATCGAATCCCTGGGACACGACAATAGGCAACACGTGGGAATAATATTGTTTCCGGCCAATCACGTCCAGCGCGTATATGATTAGCAACTGTTAAACCAAATCCAAAACCTTCTAAATCTTCATTCTCATGATTTGATATTGCCGCAACTATAGAGTAAAGAAGAGAAAGATGGAAGGAATGTTATACATTTAAGATTTGCATAATTCACATTGGTTATGTATTAAAGACATAATATGTATGATTAGCAAGGAGGAGAAACAAATAAAACAATGGGCTGATCACTTTAAAGGACTCTTGAGTGGACCATTACCTGCAACTCGCCCACGAATACCACCACCACCACCACTAGCAGCATGCACACAACTGCCGATGAACAGGACGGAATTACCCCCCCCCCCCGAGCAGTGAAAACGGACCCAGAAACTGCGGAAGATGTTCTCACTGCATTCCTGCAAAAAGTTTGGAAGGAAGGAAGTGTGCCTACTGATTGGAAGAAGGGCTACCTCAGCAAACTGCCAAAGAAGGCAACTTAGGCCTGTGCAAGAGCTTGTCGCATCATCCTGGAAGGAATGAAAGATGTACTGGATGCAAAACTCCGCCCGGAACACGCTGGATTCAGAAAAGGCACATCATGTGCTGATCAAATTGCAACTCTATGCATCGTCATCACAGAACAAAGCATAGAATGGCAGTCAGACCTTTACCTCAACTTCATCGACTTCGGAAAGGCCTTCAATAGAAAGCGTAGACCGAGAAGTAATTTGGAAAATACTTTAACACTACAGCAAGGAGAAACCCACGTCTTTATCAACCTCAATCAACAGATGGCTATATGACAACGCCTACCACGTATCAGATGATCCACAACGGGAAACACAGCCGAGGCGTTCGAAGTGAATACAGGAGTCAGGTAACACCGCCTGCATATTATCACCAATGATATTCCTAATAGTGGTGGGCTGGATTACGCGTCAGACTGTGTGCTGGGAGCGAGGAGACAGGAGTACGCTGGACCACCGATGAGATGACTCTTACAAGATCTGCATTTTGCGCGGGGATAAAATATGTCTAATGTCCCACAAACTAGAAGACTTACAGGCGAAAACCAACAAACTGGCAGAAGAGGCTGATAGCGAAGACAGGACTCACAGTGAACATAGAGAAGACAGAGGTGATGAAGGTAACCAGCCAACTAACCAACCAATAGCAACGAAAACAACAACCAAAACCAATCAACATCAAAGGGAGAGATTTAACAGAGGTTGCCTCCTTCACTTATCTGGCCGGGAAGCATCATTTCAACTAAGGCCACTCGGAACCTATGAACATTTTAGAGCTGGCCAGAAGAGGAAAGGTAAGATACGCCTTCACCAACCTGAAACCAGATTGTAAACCTTTTGCACTGCACTCCGCAGAATAAAAAAACAGGATTCGGATTTTCAACACAGGTGTAAAGTCAGTCACTTATTCTATACGGGTCAGAAACTTGACCAGCGTGTCCCGAAAAAAATTTCCAACAAGTTGCAGACTTTTATCAACAGCTGCCCAATTCGTTGTCTCCATACTGAATATCGTAACAAGAAACCCTGGCTGGGAACAAACCAACCAAGAGCCGGTCACTCAACAAATATGTAGGAGAAATTGGAGATGGATCGGGCATACATTGAAGAGACTGTCGAATGACATCGCGCGCCAGGTCATGGCTCGAGTGGAAGCGACGAGTTGGTCGTCCTAGTGTGACATGGAGATGAGAGATTGTGGGTAACCATGGTCCAAGCAAAAGAGGATGGCAGAAAATAGGACAAAGTGGAGATGTGTTGTTGAAGCCCTATGTTCCACTCGGAAATCAGGGGAATAATAAGAATAATAATGCATGAACTGTTACATTACTTAAACAGTGACCTCTTAATAACCAATCGAGTATGAAGGGACAATAGGCTTATGTCACGAACCCTTCTTTAAACGGATTATAGTATTACAATCCATAAAATGTTATTTTCTGCAATTATCAAACACATACTAGGACGCCACTTTATAGTACTGGATGTCATCTAATATACTAGAAGGAGTTAATGATATGGCGGCACAAATTTGAATTGACAGTGTGATATGCAGGTCTGACCTTTTAGTTATTCAGCTTATCACTTTTATGAGATTAGTTACACACTAGTCGATGGTTTATTCGAATGTTGAATGGATACTACTACACATTATCAATATAAACAAATTAACAATAGTATGTACAGTCAGCGCCTGTCTCAATTCCATGCTTCTGGAATACCACACTCTTACATTTTCATCAGGATAAAGTGAATTCAATTAGTACAAATTAGCTAGAACTTATCTACCGGAGCAGAGTTTTTCTACATCAGACTAAGAAACCACTATCAAGCCAACTAGACTAAAGTGGGTAGAGCGGGATCCACAATTCAATCGTTGGGAATCAAGTGCTATAGCTAATAAATCACTCAATTATTGTGGTAGATACTTGCGAAATAGAAAACTGGCATACGACCAATAGAAATGAAATAGGAGTCATTACAGTTATTTAGTAATTCTCAAGGGATCAGTGGAACTTCACAAAAATGTACAAAGTTAACCAGTGGATACGATTGAATGTCAGTCGAGTGGTATACTTATTCTTGTTGTTGTTTTTTGTTAAATTATATTTTGTAGGACTGTAATTATATTACTCACCTTGCCCGTTAGCTTCATATGGTTTACCAAGCTGCATACTCCGTTGGCCAGCGCTGCCATCAGAATAAAATCCGAGAAAACGTTGAATGAGGTACACTTGCATGATAGCATTGATAATGGTGATTAACTTAACGCAGATATAGGAGAAGACAAGACAAGTGCCAAGACGTTTACTAACGACGCATATTCCACACATATCATACGCACGTCTGGTTAGATTCATTCTGCGTCCCTATAAAAGAAGAGAAAACAAAACCACTGAATGATTACTAACATTTCTGTGCATTGAACTCATTCGTAATCCGGAAATTCAAGATGGTCCCACAGAATGACAACTGATACCTATTTGCACAGGAGTTGTGCCATTAGTCGACAAAGTCTCGACGTTAGGTGTTAGGTTCGAGTCCCAGTGAGAGCAAAATCACTCAGTGGGGATGTCCAGCTGTATTCCGTTGGTGCGTCCCAAGGAAGACGAAACACATGTCCTGGATTCCACCAATATTTCAGTTCTGCAAACAAATATATCTTGGATACACTGATAATACATACATAATTTTCTTCCAGCCCTAGCTTTCCGAGAGGAATACACAACTTCAAGCTATGCAGTTGCAGTAGAAGTGCAGATGGACTGCTAGCCTTACATCCCGGTTTACAATTCGTCAGTAAACTGGGAGTGATTTAGGAGTGCATCGACCAGGAATCGAACCCAAGACTCCCGCGTGACTGGTGAGTACTAATGCTGTTAAACTAACGAGGCACTATTCATTTGTATGTCTCCTTTTCATCTTATAACTCTTGATTATATTGCTGACCTCCTTAACCTCTTTGTATCTCCTTAACTTGAAGGTATCGCTTATGACAAAGTCGAGTGTTATGCAGTAATAACTGCCTGAACGCAGCACAATGGATGCTGCAAGCGCACACACATCTATAAGCAAGACGGAAAAGTTCAACAATAGCGTCCCAAGGGATGCGAACGCACGACTGACCTTCAACCGACCAGTTATAAAAATGAGGAATTTTTGCACAAAAAATGACGCATATTTACAAGGAAATGCATGAAAACACATTAGACAGGTTATCTTAAAAATACGCCCCAATTATAATGAGGAGTATAAGTTGCTAAATTAGACTAGTTTCTGTACATGTATTCACCGAGGTGACTTAACATGAGCTGCCTCTGTGAATCGTTTCTCTCTCTCTTATCCTGTTGTGAAGTCTTTCCCAAAAGCCCCCGGTTGAATTACTATAGTTTCCAGTAAGAGGATCAACAACTACTTACCAGAAAAATGTGGATAATAAAACAAATTAAAATAAATGAGATCAGCTCTAAATCTACCCCTAATCATAACTCCAACCTTAGTGCTGACACTAATCCTCAACTTAACACTAACCCTAGTCGTCTGAGCTGAGGTAGGTGGAGTGGAATTCAAACGTGAAACCCAGTAACTAAAGCCGATGAATTGTATTTTCACAATGTATAAAGCTTTCACGTTAGAAAAAATCAATCAAACGAAATAGTGAAAAAAAACGGTGAGAATAAACTCATATCTGGCCTGCAGAGTTAATGACAGTAAAATTGTAAGTATCACTTTCGGCAACACAATAAGAAGACGCAGTTTATCTGAAACGTGTAACGTATATTGGCGCAACACATTTCGGACATTCTGATCACACACATGTGCTTGTCATACACAGTTTTTATAGAATGCAAGAAGGCATGAATAATTACAATATAGGCCAGATTGTATACAGGTCAAGGTCACAAATAATGGGTAGGGAGACGCAAAAAGTGTGGGTAAGAAAGATAAAAGGAGATAACTAGTCAAAGAAGGGGTTGAAAATATTATGAAGTAAATTGGTCCTTGGTTCTAAATTGGATTACCAAGGCAGGTTTAAGGTTCAGGCCCACTACATCCTCGACTTAGGCCTTCATGTGGTAAGTGTGGCACTTAGCCTGGTACATGAAAAATCTGTTCCACGGAACTCAGTTCAAATGAACAATATCACTAACTTGTGTTACAGAGATACATATCATCATTTGGTCATATATTATTCACTGAATCTTTACATTCCTTTTATTAACCTCGTCCGCTTTCAACAAGAGAGAAACTGTATTCTAACCTATAGCTGTAGGCTGTAAGATAGACAGCTTAAAAAGAGGACATAATTCAAAATACTATCAGTGAAATGAATTAAATTTTGATATTACAACAATCCTACCGAAATAAATACTGAATTTACAGACTTACATGACGACAATCTTTGTGACCGTCAATCATATCCTCCAAGAACTCAGCAACACGTTTCACCTGACTTTTACGTGAACCACGTTCAGAGATGGCTGCATCTGCTGCAGCTTTTACTAGAGCGAATAGATCTCCGCCTGATCGATTAGCACACACAGCTTGCCAAGCGATATGAGGAATGTAAAAGAATATACACTGCAGTCCGAGAACGAAAGGTACCCATTGATAATAGGCTGTAGAATATAAGCGGAAAGTAAAAATAAACATTATAGATCACATATTTTGACCAAAATATAAATGAACGAAATTTCATTTTTCTTAAAGTACTCAAGTTTCTTTCTAGATGAGATATCTTTTAGTCTAGTAAAAAGAGTAACTAGATCAGACAGTGTGAATTCTTCCCATCAACTTTGTTGATCAGTTAGATGTTGTAAAGAAAAACGAGAAAGGCAACGTGAAAACTAAATAAACTTTCGTATTGATTTTAAACGTATGAAAGTAAGCAAATCATGATGGTGAAATGTGTTAGAGAGATGAATGACAACTAAGTGAATGGCAATGAGCTATATTCGTTGTCTGACAGCTGACAGTACCACCATTCAAATGACGAAATTGGGGTAGATGGAGATGACTTTGACCATGAAGCCTACTGGTTGGAAGTCACATTGCCTAAACAAACTGATAAAAAAACTTCACCACTATAGAATTTAGTAGTAAGCCAAAAAAAGCGGTGGTACTGCCACAGTGATCTACTGTTACTTAGGCGTAGACAAATATTACACACAGACAGTTTGTATCGTCGTGCGACGACCGATTTGCTTAGGGATAAAAGAATCCTAAAACAAAAAATACACAGAATGTGATACAACTAAGAGGAGGGCAAGATACTAACCCATTGGACCTACTGCCTCGGTTTCAGTTGAGTCAGAGTTTCGGCTATACACCACAAAAAATAAGCAATAAAAAATTGGAGCCAAGGTAAATAATCGAGAGAAATATCACATAACAGATTTACACAGATGTCTGATAACGACAAAAACTTCAGCAATGCTTAACTGATCGAATATCCAGTAACAAAAAGGGTTTGGTACAGTCCTGGTTCCACTCCTAGAGGGTTAGATATCAAAACAGCCGAACAGTGACGTCAAGGATACAGAAGCTTACACGACCTGAAACTCAACATGAAAATCTGATTGACTGACAGTGTAAGGTATGTTAGAATGTGTTCAGAACATAGTTAAATCGTTTAGCAAAAGGCTCTGTACTGTCACTCGAAAATTTTCAATGTGATCAAGACTCTTTATAGGCTGTCAGACCCATTAAATTCTCATTTTCTTCTCATAATACTATCCTTTCTCCCGTACATTTTTAATCATTATAGTTCTTTTGAGTTTCTTTTCTCTACCTTCGAGTACTACATGGAGTGTGGTAACCTGAACTGCTGCACTTCCATGTTTGACACTCAGTCAGTCAACAAATCTGTGAAAACCCCAACTCAAATGTTCCATTATTTCCTCATTGTCTGTTAGCTTGTTCTTCGTTGAGATTCTGTTTCAGGATTGAAGCACTGTCACTAACTGAAAAAAGTAGTAGAGACATTATGAACTGTCACTGTGATTACCATACTGTGAATTTTAATTTGACAGAATAATAACAAGACGACTTTTAGTGTAAGTTGGTTAGTGTATATGAGCACTAAATATAGTTCGCATGATTAGCTCAATACATTTATTTCCTCTGTTGGACTCGACAGCTAGTACTAATTCTGTACACAATTCAGATGCCTTAATAAGCATTAACAAGCTATTCTGATGAGAACTAAGGTTGAAAAATGACATGTATAACCTGTCTTTTAACACAACAGTTCAGATTATTCGTACTCACTTTTACCTGGGACAGTAACAAAACATATTGTCGAGTGCTTCTAATGGTTTTTATTATTCTCAGGACAAGTCTTTTTGATTTTGAAGCAACCAAGCACCAAGAAGCAAAAGATATAAACCGTTTTACATTATAAATTTAATTTATTGATTTTATTCCTTTACGTACCCAATGGAACATAGGGTTTCAAGCTAGAACCTTAAAGTTTCAGTAGCAGTGTTATTTTTTTACGGAATGGCGTTGCTAACCCCAACCTTTCCTCTTTATCAGCTTTATTTTGGCTTAGCGAAGTAAAGGAGTGCGGTCAGCCGGGAACCGAACCACCTACGTGGTTGGCGAGCATTCTACCGCTGTGCCACCGTTTTACAGTTTGTACAGTATTCATCGACACCTATAAGGATGCGAAAGTCTTATATATACATGGAATCGAGACCACAAAGCAAAATTAATACACGCCATACACAAAAAGTACCCCAGAGGAATATCTCTGGGCTAATCAATCTTAATAAGTGAGTGATATAATTGAGCGATAATGTAACAGCCCTCTCGTCATTGAAAATGCTTCAATCACATGAATAGAAAGAATTAGAGTGTGTCTACGTGAGTGAAAAGTGATATGGAAGAGAGAAAATATATAGAAAAACACTAAACTAGTCACCCTATGCGATATATTGTTAAGCACACACGTAGAATGATTGTAACGAATCAACACATACATTGAAACAGAACATGTTTCACATTTAGTGTTTGTTCGCTTTCTACAGTGTCCACCTTTATACAACAACAATGACACGGTGGTGGTGGTGGCTAGGAACTATGCAAGGGGAGAGGGCTAGTTGTAAGGAAAGAAAACCTAATGGACTAACCAAAATGGATTCAAACAAATCTTAAGTACTATGCATTATGCACACATCCATTTGCATTTTCTCTGTTTAGTTGTATTGTTGTACCTTGAGAGAAAACTAATAAACAACAACGACAACTGAGAAGATATATAGACAAAAACAAATCGACCAATTTTATTGATTGATAATCTACCTCTACACGCATGTATTTTTTCTCAACCAATACACTGAATGCCTTAAGCAAAAGCGAGTTATGGATTGCAGACAGTTGATAGTAATCTTAGACGCCATGAAACGGTGTAGGTTTACCTATCATCCTTTTAATATGAATGACGCATATTTATTTGAAAGCTAGTAGGACTTACTAGGGCGCTATAGTAGTTAGATGAAAGTAAATTGGTAGTGATAATAATATCACACATCAAGCTTCATTAGCTATGAATATTTCAACTAGCACGTATTGTCCGTATAGTCGAGGCTATAATACTTATCGAAATGTTTTCAAATTTGAGAATTCCCATTCTCTATCTATATGAGCTGCTTCGAGTTTTTGACTGAATTATCATGCGGAAAAAACTGTAAGGTAGAGCAATGTTTAAAAAGCATTGCAAGTGGTTCCAAGTAGCTGTAACTAGGATTCTGTGTCAATTACAATGACAATAATACATCGATGTACATGGCTATTGTCAGTTTCTGACTTAAGCACTCAGTTTTCAGCCAAAGTGTCACAAGTTCAAAATCCCCTGCATTTACATTAACCTAGGCAACTGACGGAGTAATATTATCAGTCCCTACACGATATGTGCTTCATTGCCCGGTATATGAAACGTCTTACACCTGAAGTATAGGACTCCAGCACAGCAGAACAAGCTAATAACATAGGACCATATGTTTTTATCAGTTGCCCTCAATAAGTTTAGAAGTCTCGAACTAAGCAAGTGAATTCAAGCATTGAAAGAAGCCATAGACAAGTTAGATTTAAACTAGTTGAAAGAGATGAGCACCTCATATGGTTATCACAGAAGGCAAAAGAAATCATTTGCTTGCTTGAGCTTTGAATGCATCAAATGCCGGGAGTTAGTTAAACAGCAATAATATATCGGTGCTGACAACGTAAAATTAAAAACCCACTAAGAACCAGCTAGCTTTTTGGAATCCATACGTGCATTTTAAAGAATTATCTGGCTCGCACATAGTTTTGATTTGATAACTACATGATATAAACCTTTTAGGAACGTGTTATTATTCTGGTGACCGATTGACCTCTCTTCTGAATAATTACCAATAAAACACTGATCGATTCGTTAGAATACTAGAAAATATCTAATATATTTCTTCTCAATCGTCTTTAAGACTGCTAATACCTCACAGCAGTCAGCTGTGTATGGATAACCCGTAACAGTAATTACTTGAATACAAAGCATGGGCAGAAGGAACCGAAACGCTGCTTAACATTAATTTATGATGATGCGTAGCATGCGTATACCAATCAGAAATAGCTTGATAAACACTGAAAAACGAATGGGAAACTTGTTGATATCTGGAAAATTGTCTCTTCAAGAAGCCTAGAATCCCATCTTTAGCAAAGTTGAACCATCATAGCCAAAACTACAGATTCAGATAGAAAAAAGTCACATGATCATTGAGAAATGCACTAAAATGTCAGTCATTACACATAGACGTTATGAACTGTCACTATGACTACCATAATATGTAGTTTCGGATCCTTATGGGGAGTTAGTACAGAGATATGTTTACCTCTTGATATACATCTCTGGTGAGATCAAGACTGGAAAACTGCATCCAAACAGCCAGTCCTCGTCTAAAAGAGGACTCATATTCTAGAAAGAGTTCAAAGGAAGGCAACACTTAGGATTGCCGGCACGACTAATTTATCATACGAGGAAAGACTAGACAGTTTAAATCAATTGTCCCAACCATACCGTAGGCAGAGAGATTTAATTAAAATATTTAAAAGTTTAAATAATGACTAGGACCTGATCTAGTCTCTCTCACCCTTCTAATCACCAGGTCGGAACACCTAAGATGACACAGCAGGAGAGTTCAAAAGCAAAGGGGAAACCATACTGCTGTAGAGTACTGGTTCTCACACCAAGTCATAAACCCAAGGAACCGATTCCCAGAAGATGCGGTGTCTGCAGCCTCAATTGATTCATTTAAGAAGGGTGTGGTAAAGCACAGAAATTTACCAGAAAATGATTGACATAGACTCGAAGTCTCCCATTCTCAATGAACAAATCTGAAAACATCTATACAAAAATCATACCATGAGCGACAGATGCATTCGTCCAGGTGACTGTAGGTACTCTGACATTCATTGATACTTCTGACACTGTTATTCAGCCTACTAACTCTAACCACAGTCCTAACCTTAATCCTAGACTTTAAACGATAATCTAAAAAGCCATAACCCTACCTAACAGTATAGATCTATAGAAAAAGTACCTAGGGAATGAATGACATATTGTATCCACCTTCTCCAAGACCAAAGGGGCAGGCATGATGCATCTATGATACTTTAACTTTTGACAGTATCATTACTCGTCAATTTCACTTATCTTAGGATCATGAGGAGATTGTTAATATCACCAAATGACTTAGTCAAACAAGGGATATAGGTTGACGCGAACGCCATACGCAAACTAAAATGGGTCAGAACGTGGCAACTTTAGCATTAAATTATCCGTGCTACCTTAGTGGTAAAAGCAGAATACATATTCTACTGGACATTACCATAAAGTAGACTCCTTTTATTAACAAAAAACACAAATAAGCATCAAGTAGTAAACAATGAAATAAAAGCTTACTGATCCGTCTTAAACGATCATATTCATCCCATTCTTCACGAGTATTTGGTAATTTTTCATCAGATCTCAAAGGTATGGTACCATGTACCCAACAATAATCAGCAAGATAGGAATTAAAATTGTCACCAGTCGGTTTTACAGGGATATAACATGAGATTGAACTCATAAAATACTGCTTTGTTGAAACAATAATAGTTGCTAATAGGAAGAGGACGACTGTGAATAAATTTAAACGATCCGCGAAATCCTCAACTGAAACCCGATTACCATGACTGTACTTCGAAAAGAGGTCAATAAAATCTTTCGCCACCATTCTGCGTGCCTACTACATAAAGCGTGAGTTGAGACCGATGTGATTCATACTAACATTATCATGCTTATTATATAGACAGATAAAGATGTGTGACCTTGGTGAGATATGTGTCTCACACAAAGACCAACACATGTGTGCGTGAGATAATCTGATTGGTTAGAAATAGAAATAACAACATTGAACTTTATACATTGGCTGACGCATAAATCTTAATAAACTCATCCACTGTCGCGAAATTTACATGTTTTGTTTAATTAAACTGACAACCTTATATGCCAGACAGACTAAAATTAAATAAAGTATATAATTAAATTTCAATAGTTTACACACAATTGTGTGTATTTGATCCAATGCACAAGGCTCAAACGTTTTACTGATTAAAAGTTACTTCTATCAGCACGCTGTCCGAAAATGCATTTCTTTATAGTGTCTCAGTTACATTTTTAGAAGATATTTTGGTAAAATTGTACTCATTACTTCATTAGGCATCTATAACGTTGAAACAACCGATTTTAAATTGTAAAACTTATTGACATGAGGTAGTAAAACCTTCACCAGCACAGATAAACAAGGCATCACAGTTGTTTTCTGATAGATTTACTAACATTGAAAATCTGTTCCTGTCTCTCTGTTAATCACAGTACACGAATACTGATTTAGAACTAAATTGCTCAAATGTGATTAGCTTACGGTTTATTGGAAATAGGAACTTTAATTAATTCAGTAGGTTAACTGAACACACTGATTCTCAGGTATTCATTATCCTCAAATATATTGAAAGTAAAATTATAAATTAATGTAAAAAAGGACTGATAATAGATGTATTGAAAGTTAAAATGCATAGATAAGTAGATAGCATACTAGACGTTACACAGTACTGGTAGTTCATAAGTGAGTGGATCGGTTTATATGATTAACTCGTAAAAACAAAACTAATCCTTACAAATCAACCATAGAAAAGTATATGCATATAGTAAATTTCACTTAACGTAAAGCCATACATATGAATTTCAGGCAAGTAGAGAAAAATTATACGTCTTCATGATATATTCAAACAGAAAAGTGTACCGGTTCAAATTGTCCCATTGCATGCAGCACACAAAAGTAGAGAATAGAGAGGGAGAAGAAATATATTCCAAGGAACCATACTGAACAGAAATGTACAGAAAAAAAGATAGTAGCATAGAAAAAAACATGAGGGTTTAATAGATCTGGGGTATTACGAAGAATGAGTTCATCTGCGCCACTGAAAACGGTTTCGAGTTATATCACCAACACTTTCAAGCCACTGACTTTAGCATCCCAAGGACATCAGTCAGGTAACCTATAACATCTTTGTCTGGTTCAAACCAATTGTGAAAGACTTCATGGACTGATGATGCCATATTTTGGTTCGACCACCCCTGACTCTTTTCCAACCTAATCCTATGTAAGCTAACATTAATCGTTGAGGAAGTTGGTATATTTAAACGAAGTAGTAGCATTTCCTGTAAGGTTCCATCAGTATATTGAAATTAACTCACAATAATTTAGTCCACGCAAATATGATCTCTGTGCGGAACATGAATATTCGCGTAAGCAGTTGTCTAAAAACATCTTGTCAGATACCAAGCATCCTCTTCATCAAAAACTTTCTCTTTATAACCTTTCAGAAAAAGTCAGGATTACTAGAAGTTATTTGTTTGATAGCGGCTAGCAGTAGAATCCAGAAAGAGAGTTTTGTATTATTTGGGTCTCATAGGCTACACCATTTTAGGTCAGGTGTTTTTTCATTAATGCAAAGTCAGAGAAAATCTCAATAACCTGCTTTTTAATTTGTAAATTTACAGGTACTCATTTCCACCAGTGTGTGCTTTGGAGATTTTGTAGCAACAGAACTGACTTTCCAGGATAGGATCCCTAACCCCACGAAGAAACCTCTCATCTTTTTCCGGTATTAGACCAGGCTAACAAAGTGGCAAACTCGGTTGGCAGTGAACCAACCGGGAATCTATCGCTCAATAAATACGCCAAAGGAAATGGAGGTGGATTTAATACACTCCAAAGAAACCATTGAGTGACATGATGCTACGGCCCTCGAGTAGAACCCGAATGATGATCGACAAGATAGGTGCCTGTGCATGACATAGACCAGAGAATGTTAGGCGGAAACTGAAAGCCAATAAACAACTGTAGATCCAGACAAAAAGGACTTCAGAGAACGGAGTGAAATGGGTAAGTGCTGCTGAGGTCCCATCCAACTAGGAACCCAAGCGAATGATAATATTCCTAGCAGCCAATTATGCATTATTATAGTGACCAAAATTAACGTTTCATTAACTAGAGTTTTCATGGTTATGTATTTTGATTTTAATTGTGTGAGTAATATAATATTTGCATTCTAGTTTGGAGAAGTGATTATAAACCATGAAATGAGAGGTGAAATGCAAGACTACTTACACTTAAATAAGTAGTTAAAAATCGTATAAAACATTTACCAAGATTTTAAAGCAAGTAGCAATATGCTCTCTTGAAATTGAAAACGAATCTAAAATCCCTTTTCTTGATGCTGAACTTACAAAGAGAACTGACGGAACTTTAAGAAGGTCCATCCATAGGAAAACCCACATGGAACGGCCAACTGACCAGCTTCAGTCGAAAAAGAAACCTAATTGGATTTCTTGCTACTCGCGTCCGATGCATCTGCAGCTCTGATACCATGGAAGTACTAAACTTCCTGAAAGAAACCTTCATACAAAATGGTTACCCATCAAGATTCGTAGAACAAATCAAACAAAAAATCCAAAAACAAGAGACAGCATTCGTGTCAAAAAAGATACTATATATGAACCTCGACTTCAAAGGAGACCTACTAGGTGACGCCCTTAGAAGAGGAATCTCCACCTCTTTAAGGAGAACTTTCCTTGCGGCAACATTGAGAGTAGTGTCCTCTAGTCGCCCGCTGATCTGCAGAAGCCCGAAGGTCAAGATCCTGCACCTAACCACTTCTATGTGTATATATCAGTTCACCTGTTGCTGTGGAACTAGGCACATTGGTCGTTCAACGCGCGTCCTGTCAAAAAGGGTCAAAGAACACAATCCAGCGTGGCTGCAGAAAGGAAGCATTGGCTGCATAAGGAGTGCAATAATCGAACACCTCGCCAACACTGGTCATTCCATCTCAACAAACGCCTCCTTCAAAGTGATCTACAAAGTGAAGAACAACCTCCCAAAGACAGTACGATTCCGTCTTCTTCGCATCGCAGAAGCCCTAGCCATTCAGTTGTTGGAACCAGAACTGTGCATACAAAAGAAAATTATTCAACCACTTCTACTCTCATGGTAACAACTCTGGTGATTTGACTTAACTTTTGTTTGTATGCTTATTTTTCTAACTACTTAAAACTCTTGCGTAATTCCGTATATTTTGTTTCCATGTAGACCCTGAGTACAACTCTTTCACCAAACGATTCATGTTATTACGTAACCCTTCTTTAACAATCGTTTGTGACAACTCATCACTTTTGTTACTACCCTCTTATATCAACATCCAATTCACCTGAACTTAATAATTGTAATTTCGTTATATTACGTAACTCTTTTTTAAGAATCGCTTGTGACAACTCATCACTTTTGTTACTACCCTCTTATATCAACATCCAATTCATTTGAACTTACTAATTGTATTTTCGTTTGACAAATTTAATGTACACACGCATACAAAACAACCATATATATTTGCGATTGTACAGCTATGAAAATGAATTCTCCGAAAAGAGACCCTTCACTGAACTACTTGTCTTCTGGATTTCATCATGAGCTGACGTTAGTTAGAGAACCATTGGAAAACCTGGGAGTACTGGACAGCTGTTTCATCCTAGTTTGGGACTCTTCAGCAGTACGCACCCACCGGGATTCGAACCCAGGACCTTCTGGTTACAAGGCGAGCTCGTATACCATTAAGCCACTGGGACCCGATCCAATGGGTGCGTACTGATGAAGAGTCCCAAACTAGGACGAAACAGGCGTCCAATACTCCCAGGTTTTCCAATGGTTCTCTAACTAATGTTAGCTCATGTTGAAATCCCGAAACCAATCAAATCCCTACAAACCAACACTTGAATACTTGTCTTCTGTCTATTAAAGTAGCAAATGTCTCACGGCCTTTAAAGGTTGGACATCATTGAGACAACTAACCAAGGATCAGTCGAAGGTCTTCCATTCTAAAGTATTGTTTACGACTCTATAAATTTAAATACTTACTCAAGGAATATTGATTAGTGACTGTATTAATACCAAATGACTTTGATTTAATTTTTAATAATAATGCCACTGGTGTGCACTTATACGGAGCTCAAAATAATAAAAAAATAGATGTTTCGAAGTCAGCATTTCCAATACATTTTCATTCAGTTAGCAAGAGCAACCAGTTCCTACAGCCATAGAAAAACATATCAAGTGAATATAAATTTTAAGCGGAATGCAGAATTTCGTACACTCACTCACTAGGTCTATGTAGTGAATTCGAGTGAGGTACAACCTCATTTGTTGAAACAGACATTGAAAGCGTATGGATCACTAGACAATAACTGACTTAGGTGTTAAGTCCTCAATAGTTTACTGTACTAGTCATTCTTAAGATTCCTAGAAATCTTTTTCTTCATAAACTTGTAGATGTGGTGATCTGTAGCGATATGCACTTGTATCGGGAGTTATCTTATTAACTTAGCTACGTTTATAAAATTACTTTAGATAATCCCCACATGTTTAGCGAACATAAATAGGATTTTCTTGAACGTTTCTCTGTGTAAGCAATAGCTTCTTCAGGGGACTCAGAGCTCAAATTATTTCAAGAAATTCGTAATATCCATGGTCTGGAAATGTATTATCTTATTAAAAATTGGATATCCTAAGCTTAGTTTGAATGAAGAACAATCAAGAGAGATAACCTTTTGTGTCTAAGACGAGGAATAAGTCTGTTCTACCAGTCCTATTTGGCACATATAAAAAACACAAAAGAAATTCAGTGTGAATGTATCCATTAAATTATTGTGTTATATAAATGATCTACTTTTCAGACGGACAACTAATTGCTGAAATTTGCTACATTAAAGGTTATATATTCAAAGACTCGATCGATCACAATGTGCATTGCTTAAAATTTGAAAATCAGGATGGAGCATTTGTTTAATGCTTCTCAATCATGCATCTCAATAGTTCTGTAACTGACTTCGATTAGTGATGAAATACACTCTGAAACCCACCAGTTCCCCGTAAACTCAAACTCTGAGAAAAAAACACAATGTATGTCATAAGAGTTAACGAAATCGGCTTCAGTGAAGTATGAAACTACAAATTCAAAGGAATTGAGATATTCTAAAATGATAAAATGTTGTATTCTAAGGAAATCAACTGAGTTAAACACATTAGCCCACTAAAATTTAATGTCTATTTAACAGCTAAAGTATTTTCTCCTTGAAGTTTTGATAATTTCAGTTGAACAAGATAAAACGTGAAGTTGTCGAACTTGAATAAGAGGCGAAACAGTGAATGTTAATGAGAGGTTGATTCATAGAATGGTTGCTTTGAATATCGACAATTCAAAGTGTGCCATGATAGCGAGGCACCTAGAATGTTGGCCACATAGCAAACTTGATAAACAGAACTGAGTATGCACCAAACAAAGGACTAGACACTTCACACTAGATACTGACTAGTGTCCGGTCAAAGTATCCAATACCTTCCTACAGGAGGTCAATCGCGAGTCTGAATAGCTCAGTGGTGGCGTCTCTGACTGCAGCACCGGGTGATGCGGGTTCAAATCTCAGAGGGGTGGGACATGATATCCTTCAAGGTTGCAGATACACCTTGCTGATTGGTGAGTGCCGACAAGCACGAAACCTAGGTCCAGCCAAGGTTTCCTACCGACTGTCTCCAACTATCTAATATCATCAAATCAGTGTGCACGGTGATGGCAAGCCACCTAGAATGGTGGCCACCCTGCAAACCTGACTGATAGAATTCATTCTGCACCAAAGAAAGTACTAGACACATTACACTAGTTACCAGTGTCCAATCAGAATAGTAGTGAAGAAGACATTATAAAATCAACGCACCCGAAAAATGAGCATTACAATTTTTCCGTTTAAGTTACCATCAATTTATATGCTTTCAAAATAGAAAAGGAGGATGGGGAGAGAGGAGAAGATAGAAAACGGAAAAACCTAATAAACAGTGTTAGCATGTAGGTTCACATAGCAACTCAAGAAGCTTATAATTCATAAAATTGAAAATTTGCTCAGTGAGTTGAAATCACTAATATGGATGACTAATCAATGTAATCAAAATGCAGTTACCAAGATAGTGAGAGATTGATTACGCTGTCTTTTTCTGGTTTGAAACACTTCATTGCAATTGCTTTTACAAATCCTCGTTAGCCTTTCTCTGGATGGTACTAGAGACACACGAAGTTTCTAAGCTCACCGTTTTAGTTTCTTTTTGTGATTCAATATGCAAATTAATAAAATCTTTCAAAATTTGGTAGTACATTTTGTGATGGACTTAATAAAGCTTGACTATCGAATATGAATATGTATAGAAAAAAAGTAAACCAGATTTTATGGAAAAGTAAAGCTTAACAAAATGGAGAATAAACTATACTAAAATATACTTTACTAAACTGTACCCCACTGGTCACAACAACATATGGGGTGTGTGGACAGATACTTGCTACTAACGACATTGGCTAGTAGTCGCGCTATATCGTGAACTGGCAGAAGTTGGAATTCATGGACTGGTTATTGGATCGGGTCCCAGTGGCCTAATGATCTACGAGCTCACCTCGTAACCAGAAGATCATTGGTTCTAACCCCTTGGTGAGTGCGTACCCCATGAAGAGCCCCAAACAAGGACGAAACAGATGTCCAGTACTGCCTACACGCTTTCCAACGGTTCTCTAACCGATGTCACCTTATAATGAAATCGTGTAACTAAACTTTTCATTGTTAATGAATTCGGTAAAACCTGAATGACAATTTATTTCAGATGTCGTGCAAGGTAACCCATGCCCATACCCTGTGAGTTGAAGTAATTTTTTAGTAGGTTATACATGTTATATTTATAATAATTTACATAATTTTTAGGGTTTTGACAACTGAAGAAAAATAGTTATCAAATCAAAAAAGGAGCTCTTTTTATCCTGCCAGTGTCTGGATTCTCGTTTCATGCAAAGGGTCAAATGTCTGTCATAAACATAGGTCACATGTAGTTAGTATCAAAATACTGAACAATAATAAATGGGTGTCAATTCAGTAAAAACAAACAGCTCTACACAGAAGACAACTAGGAATTTCAATAACATAAGAAGTGATATGATCGTTTAACATGAAGACCCATCACAATTCGTGTCACCAAGATACGACGGATGCCAGTAAGGAGCAAACAAGAAAATGGAAAAAAAACAATAACACGTGTCAACACTTGAGAAAACCTGGCAAACGACAAGAAAAGATATTGAATATATACATATACTACTCGTTGATAGTGAACACTTGGAGGGTACATGGTGATCACGTGTCTGTGCAGAGTGATCCGTTGAACTACTTTGATCTAAATACTATGAGTTGCTAAGGGGAACAATGTGAGGAAATTTTGTCTCAAACTGTAAGATTTGCAAATAGTTAACTCTAAATCAATTTGGTTTTGCAACGTTAAAGTCTACGTTACCGAATTTCACACAATGTTACGTAACCTCGTGATTTACATTCTGTCTTCCTACTAATCCTATAATTTCACACCCTTCCCAAGTTCCATTAATCCAGTGAATTGCTCTATATATGACACTAATTGTTTTGCTACTTGACATTTAATTATGATTATAATCACAGGAGGTACGTCGACGACACTTTCATTATCGTTAACAATGAAGAAAATCTAGACGACATCTTGAAGTTGTTTAACAACTGCCACCCCGCGATTCAGTTCACTCTGGAGAAAGAGTCCAACTCCAAAATATCCTTTCTTGACGTTCAACTAACAAGACGAGAACAGGATGGAACACTGAAAAGATCTGTCTACAGAAAGTCAACGTGGAACAGACAGCTTACTAACTTTCACAGTTGGGTATCTGATCCGTTCACTCAGCTACAGAGTTCACAGAATTTGCACCCCGGATACCATAGAAGACGAACTGGACTATCTCAAGATAATCCTCGTCGAGAATTGTTATCCAGAACGATTTATTGCAAAATCCATGAATCCTATACCGCAAAAGCTGCTCACGCTTAGCGTCCCGAAAAACTCTTCTACATGAACCTTCAATATAATGGGGATTTATCTGCGGAAACACCGAAAAACCGACTGTCCCGTTCATTTAGGGAAACCTTCTTCGCAGCTGAATTACGATTAAGCTTCTCCACGAAACCTATGATTCGTATGAACGTGAAAGATAAGCTACCACTGCAAGTGATATGATTATGAACAATAAATTTTGTTCGAAACGTCATCCAGTAAATAATACTGTTTCACTGTGTGATACAATCTAATAAACAAACTAATATGTAATATTTTACGATTATAGGTTTCCAGGCCGTAGGTGTTACGAACTTCCTGAAATAATTTGAGCGCCGAGTCAGATTGATTCATTATAAATTATTTAAATTAATCCCAGCGTGTTAAGAAAATCAAAACAAGATTTTTCTGAACGTTTCGCTGTGTAAGCCACAGCTTCTTCAGCAGATTTATTCGGATTTTAATAATCATCAAAATGATGAAATAATTTATAATGTAATATTTTACATTTCCAACTTTCCTGTTCTCTAACCCCACCCAATTTAATTTCTACACTTCATTACCACTGTTACTGACTTGATCAACGCCCAATTTCTAGTGATTTATATTACGCCATCCAATTTATTAGCTCAACTTTAGTCCTAATTTAAATGACGTTATTCTCTACCCCACCTATACTTAGTCTCTACCTGTAATTACCTCTGTTTTTACTCTGACCTAAGTTCAAACATTTTAGTCAATTGTACTACGTCATCTAACTCACTAACTCAATCTTACTTTCGTTGCTATCTAATTAACCTTGTTTCTATATTAGATCATTCTTGTATTACCTGATTAATTATTTAAACTTGACAAACCTCATGCACACACAAACAAAAATAATTATATATAAGGGCGAGTGTACAGTTATGTGAATGAATTCGCCGAAAAGAGTCTCTTCCCTTTTTCATTTTAATTGCATTTCATGCTGTTATTGTTATTATTTAATGTGTTCCCACTCATGATTCGAATCCCTCACCAGATATAATTTCATAAAAAACCATATATAAACGATTGTACAGATTGATTATAAGTTTGTTGAAAACAGTCTGTTCGCCGAATCACTTATTTTGATTTTCTAAATAGTTAGTAAGCAGCATGATAGATTCAAGTGCATCAGTGGCACAGTGGTGATATGTGATACGGGGTTCGATCCCCGGCCGATGCACACCTTTACCTCTTTAAGCCAGTAATAAGATTGGTGAAGAGGGAACGCTGGACATGAGGCTAGCAACTCCATCTCATAAAAATAAACACCACTTTTACCGAAACTTCAAGCCTCTAGCTTGAAGCCCTATGTTCTACTGGGAACGTAAAGGAATTTTTAAAAAACACACACACACAATAGATTCAAATGGAGATAACCATATGTTCAACTGTGCTATTGTGATCGATTTTGCCCAATATCTTTAACGGCAGATCTCACTTGCCACATTAATGTCAAACAAGAAGTCAGTATACATTTCACAGGATAACGCATTCAAAGATGTAACGGTTTATTTTGTTATCGTTATATACGTAGAAATAATAATAATAAGCCAGCAATAATTAATGCCGGTTCCCTAATTTATTATTCTTATCTACGTATAAAAACGCGTAGGTCTGTGTAGTAGACAACGTAAGACGCTCATTTTGTGGTCATCAGTCATTCCTTTTGGTTACTAGGCTTCCAGACGTCAAACAGGACCTGTAACCAACTTATTTGAAATAGAAGCTATACACAATAATCACAATTTCACATATCCATTGGACTCAAGGTTACAATTATCCTAGTTTTGGGGTTGCCTTTGTAACTTTGGATTTTTATAGAATCAACTAGTGCATTAGTTTATAGTTGTGTGGATAGAATATGGGTATAATAACAGGAATGATAAGAAAACAAAGTGGAATAACAGTGTTAAAACAGATATAATTCCACTCCAGCTAATAATTTATTTCTGGATATATCGTAGCGCATCACAAATATATTCCTTAATCGAATTTATATATATATATATAAGACTGCCTACTATCTCCAATGATTTTCCTGATTGCAGTGGACTGAATAATGCGACAGACAGCGGGCAATGAGGAAACAGGCATAAAATGGACCCTCCCGAAAAACTAGGAGGATCTGAACTTCACCGATTATATACGTCTGACTTCCCACAATATGGAAGATATGCAAGTGAAAAGCAACAAGTTGGCAGAAAAAGCATCCAGAGGAGATGGGACTTCAGGTGAACCTAGAGAAAACAGAGGTGATGAAGATTCTTGGCCAGTATAAATAGGAGAAATCTGAAAGAAGTAACCTCTTTTATCTACCTACCTGGGAAGCATCGTTTCAGCTAAAGGAGGACGCAACTGATGAGGATATCATCAAAGCGAGGATCGGGAAAGCAAGACAGGCTTTCATCACTCTCAAGTCTGTGTGGAGGTAAGCAGCACTCCTCAGTATGAAAAATAAGATCCAATGTGAAGTCAGTGTTACTTTATGGATCAGAGACTTGGCGCCACGTCACCAAGGGCACTTCGAACAAACTACAAACTTTCACCAACACTTGTCTTCGCTTAATGCTACTCAAGATCAGGTGGACGGAAAAGATCAGCAACAGAGATCTCTGGGAGCGAACCAACCCATCAGGAACCAATTGTGCAACAAATATGCAGGAAGAAATGGAGGTGAAATGACCATACTCTGAGAAGACCATCAAGTGATATCACACGCCAGGTCATCGGTCGAGGAGAACCTGAATAGGAAGCGGCGAGTTGGTCGTCAGTGTGAGGTTATGTGAAGAGGTAATGAAAGCGTGTGGGCAGACGTGGAGCCAGGTGAAAACGTTGGCAAAGAACCAAAAGCAATGGAGACGTTTGGCTGAAGCCATATATTCCTCTAGGAATTAAAGGAAACAATAATAATAGTAGATAAATATTAATATCTGCATCAGCTGACTAGTGCGCTTGAGACAGTTTGTCAATCTAACTTTCAAGTTGAAGACATGGCGATTCCATCAAGCAACAGATGACACTATGAGAGTAGTGGTGTAGTCTATAAAAAAATTCTTTCATTAATAAAATTGATGCTTTTAGATGAGGCGGTGTATTATTGCTGTCACCCATATTTAACCATCAACAAGAATCTGAATAGGAAGTAGCGTAAGTTAACGAGATTTGAAGCGATCTTTAAAATTCAGAGTTGAATTTTCTTAGTCAAAAATTTACTGATATGTTAACGATGATTATATTTCAGTAGTTTACACACAATGGTAAGTTTTTTGTCTTCGAAATTTTGCTCAAAATATTACTAAAGCAAAATACTTTTCATTGTGTGTAGAAATACTGAAATAGAATCACAGTTAATTTGATCTATTTCACAATGCTCAAACCTTCCACTGACATTAATTAACCAGATGTCTTGGGTTATAAACGTGGTGCATCTTTTGATGCCCATGTTGCACCAGGTTTGAGATGTTATTAATACTATTCGCTCCGTGAGTTACTAGTGGAACTATAAGGTGTCAGCATCCTATTTCCATTTTACTGTGTCCTTTGCTGTCGTCTTCAAACAGCTCCACAACTCTCTATTTCCTCTTTACTTGATCTTCTCAGTGTCATCCTCGGACGTATGCCTAACTCGACACTTCTGATTTGGATTCCACTCGAAGTCTTGGAGTATGATGTCACTTGTGGGCCATTGAATTCCAACTTAGTGGCTGAATGGTGAACGGGCTCACTTATAACGTGAAGGTCCCGGGTCCGATCATCGATGAAGCCATAGATGCGTACTTCTGAGGAGTCATAAAGTGAGGCGAAACAACTGTCCTATACACCCTTGTTTTCAATGTTTATCTCCTTCTTGCTTTGTGTGCTACATGGAGTGTGGCAACTCGGCCTACTGCACATCTGTGAAAAGTTCTACATTGAAAGCAGTCAGTCAGGCTGTCTCCTTAAATCGATAACAGTTCGTGATCTAACTTGGAATTAATCAAACTAACGTGCAAACTAACACATGAAAAAGATGTATTCTTGCTCCATTCTATCCATCAGACTGCCCAAGGTGAGTCATTTTTCGTTGACCTTTTTTCTTTGTTTATTGATTTTTTTCTGGCTCTAAGTGTGACTGACTTCTACTAATCAGTTAGTTGACCCAATTTTGGCTTTTAGTGATGACCTTGATAATTCTGTGAACTGTAAATAAACGTTAGGCTTTCTTTTTATGTTTACTCCTCTATCACACGTTGTTTCAGTCGCTCTTCACTCGTTCAATTACACAAAACATGAAATATGACTACTAACCAGTTGAGAATTCAGTTTAGATGCGACTTTGATAAGAGGAGGTCAAGGATGTACAGTGTTTCATGGTTATTTAGCTAGTTGTTCACAGTTTTCGCTATCCTAATTCTATTTTGTGAAATCTACAAATGAAAATGTCGGGTATTAGATTTCTTTAATGTAGACGCCTATATCTACTTACAACTCATTGAGAAGACAGTGTTTTAAACACCTAAAAAGTAATTTCTTGGTCTTTTAGGCTGTAACGATGCATTAACGCTCAGTATCTAAGTGTTATGTACAACTAACCTACAGGCTATCACTGATTGTCATGTTGAAATTCTTTGAATTTACAGTGTAAAGAATTACAGCTTTCAGGATTTCATTATGAGCTGACATCATTTAGAGAAACATTGGAGAACCTAGGAGTACTGGACACCTTATTCGTGATAGTTTGGCATACTTCGTATGTACACACCTACCAACAGAGTTCGAACCCAGGACTTTCCGGATATAAGGCGAACTCGTAGACCATTAAGCCACTGGGACCCGACTCAGTGGCCAGTCCATGAATTCCAACTTCTGCCAATTTACGAAATAGACTGACAACTAGCCAGTGTCATCTGTGGAGAGTATTTATCCTCACACCCAACTTTCTGTACCCCACTGGTCACGACTTCTCACTAGAACCCAGGTAACTGCCTACCTGAATAGGTCCAATTACTAGTGAGCATCAGATTGATATTCAAGTGTTGGTTTTTAGGGATTTCATTGGTTTCAGGATTTCATCATGAGCCGACATCGTTGAGAGAACCATTGGATCGGATCACAGTGGCTCAATGGTCTACGAGCTCGCCTTGTAACCGGAAGGTCCTGGGTTCGAACCCCTATGCAGGGTGCGTACCACTGAGGAGTCTCAGCCTATTACCACAGAAACAGCTGCCCAGCACTCCCAAGTTTTCCAATAGTTCTCTAACTAATGTCAGCTCATGATGAAATCCTGAAACCAATCAATTCCCTGCAAACCAACACTGGAATTTGAACAAAGCAAGAACTACAGTTTTAGCAGAATAAAATGGTACCATTTTTTATTTCGTTGCCTTCTCGTCAGCTGCTTACAGGGCAAAGACATTATTAAATGTTCCTACAAAAAAGATTTTAACATATCTACGATTTTCTGAACATGTACCAAAAAGCTTACGTCTAAAGGGAACAAATGCTTTAAACAGTGCCATCGCCAGGCATCTCCTCGACATGGGTCATGAGGTGGACGTCGAAAAATCCTTCAAATTTATCAGTAGGCAAAAGAGCTCTATCCTCCTTAAGTTTGCTGAAGCCATTTCCATCAAGCGCCTGAAACCTGATTTATGCGTCCAGAAAGAAGCGGTTATAAGTCTTTCTGGATATTTTTCATCTCTCTTTCATCCGAATGCGAGATGCTGAAAAGTTTCCACTGTGTATGATTATTATTGTTCGGAATAGTGTTTAACATTGTATATATATATATATATATATATATATATTAGTGTATGCGTATACTGATCGATTGATTTTTGGTTAAAATGAACTCTGTGCAAGTATGTTGAAATTGTTTTTGTAGATACATTTAATAATGTCTTTGCCCTATAAGCAGCTGACGAGAGGGCAACGAAATAAAAGATGGTACCATTTTATTCTGCTAAAACTATAGTTCTTGCTTTGTTCAAATCCATTAAGGGGAATTAATGTATGAAACACTGGAATTATCACTTTATTAGTTTCTTATGAGAAAACTAACACTACCATCTATTTCCAAGTTAATTTCTTTAGTGATATATTGAATTAATAGAAAAAGAGAGTCATAACTGTTCATTACAGCAACCGTCAAAACTCTAGTTATCCTCCAGCTAATAATCAGTAAGTGATGAGTTCATTCTATTCGTCTTCAGTTAGATAAGCTGAAGGCCGCTGTTTCAAACATAACTGTTAATATGGCTTTCTCTCATCCTTAATTATCACATTATTCGTTTGATTACCACCCGATTAACACAGATATCATTAGGATGAATGCGACAAAAATGGAATATAGGAGAAATTTTCCAGTGGTTCAATTTTTAGATATCATCAGTTTTATGATTTCTCGTAATAATCTAAATGATATGGACTTGTAATTAGAATCTCTGTATTGTTTAAGAGAAAACTGATTCTAACTGATTGAAAATGCTCATTAAGGTTTTTCAAAAGAATGGATACTGAACAAAGAGCACTCTTTTCGATAACTTCATCATCAGGCTCTACAGTTACATATACATAATAACGAATGAATGAATTAGTGTTATGAACAACATTAATGTTTAAATAACCACGAATTAGTAATATCAATAGATTACAGTTCAATAGCATCAACATAAAATAAGCTTATAAGTATTCCAGACCGTAGGTGTTACGAACTTCCTGGAAAAAGATGAGCGCCGAGTCAGATTGATTCATTATAAATTATTCTGTGGCTTACGCAGCGAAACGTTCAGAAAAATCTTGTTTTGATTTTCTTAAACGCGCTGGGATTAATTTAAATAATTGATAATTGATAAAATAAGCTAAATGTCACAAAATTTAGGAGAGATAATATTACAAATTCATGAGTTTATAGTTTCTACTGAAGGCCAGGGCAGTAGTAGGGGCTGGATTTGCTTCTTTTGCACACAGAGCACTGGTTGTTTGAGGCGAATTGCAATAGCCTCTGCTGTTTGGAGTATGCGGTGCTTCGATGTTTTTGGCAATTTATTTGGCACCCGGTAGATTATAGAGAAGGATTCTTCCATGCTGGCTGGCTTTGTGGCCGGTTTGTACCAGATGGTCCAATATCGAACTGTTAATGGTTTTAACTACACCTTTACTTAGCCATAGTGGGAGATGTTCTCGAGCACGAAAAATCAAGTTCCTAGAGCAACGGCCGATATAACTCACTCCACAGGCTCAGCTCAATTGTTAGATACAATTTTAAGTGGCACGAGTTATAAGTGATGTGGGTCCGTATCTTTACGGGGAAATTGTTTTACTCAATGTGGTAAATAAGCCTTGCTTATGATTGCCAATAACCACAAAAACTAGGTACATGGCTATGTACCGATTACCACCAGTTATCTAATAGTAATATTTCATAATTTGTCTGTGTGTTTTCGACATAGAACTTTGCACATATGTGCGGCAGTTCAAGTCGCCACACTCCCTCCATGTAGCACACAAAGCAAGAGAAGAAGGTAGGAGAAATGCATATTAGAGACAGTAAACAGACGTGTGAGACAAAGGAATAGTAATAACGAAGAACAAAACAGTTTCATTGGAAATCATAAGTCACAAGTAGTGGATGCATCTGCGCCACTGAGAACGATTTTGAGCCATGTCACCAATGGTTTCCATCCATTGGTTTTCACCGTCCCGAGGACCCCAACCAGGAAGTCTACACCTTCCTACGTGGCTTAGACTAACTGTTGTGGATTTCATTGACTGGTGCCATGTTTTGTTTTAACCACCGCTATATTTCATAATATACTGTTAGTCTCCTAAGTTCGTAACCATATTGCAGACTTGACATATACATTTTGGTCGGCTTCACTAAGGACTAGACACATGACATCAACTGCTCCCTAGTAATCAATTATACGATAAAGTTTTTACATAAAAACGAAGATTGAGATAATCAGTGTTATGAAGACATAACACTACCATATTGAATAATAAAAATACTATGGACAAAATGTTGAAATGTTTCAGCTAATTATCTTACACAACTGTGTTTCAAACGTCATCCACGAAATAATACTGTTTTACTGTATGATAGATCCAATAAATTAATTAATGTGGAACTACATACTATCACCGTGTCCAGGTTTTGCATATACATTAATAATCCGGTAGGACCCACTTACACAGAACAGACTTTCATGTACTAAGGTAGGTAGAATGAGACTCAAACTTGGGACGCATCGGCTAAAAGTCAGGTACTTGAACCAATGAGTCACTTCCTTGCCACATCCCACATATACCTTATAGTCAGTTCAAAAAGATTACTGTAGGTTAGGAGAATAAATTCCTGATAAAAATGTGATTCATGAAGAGTGGCATTTCCGCTGCCACACATTCAAACAAAGATTACTTGATAACAACAAGATTTTTAAATGAGACTTTTACATTTAAATTTTATTCAGTCAAGACGCCTTTCGAAAGATTATAGTACGACACATTAAAGACTGATTCACCTTAGTATTCTTATTTTGTTTGTTTTAATCTTCTGAGCGAGTTTTTATCTGTGGAAGAGTTTAGTTTAGCAGTAAATGATTTTGATATGCACATCATGTTTATCGGAACACTGAACTCAATGATATATATTCAAAAACAGACCGAGGGGCTCGGTAGTTTATCGGACTAACAGTCGCACTTCTGTTAGTTCCATTTGTGTGTAAATGTATTCATAAAGTATTTGAAGTGAACACTAATGTGTGTCATGAAAGTCTATACCACACTGAAGTATATATAGGCTACTTAATAGATAGTGATTAGAGGTAAAATTGAGGATGCGCACCTCGTTCTCTATGGGGTTCCTTAGGTAGATCTTAAAAAGCAGAAATTTACCTACTGGGATACTAAGCTGTAATAGTTGCATCTTAGAAAAGATATTCGATACTCAGCAAGCAAAATAACAAATAGCAGGTAAATTTTCGCACAATTATGTACACACACGCACAAGATCAATATACTTCGAACCTCGGTATTCTAAATATCACTCATCTTTCATATAAGTAGGAAGGAAGCAAATATGAGTTATATATCTGTCTAAACTTTCACTGGTAGTCTCACTCAGATTTCACAAGTCTCCGGAATATATTCACAGTAAATATACAAGCATATTTAAATGTGACACTTACTTATTCTTCTCAGCTCATCATACTGTTCCCATTCTTTAGGCGTAGACGGCATCGGTTCATCAGGTCTCAGTGGAATAGTTCCATGCACCCAACAATAATCAGTTAAATAAGCATTGTAATTTTCACCAGTCGGTTTAACAGGAATATAACATGAGATTGAATTTAAAAAGTATTGTTTAGCTGATACAACTATGCAGGCGATTAGAAACAGGACTACTGTGAATAGACTTAGCCTGTCAGAGAAGTCTTCCACGGCTACACGATTAGCATAGTTGAATTTTGCAAAGAGTTCAATGAAGTCTTTAGCTACCATTGTAGACGTAGAGGCTTTCTTTGTTGTTGATTGACAGCAGAAGCAGTACTAATATTATTCAACTTGTCATATAACAACTGTAGCTGTCAGATACTAAACAAAGGCACTAAACCGGCACCCTCAACTCGGATGAGATATTCTGCAGTCCCAGATATTTATTTATACATTAAATACTAGAATAATTTTGAATGAGATTCTCTACTTCTGTTTAATGTAAACTATGTAAACAAATCAGAATTCATTTGGTCATTCAACATTTTTTTCTCTCTCTCATTGTGAAACAACAATTAGGACATATGATTGGTCAACAGAAGGCGTGTATGTGTGTTTGTGTGTGTGTGTGAGAGAGAGAGACAAAGCGTGTTGACATGCCTTCTCATCCACACTGAACAACATATCTGTCAACCTACTACTTATATCCTCCCTACTGATTACTGATTTTTGTCACAAAACTGTTACCAAATGGAACAACACGAGAATTCAGTTTTGACCACTGTCTTACGCCTACATATAATTTATAATATATGCAGCGACAGCTGATCACTAATGTGTTGATGATTGCAGTGAAACTGACGGAGATTGTGGTGATGTTAAATCTCTGGACTCGACATCGATTACGGACATTTTGTGCCAAATGCTTTTCTCTGAGGCATTGTCCCACACATCATAAATTGGTAAAAACTGGACACTTTTGTCAAGTTTAGATAATTGATCAGGTGGCAATACAAGAATGATCTAATATAGAAACAAGGTTAATTAGACAGCAACTAAAGTAAGATTGAGTTATTAAGTTAGATGACGTAATAGAATTGACTAGAAATTGAGCGTTGTTCAAGTCAGTAACAGTGGTAGTGAGGTGTAGAAGTTAAACTGGGTGGGGTTAGAGAACAGGAAAGTTGAAAATGTAAAATATTACAATTGTAAAGACAAAATAATACTAATGAAGAGACAGAAAAAAAGATTAGGTAGAATTTACTTGTCGGCTAATAAGATAGATTATGTCCATTGCAAGCGTAGTGATTGAACGAACTTCTTCTGTATACAGAGTTCAGTGCTTAGCAAGTGAATCGCCATTGCTTCTGCAGTTTGAAGAAGTTTGACTCGTACACTTTTAGGAAGACTGCTTAGTATTCTGTAGACGACTTTGAAGTTTGTTTGGGTTGTAGCTTGGTGTCCGGAATCTATTAGATGTTCTAAGATGGAACTGCGGGGGCATCGATTTTCTCCTTTGTAAAACCATGTTGGTAAGTGTTCGGTGATACGTTTGGAAAGCGAGCGCTGGCTACGGCCAACATACTTGGCTCCACACGAGCAAGTGAATTGATAAATACACATTGATGAGGCCAGCAGTGGTAGCTTATCCTTCACGTTCACATGAATAATAGGTTTCGTGGAGAAGGTCAATAGTAGTTCAGCTACGAAGAAGGTTTTCTTAAGTGAACGAGACAGTCGATTTTTTAGTGTTTCCTCAGATATATGTCCATTGAATTGAAGGTTCATGTAGAAAAGTTTCTTCAGGACGATAAGCATGGGCGGCTTTTGTGGTCTAGGATTCATGGATTTTGCAATAGATCAATCTGGATAACAATTCTCAACGAGGATTCTCTTGAGATTGTCCAGTTCATCTTCTATGGTATCCGGGGTGCAAATTCTGCGAACTCTGTAGCTGAGTGAACGGATCATGTTTCGTTTGGTGTATAGGGGTACCCAACTGTGAAAGTTAGTTTAGCTGTCTGTTCCACGTTGACTTTCTGTAGATAAATGTTTTCAGTGTTCCATCCTGTTCTCGTCTTGTTAGTTGGACATCAAGAAAGGATATTTTGGAGTTGAACTCTTTCTCCAGTGTGAACTGAATCGCGGGGTGGCAGTTGTTAAACAACTTCAAGATGTCGTATAGATTTTCTTCGTTGTTGACGATAATGAAAGTGTCGTCGACGTATCTCTTATAGATTTCAAAATTGGACACTGTGCGAATCGAAGGATTTCAAGTAGTTGACCGAGTTGTAACGTGTCCACCTAATGATCAATCATTCTTTGACTGGCTGATGAATAGTTTAGTTTTAAATGACTCACTAAGCCACTTTTTTCGGTGGGTAGATGGGATATTCAGCTTATTTCAAAATTCAAAGATTGGTTTTCAGGGATTTGATTGGTTATAGGATTTCATCATGAGCTGACATCAGTTAGAGAAGCGCTGGAAAGCCTGTGATAACTGTGGCTAGCTGTCAGATCCTAGTGCGGGACTTTCCAGAGGTACGCACTCACTGAGGTTCGAACCCGGGACCTTCCGGTTGCAAGGCAACCTTGTAATAATGATAATAACAATAATCTGCTTTATTCCAAAAACAGTATTTATGATACCGAATAGAATTCTCAGCATTTGTCACAATATTGCATCTAATGTACCCAAAATATAAATAAAATTAACCACAGGAATTTCTCCACATTTCGGTAGGAATAAAGTCAAATATGTGCAAAGTATAAAATGAGAATAATAATGATAATAACAGTGGGTTTATTTCAAACGGTATTGTCGATTCAGTTTGGAAATATAAGCATCTTATAGATTATTGAATCTAATGTTCTGTTGATATAGCATGGTGAGGGGAAAGACAAGGAATAACAGTCATTACACAGCTTAAATGATGTTTACACATTAAAAAATAAACAAAAAATTGAGAGGATTATAAATATAGGAAGAACAATAACAATAAAGCTTGGTTGAATAAGGATGGAGAAAAAGTGGTTTATTTACTAGTGCAAAGAAGGTCAGTTAGTTCATGTCTAACACTATTTTCATAACATAAAATACGTGTCAAATATGGTATATTGGCATTTTTATGCTTAGACGTACGTGCATAAAGTCTTTTGAAATGACTTCTTGTTTTACCTGAGGACACACAAGGTGAAAGCTGTGGGAGCTGAGGTGGATGCTCACAGTCTGACAAAATTCCTTTAGCAAATTTGCTGCATGAAATCAAGTGTCTACCAATGAATATGTCAAGGATATGGCTCAACGGGATACCACTCGTCCTACTGACAGTCTTTAGAGTTCTACGAAGTATGACATAGTCCTTTTTACGCAACCCAGGAAAGAATAAGTGTGAACAATAAAGAAGAATAGGTAAGATGCATGAGTTGACAAACTGTAAGAGGAGGAGGGGTTGAGTTATGCCTTAGTGCCTTAACTTCTTAATGTATAAAGTCAGACGAAATATTCTTTTAGAAATCGCTAAGACATGGGAAGACCAGGATAGGTCAGAAGAAAGAATTAATCGAAGATACTTAACCTCAGACTTGGTTTCTATATCACTATTCTCAATCCTGCAACGGTCATAGGAATTAACAGCTTCATCTAACTTTCTTTCACATCGGAAACTGAAATTAGCAGTCTGACATTTGGAGGGATTTAGTTTAAGACCATTAGATGAAGACAATTTGCTGACTCCTGATAGAAAGTTGTTCATCTTAGTACAGTCTAGCTGGGAGTTAACAGACATTGAAATAGTTAGATCGTCCGCATACTTAATAAAGTTCATTTCATCAGAATGAGGCAAGTCATACAAGAAGAAAGAAAACAGAAAAGTAGAAAGTACAGCGCCTTGAGGGACACCAGCCTCAGTAAGCAATGAAATGGACGACTTCCCCTGACATACAGCGCACTGCTTTCTTCCTGAGAAATAAGAATGGAGCCATTTAATAACCCAACAGTTAGTTTCAGTTTCAGCAAGCTTATTTAACAAAATATCCCTAGGTACTGAGTCGACAGCAGATGTATAATCTTGGAAGGTGAGGCGAACAAATTTAACCCCTTTGTCTAAACTGGAGACGAAGTTATGATGCAAGACTGCAGCTGCATCTAAAGTACTTCTACTGTGTTTATAGGCGAATTGTGTGTGATCGTTAAAGACTTTAAGTGAGATTTTGAGATTAAGTAAGAGTAACTTTTCCATAGTTTTTAGAAAAGGAGAGGTAGTAGCAATAGGTCTAAATTTAATACATGTTCCAGTAGATGACTTAAGTATAGGTACAATTTTAATGTCCTTCCAAACGGCTGGCACCACATTTCTGGACCATTAAAATTCACTGTTCTACTAATTAGTACCAGACTACATCAGGTGCCAGAAAGTCGAACATATCAATAGAATAACGAAGAGTGAAATGCAGATAACTGGAAATACTCATTGTATTAGATGTGTAAATAAGAATTACAACCAGTAGACCAAGTTAAAGATGCAAGGGAACGAAAGCACAGAGGACTTCAAGACGCACAATCGAAACCTAGTAAAAAGCCCTATAATCATGAAAAAAGAGTTGAATGAAGCGTAAGGATATTAAGTAGGTTACCTAGTTAGTTGTAAGTTAAGTTAGGGGAAGATTACGATTAGGAATAGCCTAGGGACAGGTTAGGGTTAGCTTAATCTAATTCAGGAGTAATTAGGGTTGGCTGAGGGATAGATTACATTCAAGTTTCCGATAGTTACGGGTAAAATGAACATATAACAGAATCCTTATGAGTGATCACGAAAAAATGTACTAAATTCATTTACTTATAGAATAGCATTAAAGATAAAACCTTAGCAGATATCAAAAGCGATGCCAACAAAATTTAAAACTTGAAAATTGACTAGATCATTGTCAGAAAAATTAATGTTTTCTCCATTTGGTAGATGTGAGTCGGTGGTTCAATGGTAGAATACTCGCCAACCACAAAAGTGGCTTGGGGTTTGATCTCCAGCCGACAAAATCCTAAACGTCACCTGTCTGTCTGTCTGCTTTCGACATAGAACTCTGCACATATGTGCGGCAGTTCAAATCGCCACACTCCCTCCATGTAGCACACAAAGCAAGAGAAGAAAGTAGGAGAAATGCATATTAGAGACAGTAAACAGAGGTGTGAGACAAAGGAATAGTAATAGCGGAGAACAAAACAGATTCATTGGAAACCATAAGTCACAAGGAGTGGATGAGCCACTGAGAACGATTTTGAGCCATATCACCAATTGTTTCTAACCATTGGTTTCTACCGTCCCGAGGACCCCAACCAGTCAGGAAGTCTACACCTTCCTACGTGGCTTAGACTAACTGTTGTAGATTTCATTGATTGGTGCCATGTTTTGGTCTGACCGCCGCTAGCTCTTTTCCAGCCTGGCCCTATATCAGCTAACATTGCCCATTGTCGAGGAAGGCGATGACTAGGCATACGTAGCACATGTCCTAACCATCTCAGTCTGTGTAATTTCACAGTTTCGTCGACTGATTTCCCCGCCTGACCGAGCACTCGACGCCTAACCGCAATATTGCTCACCTTATTATACCACTTCACGCGGGAGATAGAACGCAAACACCTATGATCAAAGACAACTAGCTGGCCTTCTCATGTCTTCCACTCTCAATGGCCAAGTCTCACAGCCATAAAGGAGCAGTACACGCACCCTTTGGTCGATAGTCGGATATCACGACTACGCCGGAGACGGCGTAAACTGACATATGCGAAACTAGCCCTCTGTATTTGTTCTGAGATTTCGCTAAAGATCAACCCTGACCGACAGTAAGCCCAGTGAAGAGGGAAGGTTGAGCATGAGGATGGCAACCTCACATCGTAAGAAAGCACCACTACTACTGAAATTTCAAAACTCAAGCCTGAAGTCCTATATTCCACTAGGAACTCAAAAGAATTGGTGGTCACGCTAAAATCATGAATTGGTAGAAGCTAGAATTCATGAACTGGCCATTGAATCGGGTGAGGTCCCAGTGGCTGAATGGTATACGAGCCAGGTTGCCTTGCAACCGGAAGGTCCTGGGTTCGAACCACGTCGGTGGTTGCGTACTGATGATGATTCCCAAACTAGGATGAGATGGCTGTCCAGTACTCCATTCTGGTTTTCTAAGTGATATCAATCTGTGGTCAAACTCGTAAAAGCAAACTGAAAATTAACACAATGTTCACAAGCAAATGACTACATAACACAATTTGATTTAAATCATTCGTCAAATTACTACAAATATTGCATCCAAAATAATGCAACAAAATAAAGAGAAAATTAAGCATTTGTAAACACCTATATGTTTGCTTTATTCCGTCTGTACTAATGTCTACTTTAGTGAATATTTGTTTTCAACGTATACATAAGTAGTTAGAAATTGATTTATTGAAATTAAGATATACATTTATGTTGTTTCATACTGAAGATAATACATACAAGCAGTTATCGAACATAAACATGACTATAGTTAATCAATCAATGAAGTCTGTCTGTGAAAAATCGATATGTAAATTTAAATACTCTAAGTGTACTTATGCAAATATATTCTGACTATAGATGAAGGGGACCTTGATAAATCATGGCATTAGTGAATTTCGCGGGTAGTATAATATAATCCATCCAACTGATTCTGCATAAATACTACTGCTACTACTACTAATAATAACAATAATAATATGAGAAACTCCTAACAATGAATAATAGAACATGAGAAAGAAATTCGATAGTCCACTTTACATGTAAGCACTTTGTTAACAAACAGAGATACAAATAAACTGTCCTTAAATAACCTGTTCATAATAGTAGCATTAATGATAGAATGTGAATACCAGTACTTGTACCGCTAATATCATCATCACCACTACTACTATTACTATTGATACCATTATTAGCCTCTATTTATTAACATTTAATAATAAATATCATTTTAAAATAGAAATAAGGTGCGGGGGGAGGGAGTTCGCTTTTTGATAAGCGAGAGATAACTATGAAACCACAATATAGAGTTTAGAATGCGCGCGCGCACACACGTACACAAATGTCCTTATTTTAACCTGAAAATTAAGTAAGAAAATGTATAAGAATTTCTTATTGTTCATCTAAATTTATTGGAATTATCAATATTCAATAATAACAGTAAGTATAAAAAAAAGTTAATTTTGAACACTGAAGAGATTGTTCAACGAGAGAGAGATTTACCATTCTTGTATAATACAGAGAGAGAGAAGGATTGGCAGTCTGTGTCTCAGTTTTCCATCTTTATTCGCCTCAGTCTATCTCAACTTCATCGACTTTGTAAAGGCCTCCGAAGGCGTCGATCGAGAGGTGCTTTGGAAACTACTTCGCTACTACGGGTTGCTACCGACAATTATACATCTCATCCAACAGCTGTACGACAATGCTACATGCCAAGTAATCCACAACGGGAAACTTACGGAATCCTTCGAAGGGAGGACAGGAGTAAGACAAGCTGGTTGCCTACTATCGCCAATGATTTTCATGATTGCAGTAGATTGGATAATGCGACAAACAGCGGGCAATGAGGAAACAGGCATCAAATGGACACACACACAAAAAAAAACTTGGAGGATCTAGACTTCGCCGATGACATATGTCTGATTTCCCACAAACTGGAATATGATGTGCAAGTGAAAAGCAACAAGTTGGAGATAGAAGAAGCATCAAAGATAGGACTTCAGGTGAACATAGAGAAAATAGAGGTGATGAAGATTCCTGGGCAACACCATCCACAGCAACAACAACAACAGACAGCAATCAGCATAAATGGGAGGAACCTGAAAGAAACTATCTCCCTTACCTACCTACATAGGAAGCATCGTTTCAACTACAGGCGGAACTGACGAGGATATCAAAGCAAGAATCGGGAAAGCAAGACAAGCTTTCATTTCTCTCAAGTCTGTGTGGAGGTCAACAACACTCAGCATCAAAAATAAGATCCGGATTTTCAACTCCAATGTGAAGTCAGTGCTACTATACGGATCAGAGACTTGCACTGCGCGTCATAAAGAGCATCTCAAACAAACTACAGACCTTCATTAACAGTTGTCTTCTCTCAATACTCAAGATCAGATGGCTGGCCAGAAAAGATCAGCAACAGAGATCTCTGGGAGCGAACCGACACAGCAGGAACCGATTGTGAAACAAATAGGCAGGAAGAAATGGAGATGGATTGGCTGGCCATACTCTGAGGAAACAGTCCATCAAGTGACATCACTAGACAAGCCATTGCTCGAGTGGAACCCGAAAGGGAAGCGGCGAATTAGTTGGTTGTCAGTGTGAGGGTGACTTGGAAGAGGTCATTTGAAGAGGAGATGAAAACGTGTGGACAGACTTGGAGCCAGGTGAAGATGCTGGCAGAGATCCGAATGCAATGGAGACGCACAGCTGAAGCCCTATGTTCCTCTAGGAATTAAAGGAAGCAATAATAACATAATAATAATATTAGATGTGCTGCCTGAAGTTTGAAATATCTTTTGATTGATCACCAGGCAGTAGCCAATGTTATGCATCCAGCCTTTAGTTTCGTGCAGACTGAAGTTTGCAATATGGTCACCAAGCTTGGTGACTTGGCATCGCAACGCAATCTGGATTGACGTTAGTTGGTTGGAGGCAATCGGTACGACATCTTGGGGCTAGGTCTCATGCTTGTCAGTATTCGTCAGTAAGGCATATCTGCAGTCTTAGAGAAATTCATGTCCCCTATCTCCGACTGAAGAGCTGGAGAACACGAGGTAGAATCTCAGAGGGGACATGAGTTCCTTCAAGATTGTAGATACATCTTACTGATGAGTGCCAACAAGCACAAAACCTAGGTTCAGGATCTCCTGCCGACCGCCTGTAACCATCTAACATCAATATAGAAATATATACGCCTTTAGGATATAATCTTCAAAAAATTTTCTACTGCTATTCATTATACAAGTTATGCCTCTTGCGATTATATTATTATTATTATTATGATTAGTAGTAGTAGTAGTAGTCGATAGCTTTGCGGTTTGAAACAACGGATGCGGGGTTTGAGTCTCAGGGGAATTAACAACAAATTGGAATTCAGGTGCATTCAGCTAAAGTGTTTAAGGTGGAGGGAAAAGCGTATCCTACATTCAGCAGACTGTCAGATAAAGACAAGTTTCGCTGGATTATTAATCACTAAAACCTTTGTTTACAGTTGCAATGTATGATATATCTGACAAATTCAATGATGCAGAGAAACTTATTTTGTATACAGTTGTTTGGTAGTTAAAAAGAAAACTATTTTTACAGATTTTAACCAGTGTCCTAAACTCATCTGCCGTAAATATTCTCAAATCTTTGCATGAGAAGATAGTGAAATATAGCGTCAAAGATGTATTTGAATTCGTAGACAAAATAAAAGATATTAATATCAAGGACGAGACCATGATATCTCTGGACATAACATCTTTATTCACAAATGTACCTCTAATAGAAACAGTTAATTATATATGTGAACAAGTGGACAAGCAGTCGATAAACAGTGGAATCCATATTGAAATCCTAAAAGAATTGATATTAAGATGTACCATGAATGTAAACTTCAAATTTGAGGGCACGCTTTACAGGCAAGTGGACGGGGTGGCAATGGGCTCCCCATTAGGTCCAATTCTGGCTGATTTCTTTCTAAGTAAGCTAGAAAATGGACCTCTGAACAACCTTATCAGAAAGTTCTCATTTTATTGCCGATATATGGATGACACCTTTATTCTTTGTGATAATGGTTCCGATAGGAGTACAATAATTACTGAATTCAATGAAGTACATTCGGCTATAAAATTCACATGCGAAGAGGAATCCCAAGACAGAATCGCCTTCCTCGATGTCCTACTTGCAAGAAAACCAGACGGAAGCATAAAAAGAAATTTACATAGAAAAAGTACTTGGACGGGACAATATACACACTTTCATAGCTTCGTTCCCATCAAATACAAAAGGAATTTGGTGAAGACCCTTAGCCACAGATTTAGAGCTATATGCTCTGAAGAAGTAATTAAAGATGAATTAAACATCGTATATGATACTTTAATTGAAAATGGTTATCCTGACAAGTTTATCAAGAAACATAGGACGAAGAAGGCCGAAAAGGACGACCCATTATCTGTAAACAAGAAGCCCCTTTATATACGACTACAATTCAAGGGCGATATACCAAGTGAGTTAATTACAAAGAAATTAAGAAAAGCAGTTCAAAGGACTTTTAATGCTGGCGAACTACACATCTTATTCTCTACAAGACCGATGGTGCTACCTCGACTGAAAGATGAAGTACCTAGACTGGCCACTTCAAATTGTATTTATCAATTCAACTGCGCTTGTGGAGCGAGTTATGTTGGCCGTTGCTCTAGGAACTTGATTTTTCGTGCTCGAGAACATATCCCACTACGGCTAAGTAAAGGTGTAGTTAAAACCATTAACAGTTCGATATTGGACCATCTGGTACAAACCGGCCACAAAGCCAGCGTGGAAGAATCCTTCTCTATCATCTACAGGGTGCCTAATAAATGGCCAAAATCATCGAAGCACCGCATACTCCAAACAGCAGAGGCTACTGAAATTCGCCTCAAACAACCAGTGCTCTGTGTGCCAAAGAAGCAAGTCCAGCCCATACTACTGTCCTGGCTGGCCTTCAGTAGATACTAGAAATTCATGAATTTGTGATATTATCTTTCCTAATTTTTCTGACATTCAGCTTATTTTTGTGTTGATGCTATTGAACTGTAATCTATCAATATCATTGATTCAATGTTATTTAAACAACATTAATGTCGTTCATGACACTAATTCATTCATTCACTATAATGTATATATAACTGTAGAGCCTGATGAAGAAGGGGTTATCGAAAAGAGTACTCTTTGTTCAGTATCCAATCTTTTGAAAATTTTAATGGGCATTTTTAATCAGTATTTCTGATTGCCTGTTGACTATCAGTTATTAGAAGAAATATATAATTTGGGAGTGGATGAGACAACCTCAAGACTGAAGTCTCTGTGAAATCCTCAAAACTTAACTGTACTGTTAAACTCCACAGTGGTTTTGTTTTTAGAAAATTTGATTATTTCTAAGAGATAAGAGGCATCAAATAAGGTGGGGTTTTGGGGAAAAAGGAACAATTGTATTCACTGACGTTAATAATAACTGGAAACTACGTGCTGCAGTACGGTGGTTTGAAGGTTTCGGCTTTCTGGTTTTGGCCAGAAGATGCAGGTGGCAAAAAGACTATTTGGTGCACAAATCATATTAATCTGACAAGTGAAGTCCTACTACTAACACTAGTCAGTAGTATATCTATGCTGGGCTGTCTTAAATTACTCACAATTTATTCATGCTAATTAACATAAAACTGATATAATCTACCTTATTTAGCGTTGAGATGTGTTCTTTTTGAGAGTAAGTTTTGGATGCAGCTGTATGGCAACCATAACTAAGCTATGATACAGGAAATTTTCATTGGATTACACAAAAGAATATTGTGTAGTGTAAACCTCTTAGAGAAAATCAGTTAAATAAAGTGGATTTGATGGGAATACGAGGTCATTATCTCCTGACTGCCAGATGGGTGACCAAAGGATAAGTTTTTAAAACTACAGTGTGTAATAATCTGGAAGGTCGGGTAGGAAAGACACAATAAGTTATAATTACTCAGAAGTGGCTTTAGAAGTGAGAACAAAAGTTGTAAATTACGTAGTACTCAATGGCACGAAGGAAGAAAGGGCTGGAAATTTGATAAGGTTAAATAAAGGTGGTTGAGTGTCAATTTAACAAGTGTGAAAATGTACTAAAGTAACATATGGGAGTGATAATAGTGAATTATAGATAGGTTTAAAAGATCTGTTAACATCAATTTTACGTCGTGTCTCTATAATATGTTTCGCAATAGAAGAGCTAGGTCTCCTGTTCTCACCATTAATAGGTTTTGAAGATTCCATTTGTTTCTGTATTTATCAATTTGAATGTACGTGTGGACACACACACATAGGGAGGACTCATCGATCTCTGCAAGTAAGTGCTTCAGAGCATATTCCTAAATGGTTCCAGAAACAAATGTAATCTTCAGAACCTATTAATAGTGAATTAATTATTAAACTAAAACGTCAAAGTGAAAATTAATAAAAAAAATTTCTTTCTACATAGAAAGACCAGTGAAGAGGTTAAGACCATGGTAGAATAAGAGACTGGACAAACTTTTTTTCTATACAGAGATGTGGGTTGTATAGACGAATTACCAGCGTCTCCGCCATACACAAAAGCCGAAACCTAACGCCCTTTGGACCATTTGGCCTCACCTTGTAGATGATCTTGAAAGATGACTGTGGTGGAGCTATGTGGCTTGAGTTCACTAAGTTCTGGAGGACTGTCCCGCACTGTCCTTCTGTTAACCATGCCGGATGATGTTCAATTTCACTTTTAAATTTACTTTAACAATTAATTCACTATTATCACTCTCATATGCTCTTTTTGTACATTTCCACACTTGTTAAATTGACACTCAACCACCTTTATTTAACCTTATCAAATTTCTAGCGCTTTCTTCCTTCGTGTCGTTGAGTACTACGTAATTTACAACTTTTGTTCTCACTTCTAAAGCCACTTCTGCAGTAATTATAACTTATTGTGTCTTTCCTACCCTACCTTCCAGATTGTTACACATTGTATTTTTAATTTGACCTTTGGCCTGACAGATAACTTCTTGTTGAAGATGTGTCTTCAGTTCATGCAAATGGTCATTGTTGTTTGAAGTGTTAGTGAATATTAAACAAAACTTTCAGGGGAATGATCCTGAATATATATATATATATATATATATATGACCCTATGACCCTTGCAAAATCGATGATACTGATATAAAAACCAAGTCTGAAGTTAAGTATCTTGGATTAGTTCTCTCTCTACTGACCTATCCTGGTCTTCTCATGTCTTAGCGATTTCTAAAAGAATATTTCGTTTGACTTTTTACATTAAGAAGTTAAGGCACTCAGGCATAACTCAACCACTCCTCTTACAGTTTATCAACTCGTGTATTCTACCTATTCTTCTTTACTGTTCACCATTATTCTTTCCTGGATTGCTTAAAAAGGACTATGTCATACTTCGTAGAACTCTGAAGACTCTCAGTAGGACAAGTGGTATCCCACTGGGTCATATCGTTGACATTGTCACCGATAGTCATTTGATGTCATGCAACAGATTCGCTAGAGGAATTTTGTCAGACTCTTAGCACCCACTCTACCAGCAGCGCCAACCTTGTGTCTCCTCAGGTAAAACAAGAAGTCATTTCAAAAGACTTTATGCACGTACGTCTAAGCATACAAATTCCACTATACCATATTTGGCACTTACTTTATGTCATGAAAATAGTGTCAGACATGAACTAACTAACCTTCTTAGCACCACTAAATAGACCATGTCCTTCAACCTTAAAGCATCATACTTTATTGTTATTGTATTTCTTATATTTATAATCCTCTCAATTTTTTCGTTTTGTTTATGTTATTTTTCATAAGTGTAGACATAATTTTAAGCTGTATTATGACTGTTAACTTTGTATTTCACCTCACTATACCATATCAACAGAACATTAGACCCAATTATCCATAACAATCTAAAGTTTCCAAACTGAATCGACAATACCGTTTGAAACAAACTCACTGTTATTATTATCATTATATCCAATGATTATGTCGTAAATGTGGGCAAATTCCTCCGATTAATTTTTGTTTTAATTTTAATTTTATATACATTTTGAGTAAATCAGATGCAATATTGTGACAAATGCTGAGAATTCCATTCTGTATTTTAAGTACTGTTTTTGGAATAAAGTAAATTATATATATATGTGTATATATATATATATATATATATATATATTAGATAGTGAAATCCAGGCTAACATACGCTAACATACATATACAGCTGTCGCAAAGTTAGTCTGGAAGTCAAAAGTCAGATATACGATGCTTTGGCACACTCAGTCTCACTCTAAGATGGCGATGGATGACATCTACGAGGTGGCGATGTGCAGTGACTCAGAATGCTCCGTCGTCATCATCTTTATATAATTGCCTGTATCTAGTAACACTATCATGTAAGTAATTCTGAAGTTTGACGGTATTTGTTTAGATATGATGGAGATCGTCTTTCAATAAGTGATTTACTTCTGGACACCTCATTCGGTGGCTTACGTATGTGCCATTAATGCCAATTCAGGGACTGCCATAATGTTTGGTGTTCTTTAGCTTTTGAAGGGAGTAGAAAAGGTGGAGGGGCTCTATGGGATTACGGACAGTTGTATCGGGTTGTCGTCTGTTGGTACATAAGGACAGCGTGGGCTGAATCCGAAAGATAATCAGAATCAGTAGCTCGTGACGTTACCAGATATGTCTAAGTATAGGAATCAATGGCGAATATTCTGCATTTTCCTTCTTCTCTGAAAGAAACCTGAAATAACGGATGTTCCATTAATTGCTGTTTAATAGCTGGGTTTGTTTTTTCCTATATGTTGTATTTTATTGTCTTCTTGTAGCGCAGTTACCAGATACCCTGTGGATACGGATCATTTCAGCGAGATTTCTACATCCTTCCAAATATCAAACATACAGAGGACAGCAAATTTACTACCATTTGCTAAAGCAATTGCAATGAAGCGTTTCAAACCCGAAAAAGACAGCCTAATCAATCTCTCACTTCCTTGGTAACTGCATTTTGATTACAATGATTAGTCATCCATATTAGTGATTTCAACTCACTGATCAATATTTCAATTTTATGAACTATAGCCTTTTTGAGTTGCTATGTGAACCTACATGCTAACACTTTTTATTTGGTTTTTCTGTTTTCAATCTTCTCCTCACTCTCTCTATCCTCCTTTTCTATTTTGAAAGCGTATAAACTGATTGTAACTTAGGCCAAAATTTGTAATGCTCATATTTCGGATGGCTTCATTTTTAGTGTCTTCTTCACTACTATTCAGACATTGAAGTATGTTATTGTCATTATTTATAACCATTGTCTAAACTACAGGAGGAACGGACGAGGATGTCAAATCGAGCGAGAATCGGGAAGGCGAGAAACACATTCATCATCAACCTGAAACCAATCTGGAAATCTTCCTCACTCAGCCTGCATAAACAACAAAATGATTCGGATTTTCAATACAAACGTCAAGTCAGTCAGTTCTTCTATACAGATCAGAAACTTGGCGAGTCACAAAGAATATTTCCAACAGCCTGTTGCAGACCTTTATCAACAGCTGTCTTCTTCGCTCTATACTCAAGATCAGATGGCCGGAAAGAATCACTAACAAGAAACTATGGGAACAAACAAAACAAGAACCAATCGCTCAACAAATATCCAGGAGAAAGTGGAGATGGATTGGACACTCGCTGAGGAGGCCGTTGGGTGACATCGCACGTCAGGCCATAGCTCGAGTGGAACCCGAAAGGGAAGCGGCGAGTGGGACGTCAGTGCAAGGGTGACATGGAGGAGATAGTGTGAAGAGGAATTGAAACAGTATGGACTAACATGGATGCAGGTGAAAAGTACAGCAGAAGAGAGAAGCAGGTGGAGGCGTGCAGTTGAAGCCCTATGTTCCACTAGGAACCCAAGGGAACAATAATGATAATAATTTCAGGTAGTGTTGTGTAGCAGCTGATGAGAACCCGTGAAGTAGAATGATAGTATTTTATACTGTAAATCTGGTCTTTCTTTCTTTATTGAAATAATAATAATAATAATAATAATAGTGGCAGTTGAAATACACACACAAAAAGGGGTTTTCACAGCATTTTGACTTTCTATCATCATATAACAAAAAACAGGAGAGAATTCGTGTTTTGCTTTTTTTTCCAATGACTGCAACAAACTCTACTACCATCCAGGTAGTGTTTCAACATGTTTCACACTGGATGGCGACATGAACAGATAGATGGAAACAAAAACTGAAAGAAAAATCTATAATACTTCAATTGATTTGTTATTTTTTTTTGCTTAGCTAAATCCACTTATGTAAATTTGATTTGTATTATTACAATGTTCGTATCTGTTTTTCTCTGAAAAGAATTTTTTTTGTCGTTTAAATAAAGCAAAGTACCAAGTTTTAATAAAGACAATGAGTGAAATATAATATGACTATGAGATTTTCTATACCTTTAGACTTGTATCAAAGATCAAGAGTGATACCTAACAAACCTTTGGCGTTAATTTACTGCCACTATATATATATATATATATATATATATATATATATATATATATGGCTTCGATTCTCTATTAAAAGAGACTAGTTAATAAGCTTAGTTTTTAATTCATTGGATTAAGGACCCAATAGATCCAATTAAGATTTCGGTTGGAGAACCATTAGAAAACCTGGGAGTACTGAACACCTGTTCCGTCCTAGTATGGAACTCTTCAGCAGTACACACTCACCACCAGGGGTTCAAATCCATGACCTTCTGGCTACAAGGCGAGTTCATAGACCATTAAGCCACTGGGACCTGACCCAGTAGTCAGTCCATGAATTCTAACTATCCTATTCAGATAGTTACCTGAGGTTCTAGTGGGAAGCCGTGACCAGTAGGGTACATTAGGTCGAAGGTGAGGACAGTTACTCATGGAAGAAGACATTGTGAAGTGGTCGCGCTATGTCATGAATTGGCAGAAGTTAGAATGTGTGGACTGGCCCTTGGATCGGGTGGGGTCCCAGTGGCTGAATGGTATACGGGCTAGCTCACTTTGTAACCAGAAGGTCCTGGATTCAAACCCCGTTGGTGGGTGCGCACTTCCGAAGAGTCCCAAACTAGGACCACAGATACAGGTGTCTAGTACTCCCTGGTTTTCTATTGGTTCTATAACTGATGTTTGCTCAAGACGAAATCCTCCAACCAAATCAAAGAAAATCACTACAAACCAATACTTGAAAAATACTACAATTTACTAAATACCATGTACTGATTGTGAGGTCAGTTACATAGGCCAAACTGGTAGGTCGGGAGTAGTCAGATTGTCGGAACATAAGAATTTAGCTAAGGTTACAATAGTTGACCCCGCGAAGATGAGTAATTAAGAAAAAAACTCGGCAACTGCACTGGATGCATTAACACACAATCACACAATAGGGTGAGACACAGTTAAAATCCTATAAGAAAATTAAGGTAGGTGTAGGTGGAAAGAGAAATCGACTACTAAATCCTTGATCATAGAATCTACACCCAAGCCGTGCAATAGGAATGACTCATCAGTTATACCAGAAATATGGAAAATATTACTACCAATCAAATCAAGAGATGAGAAATAGTGGAATCATTTACATGAAGTTGGAATGTTGTGTGAGCTGGATGAAGCCAAGACTGACGGTCAAAACGACAAGAATGGGCATACTCACGTAGCTGTTAGTGGAGCTGATACAACCTCAGTTTTTGATACAGATCAAAAGACTCAACACCAAAAGAAGACAAGATCAACATCTTCTACAAAATAAATTTCATGAATTATGATAAGGCGTATTATTAATCAAAGTGGGCATCCCCTTCAACTAGCGAATCCAAGAATATCAATTAATTGTGAAAAGACACAAGATGTATCCTTTCATATAGATGCATGCAGACAACTATGGGCACCAGTTTCACTGAGAAAATGTAGAAATTTTAAACTGTGGAAACACCAGTAATACCAAAGAATCCCTAAAAGCCTACTACTCAAACGAATCACCGGTCAACAAACGCATTATTATAGATCATATTTACCAAATAATAAAGATTAAATCACTTGACAAAAATAAAAGTCGAATTCCAACCCAATAAAAACGATCAGTACTGATGCAAATTGATAAGCAATCACGATAAGCAAGTGTTGGTTTGTAGCGACTTGCCCTATTCAGGTAGGTAGTTACCTGGGATTCTAGTGAGAAGTCGTGACCAGTAGGGTGCAGCAGGTCGGGTGTGAGGGCAAATACTCACCGAAGGCATTGGCTAGGGGTTGCGCTATGTCGTGAATTGGCAGAAGTTAGAATTCATGTACTGGCCATTGAATCGGGTCCCAGTGGCTTAATGGTCTACGAGCTGGCTCGCCTTGTAACCAGAAAGTCGTGGGCTCGAACCCTGGCGGTGGGTGCGTGCTGCTGGAGAGTTTCAAACTAGGACGTAACAGCTGTCCAGTACTCCCAGGTTTTCCAGTTGTTCTCTAACTAATGTCAGCTCATGATGAAAATCCTGTAATCACGATAAGGTTTATTAGGAGAACCACTTATATCGTTCATGGAGAATTCAAATAAGTTCACTTTATGATGAAGTTTTTACTTGAGATGCTGTCTCGAAAGACGATGAAAGCTTCGTAATTAAACCAACCAGATTAGAAAACACAACCACATCAAAATTATGCATATTTTAGCCAGTAATTAGGTCACAGTTAAAAAGAAACCCTTAGAGAGAATAAAGTGTTCTCATACAATGTTGACTTAAACTTTTTTGACACGGAAACTTCTGTTGTATTTTTTGCACCCTACTGTACAACAAGGCTTGTAACTGTGATAAGCAAGCTAACTGTTTATTGAAATTTTCATAGTAATAAGGACAGGAACTGAAGTGTTATTCATACATATTGATGTATTGTATGGTATTCTTTAAGTCAGTCTCACTTGAGTGTCTGCACTTTTATAGCAGATCGTATTGTATTATTAGATGGTTGCAGACAGTCGGCAGAAAGCCTTCGATCTAGGTTTCATGCTAGTTGGTTCTCACCAGTATCAGCAAGGCGTATGTGCAACCTTGAAGGAACTTTTGTTCCACCCCTCTGAGTCTCGAACCCACGTTACCCAGTGCCGCCTTCAGTCAGAGACGTTACCACTGAGCTATTCAGGCTAGCGGTTGACCTCATAAGTTCCTTCGAGGTTGCAGATACGCCTTGCTGACTGGTGAGTGCCAACTAGCACGAAACCTAGGTCCAGCTAAGGCTTCCTACCGATTGCCTCCAACCATCTAATACCAACAATTCACAGTGCACCGTGATGGCGAGCCACCTAGCATGGTGGCCACATTGCAAGCTTGACTGATAGAATTCAGTCTGCACCGAACAGGGGACTAGACACACTACACCAGTTACTGACTAGTGTCCAATCAAAAAAGATCATACTTTATTATACTACACATATAAAAATTAAAACCATCTCTTCGTGTCTTACGAATGACAGAACATGGTAAAAACATCCTTCTATTCTTTCTTTTTTCAAAGTTCAATAAATCAATATTTTGTCTTAAAGTGCACGAAGAATAGAGTTTGAATCATTTTAATACCTTAAAATAGATATATATGCAGTTTCGTGATTTCTAGGCTTTGATACCGTCTGATTTTGACCAATTACTTCTAGAATATTACCACTAAGTTAACACAGACTCAAAGTTGTATATTCCTCTGTTGATTGTCTCTAATCTTATGACACCAAGACATATTGAGTAGAACAGTGTGAATAGCGTGATCAATGAGCTTATTCGTTGGTTGCATTCGGAATAAAATCTCATATGTGTGCATATTAACACGATGTGGATATTAATGTCCTTAAACGGATAAATTATACAATTACTAGTGGATCAAGGTTACGTGATTGTCAGTTTTACATCATACCAACCTAGTCTAGTTGTACTATATTTTAATAGAGATAAAAATTTGTGCATTGACACTAGTTAAATCTAAGGACAATCACATGGTATTTATTGTATGCATTCAATAGGCGTATATGATTTAATTGTCTTGTTGAGTTTGATTCAGAGGATACCGAAAATAGAGTAATCAATACACCATTGTATCCTTACGAAAGTGAACTTCAAATATCAAATATTATTATAAAATTAAAATCAATTTTATGAATAAAAATTAAACTGTTATAATTCTAAAGCTATTTAAAATGATATTCACCATTACAAAGTTGCCTTTGTTACCAGTTATCGTTACATATGCAGGAGTGCAGAAAAGTCAGCAGAACTAAGTGTATCTATAAGCGTTATTAATGCTTTTTCTATCACCTGAGATCATGGAACGGCGCAAGACTACAAATATCTTGGATCTGGTTACTGAAAAATCCAGCTTGTATAACCTAGGTAACCACTATCACTTTGAATGGATTTGCAGTTAAGGCCTTTGATATTACCAAGGATTGTTTGCCTGACATTATTTAGAAATTTCATGCAATTTGAGAGATATCTTAAACTGACAGCATCACTATGACTGAGCTTACTACCATAGCTGATGTTCTTCAGTAAAATACTGCTGGTAATATGCTCGAAGGTGCATCGGTGGTATAGCGGTTAGGACGCTCGTCAACCATGCACATGGTCCGGGGTTCGATCTTCGGCAGCGCACTCCTTTACCTCACTAAGCCAGAAATAATGCTGGTAAAGAGGAAAGGTTGAGCATGTGGCTAGCAACCACATCCTGTAAAATAAACACGGCTACAGAAACTTCAAGCCTCTAGCTTGAGGCCCTATGTTCCGCTGGGGAACGTGAAGGGAAGAAATAAAAATATGCTCGAAAAACTTTATGGAAGTTATTTAGTAATCAGTGTGTTAGAAAAAGAATGTTGTTGTTAATAAATAGTCATTTCTACCATGTAATCGTAAATATTAATGATTTAGTTGACACACTTTCCCGAACTTACTGACAAGGTTAATCGTATTTATGAAACTTTAGACAATTCACTTGATGAATTTCGATGAAACAGCTATTCAGTAAATGATATCAATCAGTGGTCATACTCAAAAAACAAATTGAATCCTTACAAAACAACTTTCGAAAATTAGTCTGATGCTCGCCAGTGACTGGCTACACGGTGGAGTTTTCTGGGGTTCTAGTGAGAAGTCGTGACCAATGAGGTCCAACCAGTCAAGTGTGAGGATGGATTTCACACCGATGACATTGGTTGGTAGTCGCGCTAAATTACGAATTGATAGAAGTGAGAATTGATGGACTGGCCACTGAATCGAGTGGGGTCCCAGTGTCTGAATGGTATACGAGCCAGCTTGCCTTGTAACCGGAAGGACCTGGGTTCGAACCCCGATGATGGTTGCATCCTGTTGATGATTCCCAAACTAGGACCACAGAAACATCTGTCCAGTACTTCCTGGTTTTCAATTGTTCTCTAACTGATATCAATCCATGGTCAAACTCAAAATATGAATTTCAATAAAGCAAGAAAAATCAAATTTACACTAAAAATGTCTTTGTCTTTCGTCCACCCGTCATTTTGTACTTTAAAATGCAGCTAAATTGATGATGATTTGAACTAAAAATTTGGTGCTTACATTTTGAATGTGTATAGAGTTCAGTGACAGAACATCTGGTCAACTCAGGACATTCAGCGCCTTTCGAAAAATCCTTCAAAGTAATATACAAAATTCAATCAAACATATCAAAGGGAGTCAAATCAAGACATTTGGGCATAGCTGAGGCGCTAGCTATCCAAAAGCTCAAACCCACACTTTGTATCCAAAAGAATTACTTCCAACCCCTCTCCCTACCATGGCTATCATAAACAGGTAATTTTTTTTTTAGTAATGACAATCTCATCGCCTTTCTTATCTAAACTTCCTGTTTATTCATGTTATTTTAAGTTTTTCTTAATCCCTGTCTACACTACCATATTTTCATACCCACTCTTCCTGTTTATTTTGTCATTTTACTATTTCTACATATGTAATCCCTGATTGCATAAACAATTATTCATCATATTAGTTTTTTATCCAAATATCCTGTAAATTTTGTTATTTCTACATTTCTAACCCAAAATTGCACAATGTCAATCGTCTCAGTAATTATGATGTTACTTTGTTTGAGTTTTATCCTTCCCCCTGTTTATTATGGCATTTTAATTCCTAATTGTAATTTTTATTAATTTGACCCCTAACCAGAAATTATTCTGGAGCTTTCCCATCCATTTGATATAAATACACGAATGTACAGCCTAGATGGTGACTTCGTCGAAAAGAAAATTTTCTTCGCTGCAATTGTCTTTTTGATTTTATTTTATAACGCTTTCTTTAATATCATTCCACCAATGTAATGGGCTATTTTCATCATCAGGGTTTTAATTTCAGGTAGTCTACAGATGATACGAACCTGTGATATAAAATAATGGCAATTTTTTTTACTGCAAATTAAGTCTTTCTAAAGCTTTACAAAGAAGACCGTTAGGTGGCATTGTGCACCAGGCAGACAGAATCTTAAATGGAACCTGAATGGGGAAACGATGAGTTGGACGTTGGTTCGAGGTTAATATATGCAGAAAATCGTGTGAGGAAGAGATGAAAGCCTATGGATAATCGTGGAACCAGATAAAGACAACTACAGAGAACTGGATGAAGTGGAGATGTGTTGTTGAAGCCGCACATTCCACTCGGAACTTAAGGGAATAATAATGGTGATGATAATAATAATAATAAGGATTATGGATACTTCTTGAAAGACAAGCGGCTGTTCAAGTAGATTTTGTGAATAAACTAAATACACAAATATAAATAGGTCTATCAAGAGACTTGTTCTTTTATCAGTGCTTTGAGTCCCACTCATACTAGTCCCTAACATTTGTTCATAATATGAAAATGTCAACGGGAGATTACTATAGAGTATACAAACAATCAAAACTCACTTATCCTTCTATGCGCATCATATTCTTTCCATTGTTCATCAGTTTCTGGAATGGGTTCATTTTTTCTCAACGGTATTGTACCATGCACCCAACAATAATTGACTAAAAACGATTCAAATCCACTGCCTGACGGCGAAACAGACACATAACACGAGATTGAGCCTAGCACGTATTGTTTAGCAGTGACAATTATAGTAGCCAACAACAGTAATACAGTGGTGAATAGATTCAAACGATCAGCGAAGTCTTCTATACCAATAGCTGCAGGAAGTTGTAGACTTGTGAAGAAATTCAGAAATTCTTGAGCAACCATGTTCACAAGTGATATTCGTTTGTTTTTTTCTCTTTTAGTTTAGTTTAGTTTACTTTGAGAATAGGTATGAGGTTGATGGAGACAAAGTGTGAAGAAGAACAGGGATGATGAGAATAGGCTTTTGAGAATAACTGAAGCGGGACAATAGCAAACTTTGGGGGTGTTTAATCCTCAGAACATATGCATACTACTTAAAGTTCACAAAGCTTTATGCTGAATAGGTGGTACACGCAATTTTCAACACAATAATATTTTCACAGTTAATAATCAATTGAGAAATAGCTTTTGCACGAAAAACAAAGTGGTCTGTACATCGATATGTGCATGTATATATGCATGCATGTGTACGTAACATGCATGTTTATGCTTCAGTTTAAATTTTTTGAGTTGTTCATCTACCTATGATCAACAGTATTATTATTATTATCAGTACTGTTAATAGTCATCTTAGGTGTACGTGTATACATGTCTTATACTAACACTACACACATCCAATACATGAGTAGGTGTACAATTTGTACACGAGAGTGTATTACATACACACGCTAGTGTATAAGATGAATTGGTTTCTTTGTGAAAATATTATCATTCTAACTTTTAAGTATTATTTTTGAGTAAAAACGATAAGAAGGTAAACATGATGATGTGACTTTTTGGGGGAAAACAGAATTGGTCCACCATGGAGGGGGGGTAGGGCTCTGAAGTCGTTGCACGACAAGATGATACTGCATGCTATTCTAGTCTAGCAAGAGGCTGGGACGAGTGTGTCCGGTTCTACTGCGAATCAGTTTATAATTGTCCAGTCAATCGGTGTAGCATTACGTGCAAATATATTTATTTCCCTCACTTCTCATTACCATAACAAACTATTAGTAAATGTGTGGAACTTGGACACTGTAGTGGTAGCTAATTCCGTAATTATTTGTGTATTGAATGTATCACACAGTGAAACAGTATTATTTACTGGATGACGTTTCGAACACAATTTATTATTGTTCATAATCACATCAATTATAATCACACTGTGCGTTGGCGACACAGTGATAGAATGCTGGCCAACCATGCATGTGGTTCGGAGTTTGATCACCGGCCGACGCACTCCTTTACCTGGCTAAGGCAATAATAATACTGGCGAAGAAGGAAGGTTGGGTATGAGGCTAGCAACTCTATCCCGTAAAAATAAACACCACTGCTACCGAGACTTAAGCCTCTAGCTTGAAGCTCTATGTTCCACTGGGAACGTAAATGAATAAAAACAATAATCACACAACTTCGAAACTTGAGTTTTATAGTTTTCTTAATTCCTTCCTATTCGTCGTCGTAGGGATAGTACAGTTTTCCAGATATCTGGGAAAGGTGTTGAATCATTCCTATTACACGTGTTTGCAGTTAATTCGATAAACAAAGCTTCCGTTGTTATCAATCTCTCCCTGCACCCAGTTACAGTAGATTTCAAAACTGTCATCCTATCCCATCCTATTGTATGATTTGTGTAATTGCATGTAGTGCTATAGCTGAACTATTCTCCACATTTCTTATCTTATTTGGGTCAACTAATCTAGATTTTGCTAGGTTTTCATGTTCGGCTAGTCAGACTGTCCCTGTTCTACTAGTTTGACCTATGTATTTGACCTGACAATCATTCCAGTAGGGTATTAGATAAGCTAAATTGTTTTGTTTTAAAGGCTCCGCATGATTAATCCTTTAACCGACAAGGCATGTTTCTAAATAAGTTTGTGGATTTGAATGCCACTTATTCTTGCTTTGTTAAGAATTCTAGGTAAATTTTCAGAGGTTTCTTATTTGTATGGAAGAACTACTGATGATTTTGATTCCTTATTGTTGGTGTTGTTATCTTTCTGTGTATAATATTTGTCATGTATGTTATCCTTATTGTTAATATAATCACTATTATAATTATTACAAATTTTATTTTTACAATTCCCCACATTCGGATTAATTTATCGGGTAATTATTAAGTGTTAAAAGTTCTCTTATGTGTCCTAATTCTTTGCCCCACTACTTCAGTATTTCACCTATCCTATTTTCACTGAAAAAGGGTGAGATGAACCGAAATCCAAATACTGATTCGAATGTTTGGGTTTTCTGTAACTTCCCATTTAATATTGGAAGCTCTCTTTCATGACTTCCCAGTTTATAAGTGAGTAGAATTGCCTCTACTTTTGAGTTGATGTGTTCGAAAAATCTACTTATATTTGGTGTTTTTAGTACTTTGAATGTACCGTCTACACACCTTCAACACAGTTTGTGGGTGGGGCTAAACGTTTCATTAGCTGAGTTTACCCACATATCCAATAAATATATCTGGTACTAGCAGGGATATTGATATTCCTATAGGAACTTCCTCAGTTTATTTGCGCACTTTTACTTGGGATTTATATGCTGTAGATGTCAGGCATAGGTGAACTCCTAGCCTGTTGCCTACCAGTGGCACTTTGGTTCTCACCCCGAGGATGAATGGGAGGTAATAAAAACAAGTATAAAACACAAGTCTCGAGGTTGTGTAGTTATAATTGATATGATAATGAATAATCAGTTGTATTCGAGACATCGTCCAGTAAATAGTAGCACTGACTCACTGTGTGATATACTCAATAAACGAATTAATATGGATTTATCTACCAGACAGTATTTCGGTAAAAAAGTTTCAGTAAAACTTAGATCCCTCTGCGACAGTCTAGTCTTGTCAGTAAAACGGTTTATCACAAGAGGTATCGTAAAGACTTATAACGAAAAAAAAGATTTTTTGCGTAATATTTGCGTTGTAAAAGTATCAGTTTAGGGATATTGTGGCATGTATTACTGATAGGAATTTCCAGTTGGCATATATGGGTAGTGTCGTCTGCAAGAATGTTGAATAGCCGAGTGACGGATGAAATTACAAAGAGAATAAATACATTTCATTGCAAAACAGTATAGACACCATGAAATGAAGACAGAAGAAGTGGGAAACTCATAACCTTCGCATATTGAAGTTTTGATATAAGACTCCTATATTTTGCCATCAATGTACATCATTTTTTTTATACCTTCACGTTCCCAGTGGAACATAGGGCTTCAAGCTAGTGGCTTGAAGTTTCTGTAGCATTGCTTATTTTTACAGGATGGGGTTGCTAGCCTCATGCCCAACCTTTCCCTCTTCACCAGCTTTTTAGTTCCGACTTAGCGAGGTAAAGGAGTGCGTCTGTGGCCGAGGATCGAACCCCGTACCATGTGCATGGTCGGCGAGCGTCCTAACCTCTATGCCACCGACTCACACATCGTTTTACCGTTACAGTATTACAACGGCTAGTTTGAATCAGAACACTAACAGTGGGAGTTGTAGTTCATCTACACACATTTTAATCCTCATTCAAGATGTGGAGTATTCTGCGTCCAGTGGTCTACAGACCAAGAATTAATTTTTCAGTTGGTTCAATTTGTGTTTAGTAAACTTTATGTTTGTGTCAGAATGATAATGTTATCTGTCCAGTAGTGTCTATCAGTAGCATCTATGATACCTATTCACTTTTATTTAGGATTCATCAGTCGAAATGAATAGTAGCTGTGTTCGAATCTCACTTAGGAATGTGTCCCTAAAATGTAAACGTTTTCCTTGTAGTATGCCCATTCATTCAATTTATCAAAATGATATACGCTATTGAAGTAATGGAGAAGACTTGTAGCTCAGGCAGATATTTTCGGTGCTGTTGTATCCTCTGAGCTGGATGGGTCAGTTGAGGAGCTTTCCCTGTCTTTGTGGAAAAAATGAAGTAAGTACTGAAGGTATTGTCCAGAAAGACAATAAAACCTTGTTATTTCATGTCAGTCATTTGTTCTAAATGGGTCAGAAACTTGCACTGCGCGTCGTGAAAAACATTTCCAATAGGCTACTGCAGACTCTCACCAACAGCTGCCTTCGCTGGCCAGAAAGAATTAACAACAAGAAACTGTAGGAACATACCAAACAAGAACTTATCGTTCATCAAATATGTGGGAGAAGATGGAGATCGAGTGAGCACAAGCTGATGAGACCGTCGAATGACATCGTGGGCAAGGCCATCACTCTAGTGGAACTCAAACGAGAAACGACGAGTGGGTCGTCGGTGCGAGGGTGGCACGGAGGAGGTCGTGAGAGGAGGAGATGAGGGACTGTGGGCAATGGTGGGGCCAGCTAGTGGGGACCGCAGGGAACAGGATTAAGTGGAGATGTTCTGTTGAAGCCAAATGTTCGACTCGGAACCCAAGGGAACAATAAACAAATGGTAATAATGCCTCCTAGAAGGTTATTCAACCAGCAATACTATAGCAAGGTACAAAGCAATAACAACCTTGCATAATACCAACTTTTTATCCTAGTACTGAAGCAAATGACAACGTGTGAAGTTATTGTGATTTGACTCTGCACAGCAAGCGCTGTCTGAATGCTTAATTACAATTAAACCAAATTTATAATATATATATATATATATATACATGCATCGCCATTCATCTTCAGTAAACTAACTTTCGACGACTGACGATTAACGGATAAAAATAGTATTTCAGTCATTATTTTTTAGTGAGCTCAATAACTGTCTGACCTTCAAAGTACTTACAGTAAGTGGCTGCAGTGATTGACATTCCGTAATGTCTCCAACCAATGGGTAAGTTAAAGAATAGCAACCTAATGGAAATGGATGCAACAATGAACTGGAAACGAACACTTGTGCTCAAAAACAAATTTGGGTCCCTAACTCAACTCCAATCTAAATCCATTCCTAATCAATCCTAATATTTCCCTAACCTTTCCCTACACCTAACCATATATCCTGTTTAATATCCTTACACTTCACTCAACCATTTTCTTCTCATGAATATAGTGTTTCACTCATTTATCTTACTTACGCGTTTCATTGGTGGTTGTTCCTCTCTCTGGATCATCAATTTTTAACTTGGTCAAATCAACTTTGAAATTACAACGACATTCAAGTCGATTCAGCTGAAATCTTTATATTTCACACTGTGTAGTGTCCAGTTAATGTGTCTAAAGGTGATTAGCACCAAACTATTCGACTTTTATAAGATGTTTGATAACACTGTTTTTACACTGATAACAATCGAGAATACAATATGGTAATTTATTTATTTTTTTCCTATTATATATTCAGTCATTTTATCGACCGACAATCATCACTAAATACAGTCAAATGACAAAATCTAGAAAAGTATGAATTAGATATGCATGCAAAATTTCAATAATTCATAAGTATTCAATATGCTTTTTGTTATGTGTATTTAAGTGTAACTCGAAAAAAAACAAACGACAACTGATTGTTGGACATTGAACAAAAACTGTTGAACTGTTTAAAAGTTAAGATTAATGAATTTGTAATACTTATAAATGCTGTTTGTTTTTGTGATTAAACTGGTGAATAGTGCAATTATATCCTGAGAATAATATTATACTTTACACTAGTTATAAAAATGAATGTGAATAGTATGTTTTATCATGTCAACTAATTGTGCAGTTCTCCATGTAAGTATACCTGCTAGTGATTAGTAAAACAAGGAGTGTATCCACTGTCTTTTTTTCCTTCACGTTCCCCAGGGGAACATGGGGCTTCAAGCCAGTGGCTTGAAGTTTCTGTAGCAGTGTTTGTTTTACAGGATGAGGTTGCTAGCCTCATGCCCAACATTTCTTCTTCACCAGCTTTTTAGTTCTGGCTTAGCGAGGTAAAGGAGTACGTCGGCCGGGGACCGAACCCCGGCCCATGTGCATGGTCAGCGAGCGTCCTAACCACTATGCCACTGACACTGCTAAAAAAAAAGCCGGCAACACCCTTCGCTTCTCGGCTCTCTGATCTAAGATCATGTGTAGTATCTTTGCAGTGTTTCCACTGTCTAGCCAAAGTTACTGGACGGAATGGTGTGTTGAATTAATACAACAAATGATAGAAAGATAATCTGTGGCATAGTTTAATACTTACTGAACATCTACCTGGTTAGTACCTTTTGCTAAGCGTCAACATCGCCACTTCAAAACTAGAGCACAAAAATAGAAATGGCCATAATTCCTTTGGATATCACATTTGAATGCTATGGATGTAAACTCTGCTGAATTAAATCAATTAAGAAAAGTGCAAACAAGTTGATCCTGCAATGACTATACTAGAATATCAAATTTATCTCCAGTATCCAACTACTTCGGGGAGACCTTCACACTTAGTAAATGGAAGACTGATAATACATTGATCGACCACAAGAGAGTAGACAGGGTTATGTGTCTAGCCACTTAGTGTGGGTGCTGACTGAATTCAACCAGACAGTCATGTTTACAATGTGGTCACCGAGCTAAGTGATTCGACATTGTGGTGTACTTTGAATTGATGTCAAATGGTTGGAGACAATCGACAACAACCATTGAACCCATATCCCATGCTTATTAGTATCCTTCTGCAATAGGTACCTGCAACCTAGAAGGGACTGATGATCTGCCCTTGGAGATCCGAAATCCCACCACCCAGTACTGTAGACAGACTCTATCACTGAGCTACTGGACTCAGTGGTATATGTCGAATAAATCAAATATGCCGCATGTTAACAAGGTAATGCTTATTAAAAAAAAGAACAGTGATTTGGTTGTTGAATGCTGAACATGAGTTGAAAAGAAGTATTAGCTTTGTAATCCAGTTCAAAACAGTCACTTAATGAACTTAGCTACTGAGGCTCAAACTGCATCCTTCAGTGAATATAGAAAGAAATATACGCACAGATGCAGAGATCACAGAAAAACTGCGAATAAAATCTCAGCGGTTGAAAACAGAGGAGGAAATAAAATGAGAGAGAGAGTTTAGGACTGAAAGGATCCAAGGAAGGTAGAAAACAGCATTTACAGAACAAAATGAATCCATTCCACTTTGGCAATTACCTGTTACCTGTAAAGACCTGAAATAGATAACTAATCTATATGAAAAAATTAGCACACTATACCATAAGCCCCCTAAAAACATCATTTCGCGTTAGTGAGATCGAAAATGAAGGAGTGATAAAGTGTTACTAATACCCAGGTACTCCAACTCACCTCGTCTCCACCCTCGAGGCGGTGACAAGCATTTGTGCGTCGGTGGCATAGCGGTTAGGACGCTCGCCGACCATGCACATGGTCCGGGGTTCGATCCTCGGCCGACGCACTCCTTTACCTCACTAAACCAGAAATAATGCTGGTGAAGAGGAAAGGTTGGGCATGAGGCTAGCAACCTCATCCTGTAAAATAAACACTGCTACAGAAACTTCAAGTCACTAGCTTGAAGCCCTATGTTCCCCTGGGGAACGTGAAGGATAAAAAAATGCTTAATACTATATATATCTATATGATCATTATAGATCCACGGTGTTTAATTAAACATTATTTACTAAAATTTCAAAGAATGAAGTTATGCATGCCATACTTTCATTCGGTTCAAAATGATAGTTATTATCAATAGAAACTGTTGGTTTGCTTTAGTTTATTAACTGTTATATTCAGATATGATTGAGATTTGTAGCTCAAATGGATGATTTTGACGTAGTTGTGTTCTCTGAGCTAGATGGTTTGTTAGCGAAGCTTTCATTGGCCTACTAGGCAATATCTTCAGTGCATACTTCAGTTTGAAGTGAGCTTTTAGATTTCTCCAAGAGTGGATGTCATGTCTTTTGACGGCCGACATCCACTACCTCATATCGCTGCATACAGACAACCAGGGGCATCAATTCGACTGGGACAACCAACGTTCAAATATTAGACAGAGGAGACACCAAGAATGCTAGAGAATTTTTAGAAGCCTGGTATTCCATTGAATCGTCAATCAATAGATACATCGACACAGACAAAATTTACCAATCGATATGAAGGGAATCTCATACACACACAAAGGGTCAAAGTTCAAGTCAAGGGAACAATCAGTACCAATACAAGTAGTCTAGAGGGTATGAAAACAGACGAAAACAACCAATCAAACTCAAGGTCACCAGGAGAGATGACTAATGAACTCGTGGAGAAATCTAAAAGCTCAATTCAAATTGAAGTATGCCCTGAAGATGTTGCTTAGTAGAGCAATGGAAGCTTCGCAAATAGACCATCCAGTTCAGCAAACACAACTACATCGAAAACTGTTATATTCATTGTATTGAATCCACTCTCAGTATTGTGGAGTGTTGGAATGTCAATTTCAATGTTGAAAAGATGTTAATGACGCAATAGTTTGAACTATCACATTTGATCCAATATGTTTGTTTAATTAACAAATACCTAAAAGATGATCTGTGTGTGTGTTTTCTGTGAAAACACTGCAAAGTAAATTTTCCTGAAACTGATAACAAATTAGGGACTAGTACACAAACCGTCAAATAGAAATTGTTTATTGGGTTGAATTATGAATAGTCCGAGAGAAAGAGAACTACCAGGAACTAGAGGGTAATATGTAGTTGATATGTCTTCCTATTAGACTCTCTTGAAGTGGACTTCAGAATCTCCTAGTCTAGGGAGGGATATTTTACTACTGTGTCTTTGCGCAGAAATACATTAGTTGTCAGTTTACAAGTTTGGTTAGACTCAAACGTATTCAGGGAGATATTCGATACTCTCTAGTTTTGAAACTTTCTTCAGACGATACTAATTTGTTAGCCCAACTGTAGAGGTACAAATGAAAGCCTGTGTAAAACCCATTACCTCTAAAATATTTCGTTATACGCTACAGGGACGTCCGATTGATCAGTAGAAAGGAAGTGACGAAGAGAAGATCGAATTTCTTCTTTTTAAGGCGAAACTTTCAAGATATTCACTAGAACGAGTGACTTCATTTCAGAACTCCACTAGTTGTAGCGTCATAGTCCGTCGCTCTGGTGGTTTAATGACAAGTTATATTTGTTTTATATGATTTTTCAGTGAAATCTTTTTTCCTGACGTCTCTCGAAATGTATTTCACTTGAATCACTTCTGTCAGAAAAAGTTCCTTTATACGGATATCTGAGAATTGCAGTCGATTAAAGGAGACAGTAAGTTCAAAAGTAAAACGTATATTATTGAATTTTAATGAAATCACGCTGGTATATTTTGGTCTGTTTATTGAAATGCACTAATACCTACCGGATGAAGATAGTGGCACTTCAAAAAAATTGATGCGCCATGTTATCACCCCACTAAAGCTTACTAATGTCTTATGGTAGATGTTTCACCTTAAAAAATTAATGAAACTTCAGTTGACATTTTTAGTTTAAGTAAATCTTGATAGCATTATTAGAAGACGGAGATTATCTGACAAAATGTGAGGTGTTTGCGCTATACATTTCGAACAATCTGATCACACATTTACTTGTCAAGTCAATATATATGGAAAAGTTAAATTAAACAAAGTGACAAAAAAAAGAATTAAGAATAATTAACACAAACGTTCGGTAATCCAATCAAATAAGGATTACCAAGGTAGGTTAAGAGTAATAATAAACTGTTTTTGAATAAACAAGGGGGGCTTTGATTGGATTATCAAACGTTTGTGTCAATTATTCTTAATTCTTTTTTTTGTCACTTTGTTTAATTTAACTTTTCCATATATATTGACTTGACAAGTAAATGTGTGATCAGATTGTTCGAAATGTATAGCGCTAATACATCACATTTTTCAGATAATCTCCGTCTTCTAATAATGCTATCAAAATTTATAAAAGGGACTAACTGTTTTAAGTAAATCTGTGATATGACTACAAGATGAACAAAACTAAATATGTCAACATCAACTCTTATGACTATTTGTTATGGAATTGAATCAGAAACAGATACTACTTTTCACTCCTACTTTAGCTTCGTCAATTACACTCACTTAGCTGTACAGTAGCATTGACATATGATTATTTTGTATATATATATATATATATATATATATATATATATAGTTTGTCAGTGCTGGTGAACATTGAATAGTTTGTTTATTCGAACTAGTCTCCATTGGCGGGAGACAAGAAGGCTGCCATTACTTAATCATGTACTAGGTGTCAGAAGATTGGAGAATTACGATCAGAAGCTGTCAAATATCCAAATTTCAGAGATCCTGGACCTATCTCTGGTTTCAGAAGACTAAGCTTAATACGCAGAACACTATGCACTGTAACCGACTCAGAACAACAGAAAACGGTTGGGCAACACGATTGTTTATTCTTCTGGCGATAGCGAAACAGATTTACAGTGGTTAACCAGTGCTAAAGTCCACAAAAATATACGTTAGTATAAAGTAGAACAATACTTCTGATCGTATTTCTCCAATCTTCTGCCAACCAGTACACGACTGAGCAATGGCAGCCTTCTTGTTTCCCGCCAAATGGAGACCAGTTCGAATAAACAAAAGATTCACTGTTCACCAGCACTGACAGTTGGGATTATCTTTCACATCATGAGAATGTTTCGCGATGGTGAAGATTAATTGGAATGTAACTAAAGTGAGTAAAGCAAAACTCTGAGTTATTACATATGGTCCAGTTTATTTATTTACTTAACAAACATTCGAAAGATGATATGAGTGTGTTTACTGTGAAGACAGTGTAAACATAATACAAGGTATCAATTAGATATCACTTATTTTCTTGAATGTGTATTGTTTTGTGAATTTACTTAGGAATTATCTGCCACTTTTTAAGTTAGATAGACGGTTTACCCAAAATAACTTTGGGAAAGATGAATTACTGCAGAGTCATTGCTATTCAGGTCTGAATGCATCAATAAGATATGTCATAAGAGAAAGTGTTTACACTAATACACAACTTTTAACATGCAGTATGTACCGCTAGACACTACACTAACAGAGTGTCTTGGGCTTAGAAATGATACAAGGTCGAATAATGTAAACTTAAGACTGTATGTTTTCGTAGTTAGTAGATAAGGCTAAGGCGGTTGACAAAGTGTTCGTTTCAATTTGTTGCATGCTGATATTATCGTCAAACATTTTGAGCAACATTACGGAGAAATAAGACTAGCACTTTAAACTAATTAAAGTTTTCAAGTTTTCCTGGGATTTTGTTTGATTGGTTGAAGGATTTCATCATAAGCTAACATCAGTTAGAGAACCATTGGAAAACCTGGGAGTACTGGATATCTGTTTCGTCCTCTTTTGAGACTCTTCACAGTACGCACCCACCGGGGTTCGAACCCAGGACCTTCTGGTTACAAGGCGAGCTCATGTATTGCTGAAGAGTCCCAAACTAAGACCACAGAAACAGCTGTCCAGTACTCCCAGGTTTTCCAATGGATCTCTAACTGATGTCAGCTCATGATGAAATCCTCCAACTAGTTACAGTTTTATTTTAACCAATATATTAAAATTTTAAACGATTCATTATAAATTACCAGAGCAGGTATTGGTGGTTAAATAATGGAGTAGTGGGCCTGCTCTGAGAGAAGTCCGGGTTCGACTCTCGGCTGATGAATTCCGAAGCGTCACCTAATTTACTAGGCCATAGTAAGTTTGGAAGAGATGGAAAGTTTGGGGCTAGGATCTCCACTCCGTAAAAAACAACATCACTCTTACTGGAACTTCGAAGCTTAAAACCTTTTGTTCCACTCAGAACGAAAAAGAGTCAAAAAACATACTCGCCAACAGGCAAATGTTCTTGTTACTCAGTAGGTGAAACATAAGACACTACTGAAGTTTGAAAAGTTCCAAAATCATCATGGGAAGAATACATAACAGAAAAAATGAACATCCTATTTAACCCACTTAGGATGGGTCTTATTTTCCTGTTTATTTCGTGACCAATAAAATCGTAGCAACACAAGGTAAGGATTTCTACTAAGTTAGTATCGTGACACTAAGATACTATTCCCTGTAACAAACAAACAAACAAAAGACGAATTGAGAGACGACTGGCTCAGTTCAAATGTTTCCATTTTCCCGACTTCAAATCATCACTAGAGAGAGCAAATCAAACGGACTTGTGCTAATTGGTCTTACTACAACTGGATAGTAAGTAAAGTTGAAGAAAAGCCTACATTGTTGTAGAATGTAGACGTAGGGTTCAATTTATGGGGCTACCATGTCCAGCTAATTTTCCTATTTTAGCTTCACTATTCGGTAAACTTGTCATTGGCTGAAATTTAAATGAGAACTGCAAAGCAGTTAGGCCGTACAGTTGGCTTCGTAAAGTAGAATTTTAATAGATTAGAAAGTCATTAGTCTTGAGAATACTGAGGTTTGAACTGTCTAAAAACTTCATTCATTATACCCACAGATTTAAATCTATTTTCAAAAACTAATTGGCATAACTCTGAGTCTTTATCTATCCTATGACTCAGAAAATAAAGTATCCTCTTATATCTGTTTATGAACCTAATCACGACAATTGAATAATATTTTCTATGGGTTGGAGACATTGTGGTTAGGACTCTCGCCGACTTTGCACATGGTCAGGAGTTTGATCCTTTGCCGACACACACCTGATATCTATGGTCGGCCTGCAAAATTCGGCCTGCCGATATCACATGTTGAAAATCCCACGTAACCCTTAACTGTGTGCTTGTCGATGACCTCTTTATACTCGGTCCACAGATCTGAATTTACTAGGAATTTCTTTCTTAAACTTGGAAGTCTCTTCATAGCCACCTCTCTGTTACAGACCGTCTGTTTATCCTCGGACCTCCACGGTAATCCCACGATGAATCGTCCGTTCTCAAACGTACAGGCTTCATCAACCAATTTCGCCACTTTCCTATATTCGACAGACCGCACTCTTTCCACAGAACTATTGTCGTGGAATTCTTTGTCATACATATCCCGAACCGTACGCTCTATACTAACTTCTTTGACAGTAACCAGGGACGACACTTGGGCATTCGACACAGGTCCCAGTATAGTCCACCCAAGAGGAGTTTTAGTGGCATATAGGTCCTCTTTATCTCCATACTTTTCCTCTAGTACTCTATGAGCAGAAGGTACATTACATCCAACAAGTAATTTCACTTTGTTATCTTGCAAAACTGGGAACGTTATATCAGACAGATGTCGTTTATTAGTAACCACTTACTCCGGAAATGAACACGTAATAGTAGATGGTGTTATGGAATCAAGTTATAATCAAAAAAATGTGATCTGGTAAAAAGTGACATCTGACAGTCATCCAGACATTCAGGATCAGTTTGTTAGGTCCAAAACAGATCCGTTTAGTCATAGAAATTAGAACCAATAGTTCAACAAATGGGTTCTTTCCAACGACTTCTCTAACATACCTGAGCGATCGCAATTAAATCAAGCATAAAAAAAAAAGAGAATCAGTTTGGAGTATCAGTCACATTGTAGTGGGTGCTACTGATAAGATTCACCAGTAGTATATAAAGAGACATTCATCAACATAAAAGTATCAAATAGCAGAGAGAAAGATTTGTTGTCAGGGAAAGGAAATGATACAGTGTTGTAGAGATAAATTGGAGAAGTGAAAGGAGCACAAAGAAACACAACGTGAAGTCCAGAAATACCACAACACAAAGATCTGTGCAAATAGTGCCTTCAAGATAAGGTATACATAATTGGCGTATATAGAGATAAGTTATCGCCTTCAACCGTTTCAACATGAACTGTTTATTCTCACTTCGACAATTAATCTGATATTATCTTAATTCTTACACTGATAATGTGACTGTAAATCTGATTAATTTTTAAGTAGATATAATCAGGAAAAATTTTGTTAATCAATCTTCTAAACTATTTAAAAATTCATAAATTTACTTAGAATTAAGATAAATAATTTCTAAAAAACTAAAATATGGGTACATCATAATCTGTATTTCATAAACAGAAAAAGAGAGAGAGACAGAAATCAATTACTTAAGTGTTGATCGAAATGTATTGATCACAACCTTTCTGTGCATCATGATTAAATAAAATTCATCACTAGTGTCAATCATGCCAGGAATAATTTAGTAGTAAAGACATTGACTGAAAAAGCCAGTTAAATACCTTCGAATCTCAGAGGAAGCATTGAGTTTATCGAAGCTGCATGTATGTCTTATTAGTGAGTGTCAACCAGTATAAAAATTAAATCAGGATTTCACTTATGAGCTGACAACGGTCAGAGAATCATTGGATCAAGTCCCAGTGGCTTAGTGGTCTACGAGCTCACCTGGTCCTGGATTTGAACCTTGGTAGTGGGTGCGTACTTCTGAATAATCTCAAATTATGACGAAACAGGTGTCCAGTATTCCCAGGGAATGTTTCCAACGTTCTCTAACCGATGTCGGCTAGTGAAATCTTGAATAAAATCAAATCGCTACAAACAAACACTTAAAACAATAGATGCGGAACAAAGAGTACTCTTTTCGATAAATTCATCATCGGGTTCTACAATTATATATACATTAAAACGAATGAATGAGTTAGTCTTATGACATTAAATAACATCAAATCAATAATATTGATAAATTACAGCTGAACAACATCAACATAAAATAAACTGAATGTCAGAAGAATTATGAAAGATAATATTGCAAATTCATGAGTTTATAGTTTCTGCTGAGGGCCAGGGCATTAGTAGGGGCTGGACTTGTTTCTTTTGAACACAGAGCACTGATTGTTTGAGGCCAATTGCAATAGCCGCTTAAAAATCAAATCAAATAGGTGTTTCAGTGACCTACATATAAAATTCAGATATGTCCAATGAATTCAGAAATTACCAATTATTGGTTTATAGGGATTTTGTTTGATTGGTTGGAGGATTTCATTATGAGCTGATACCAGTTAGAGAACCACTGGAACAGCTGTTTCTGTGGTCCTAATTTGGAACTGTTTAGCAGTACGCACCCACGGCCAGGGTCGGAATCCAGGACCTTTATGGGCCATTGGATGGGGTCCCAGTGGTTTAATGGCCTACGCTGAAGAGTCTCAAACTAGGACTACCAAGGCAGCTACCCAGAACTCTCAAGTTTTTCAATGGTTCTCTAACCGATGTCAGATCATGATGAAATCCTCCAACGAATTCAGAAAGGTTTTCTTTTGATGATGAATTAGTTTTATGAGTAATCTACATTGATTCAGTACTGATATAATTTCTCAAAATGACCCCTAACATACACCTACACACATTGAAAAACACTTAACAAAACTGTAAGGAGTAAAACCTATTCAAACTCAAAACTTACATATCCTTCGATGTTTATCGTATTTTTCCCATTCAGCAGATGTTTTTGGCATAGGTTCATGCGGACGCAATGGAATTGTTCCATGCACCCAACAATAATCAGCTAGAAAAGCATTGAAATCTTGTCCAGTTGGATGTACTGGTATATAACATGAGATACTGTTGAATACATATTGTTTCAGTGTGATTGCAATTGCACTTATCAAAAATAATAATGAAGTGAATAAGTGAAGTTTATCTGAGAAATCCTCTGGAGAAGCAGTTGTAGCGTCTAGTTGAAATTTAGTCAAGTAATCAAGGAAATCTGCTGCAAACATTTATAATGAAGATAGGTAGTTCCCTATGAGTTTATGGCGAATTTAGGCTAAACCACTAAATATATATCTCTGTCTAGATTGTTTGATAACTATTAGGTAGTTCTCAAAGATAACTCAAACAGCAGGTTAACAAATTATGTTCGGAAGTGTGAACACACTGGTATTTTATTTTTTTCATAAAGTACTTTGATCCTATTGGTTCATTCTTTTCGATTTTCAGTTTTGATGTACTTAACTGCATAATAGTGCTTATTGTCTTGTCAACGGGGAATTAGTGTGAAAGAAAAAAAAGGAGAAAAAACAAAATATAACAGTCGTTCACTTACTCCACTAATTTTTCACTCTGTCCTATAACACCTAGAAATTATTTGGAAACTTGTCTATGTCAAGGGTGTACTAGCCACTGGTCGTGACTAGCATTGGAAGCCCAGGTATCTTGATATCGTTCTGTCTAGATTGAGTTATCTGGATTCATCTGTATCTTAGTTAGTAGTGGCGGCATCAAGATAGGACTCAGGGCAATCTGTAGACATTCGCTAAAACCATTTGTCAAAACAGACAGATCAATTCACTCCAGTAGTATAACGAGCAGTTTTTAGTTAAATACAGAAAACAGCTAATTCTTATCCTCTTAAAATTACCTTTTAGTATCTCTGTGGTTTTCGAGACTTATGTCTTTATCAAAGGGTTTCTGTTTGCTGGTAGTTCTAGACGAATTACAGGTGGTGATCGATTCACGAGTCATTTGAATTGGTCAGCAAAGCGTCTTCTTTGTTCTCCCTCTTTGGTAACTATATTTCCTTCATTATCTTTGACTTAGTTCATCTGTGTTTATCTCTACCCGGATAGCGACCTGGTTATCCGATACAATATTTACCAGTGTGTCGTAAAAGTTTCTTTTGTCTTTCCTAGAACTCTTCTTCGCTGAGTTGTTCAGTGAGTTGCAGGCTATACTCAGCTTCTCCATTCGTTGTTTATCTCTGCCATGATACATCTGCTTCAACATCCTTCTCTTCTATCAGCTTTCAGGTAATTACAGGCAACTATTTCCTTATCTAGTCTCTTTTGCCTTTCTAAGGTGGCCATACAGGTTTCCTTTCACGTCGCTTTCAGAAAGTCCCAGTGTTTTCCCACATAGGTTTTCTCGTTGTTTTTTTATTTCTTCACGTTCCCAGTGGAACATAGGGCTCCAAGCTAGAGGCTTGAAGTTTCTGTAGCAGTGTTTATTTTTACAGGATGGGGTTGCTAGCCTCATGCCCAACCTCCTTCCCTCTTTACCAGCTTTTTAGTTCTGGCTTAGCGAAGTAAAGGAGTGCGTCAGTAGGGAATCAAACCTCAGACCATGTGCATGGTTGGTGAGCTCCCTAACCGTTATGCCACCGACGCTTAACGTCTCTGAGTCTGCTCTGATGACTGCAGTGGCTGTGTTTTGTGTTCTGTCATTTAGTTTCTGGGTGCTAAACTTGAATTGTGGTTTATCTCCAGCTTCTTTGAAGGCTTTCATCTTGACCTTGGAATATCTATGCACCAGATAATTGTCTGTGACAACACCTGCTTCTCTCTGATATTTTGTGTCCAGCATGCTGTATCTACACTTTCTTGAGATTGAAATGATTTTAAGGTGTCCATCTAGTGAAAACAATGTCGCCTTAGGTATATCCTTGTGCTTGCATACCCTACCTGCAATCACGAAATCACTGAAGGTACAGAAATCTGCGAAGAGTCCTCCGTTCTCATCCATTTTGCCAAGAGTCTATCGACGCAGGATGAATTCTGTGCCTGTATTGTCTGCTTCCATTTCGAAATTCATATGACTCATAAGGTTTTCTATGTCACCATTTTGGATTCTATTCATCAATGTTTGCAGTCGTCTATAGAAATCTTCCTTCCATTTTTCTGCGTTGTTTGCAGGCGCCTTGCATTGGATGACTGTAACTCTCCCTCTTTTTGAGTTGAGTCTTGTAGTCAGTATCCTGGGTGAGATTTTAGCCTGCTGCATTAAAGCTTTTGCTGAAGTTGGTGACATCATGATAACCACATTCTCATTTCTCCTGCAATCTGAACATCCTTGTCCGCTTAAAACGTGGCACGAACTTTTTATATTCATATGCTTAGCTTAGTTTCTCCATCAACGAAAGGAGAGACATTAGTCATCTGGATTTCCGGTAGTCTGTCACCGACCAGAGTCATTCGCCCTTCCCCTCCTGATTTTAGATAAGAATAGGTCTATTTTTTCATTGTACTTTTAAGTTTCAGTAGCGATTCAGTAGTTTTTTATACTGGTCCTACACCGAATCTTCTCTTTTTTCTGGGCTTTGCACCAACTAGTAAACTAGGTGAGGCTAATTCTTATTCCCTGTTGTGGTGAAATTCAGGGTACCGCTTATACGGATAATTCCCATAGATTATGGGCGGTGTAAGCTACTGGATTCCTGCACTGACAAGTAGATTCCGTAAATGTAGGTTACGGACTCCTTAATGTCTATTATTATTATTATTATTATTATTATTATTATTACTGAAACCATAATTTACACTCCGTTTTTGAAGCGATGAAGCATTTTCTTGTGAATACTGATGTGTGATGAAAGTCACTAAAACTACAAAGTGACAGTTTATTATTATTATTTCCTTTAATTCTTAGAGGAACATAAGGCTTCAGCCTCACGTCTCCATTGCGTTCGGTTCTCTGCTAGAGTCTTCACCTGACTCCAAGTCTGCCCACACGTTTTCATCTCCTCTTCACATCACCTCCTCCTCCAAGTCACCCTCACACTGACGACCAACTCGCCGATTCCCTCTCAGGTTCCACTCGAGGTCTTGTCTAGTGATGTCACTTGATGTTTTGTTTCCTCAGAGTATGGCCAGCCAATTCATCTCCATTTCTTCCTGCCTATTTGTTTCACAATCGATTCCTGGTTGGTTCGCTCATTGCCAGAGATCTCTGTTACTGATCTTTTCTGGCCGGCCATCTGATCTTGAGTATTGAGCGAAGACAACTGGTAACGAAGCTCTGTAGTTTGTTTGAGATGCTCTTTATGACGCGCTGGCCAAGTCTGTGATCCGTATAGTAGCACTGACTGACTTCACATTGGAGTTGAAAATCCGGATCTCATTTTTGATGCTGAGTGCCGTTGACCTCCACACAGACTTGAGAGTAGTGAAAGCTTGTCTTGCTTTTCCGATTCTTGCTTTGATATCCTCGTCAGTTATGTCCGTCTGTAGTTGAAACGACACTTCGCAGGTAGGTGGAGGAGGTTGTTTCTTTCAGGTTCCTCCCATTTATGCTGTCTGTTGTTGTTGGTGGTGTTGGCCAGGAATCTTCATCACCTCTGTTTTATCTATGTCACCTGAAGTCCTATCTTCTCTGGATGCTTCTTCTTCCAACTTGTTGCTTTTCACTTGCATATCTTCCAGTTTGTGGGAAATCAGACATATATCATCGGCAAAATCCAGATCCTCGAAGTTTTCTGTGTGATTCCATTTTATGCCTGTCTCCTCGTTGCCCGCTGTCTGCTGTATTATCCAGTCTACTGCAATCAAGAAAATCATTGGCGATAGTAGGCAGCCAGCTTGTCTTACTCCCGTCTTTACTTCGAAGAGTTCCGTAAGTTTCCCGTTGTGGATTACTTGGCATGCAGCGTTGTCGTACAGCTGTTGGATGAGATGTATAATTGTCGGTGGCACCCCGTAGTAGCGAAGTGACAGTTTATTCAGACAAAAAGTGATGCTTTCTACATCAGTCTAGGTGTTTTGTTTTCACTTTTTTTTTTGTAGGCATGGTGTCATTGTTATCACATGATACCAGAGTGATGAGATTATAAGAAGAAAACAACAGAAGGACAGATTTAGTCTACTTACTTTACGTATTTTTCATTTACTGAATTGAAGTGATCGATTTTATTGATATATGGACTATTTGATACTACTGTGTGTGTCAGATCTCTGCAAGGTATTTGATGGTGATTGACTGACAGTGTAACCCTGGATTGATGAAAAAGAGAAGACTCAATGGGGATTTTCAATCTAACCCTGGATTTGTGTTTACAAAATAGGTCAAATATTCAACTAAGTCAGCTTTAAAGAGAATCTCTTTCTCCTGGGCTCCGGTTTCACATTCCAAAGAAGAACTTCACCAGAATAGACACACAAATTCAGTTTAAGAATTTATTTCATCAATTCGCCCATCGACAACCGACTGAGGAAGATAAAAAGCGAACGTTAAAATACAAATTGGTGGATACTGCTAACCACTACTATTTTTCTGAGCTTCCTGAATCTAAACTTCTCTCTCAAGAATATCAATCAACTTTAAGGCAATCAGGAAACAACAAAAACCTTGTTACTCTCCTATCCAACAAGGGTTCAGGGATGGCCATAATGAATACAGAAGACTACATCTCCAAGATGAGTCGAGTACTATGCGATACCTCACAATTTAGAAACGACGATTGTAACAAAGAAATGACAGAGACTGTTGGGAGAAAAATCACATGCGAGCTCAGGGCACTCCTAAAAAAGAAACTGATCGACAATGAAACGTACAACGAACTCTAGCCCAAAGGAACACGCTTACTTTTTGTGCATGGAACACCAAAAACACTTAACAAAAACATATCCCTTACCACAAACTTTCTTGTCGGTCAGCACGAAATCTAGAAGAATTTTGGGACAAGTTATCGTTGTACATCTTAACAAACTCATTCGATTTTGTGCAAAGAGTAAAACAAGTTAATATATTCAACAAATTTATGACATCCTGTTGAAATACAGTCCCTCTTTATGAACATTCCCCCAACGGGAAACAATAAATATTATCTGCCATTACACAGAAGATATCCTGTTACCGACGGCTGATATGAGGAGTCTCGCAATTTGAATTTAACTTGTTGTGTTGATAAATGGATGGGGTGGCGGTGGAGAGTCTTCTGGGCTCACTAATGGATCATATCTTCATGTCCCATCTAGAAAATACTGCCTTGAAGTCTGCAATCATAGCAAACACGCTTTATTCAAAGCAAGTAAATGATACATTTTTTTCTCTGTGATTATACTCATCATGCAGAATTACTGCAACAGAAGTTCAACATTAGCCATTCAGACATCAAGTTTATCCTGAATCAGGTTGTTAGTAATCAACTACAGTTTCTTGACTTATGTATGAAGAGAAAAGAAGACGGAACAATAAAAGGGTGAAGTGATCACAAAACAACCTCGAGTGATCAATACTTAAATTTCAGCAGCTCATGTCTTTTTGGCTACAAGAGAGGTTTGGTTAGAACACTATGCCAGAGAGCAGAAAAGCTTCGCACTGAAGAAACGTTGGAAAATGAAATCAGTCTCATCAATGAATGCTTAAGTGACAATGGATATCCCAAAATATTCATAGAAAAGTACAGTAAATGTGAAATGAAGAAAGCAGAGTACAGTATTCTAGAAAAGAAACCAGTGTTCCTTGAGTTAGAATTCAGAAGGGATGAAATTGGAGGAGGAATTTTACCGAGCGCATAAAAGACTCATTATCAACGACATACCTAGCGACCATACTGGTCCTCTCCTATGCAACAACCTTTACGATTACACAGTCCAAACTAGACCAAATTCCGGTTTTGGTTAACTCCAACTGAGTTTATGAATTCAAATGTACATGTCGTAGTAAGTAGGTTGGAATAATGGAAAGACGGTTATCTACAAGGATTGCTGAACATATGTCCGAGTCTACGTCTTAGAAGTCCAGCATCTGGTTGATACAGGACACCAGATTAATATAGCAGAATCCTTCAAAGTGGTGAACATACAGAGCACCCCATGACTACTTCGAACAGCTGAAGCTATGATCGTCCGAAAAGCGAAAACCAGAATTGTGTGAGCAAAAAGAGACTGTTATTAATTTATTACTACCTTCGTAAGCACTGACTCTTTCACCTTGCTGAAATTTCATTTCATTTTTTATGACGTAACTCAATAATTGCATCCATCTGTTTCTTTACTAATTCCTAAATCTTTATGTCTTTGACCTCTTTCTTTTCGGTTGAATAACTTTGTGCGTGACTATATGGTTGTCTTCATTTATGCGTGAATTACGCTTAAATTCCAAAACACGCGTCTCTGCACATTATATAATGTCTTTATTTTGGTTAAAATTGATTATTCTAAATTTTAGTTTGGTTTGTACCTTGTCTTGGTTTTCGGTACGTTGCTGTAGTCTTATAAAGTGCACTAAAATATGTTTTAATTATTTCACATACATTGCTGACGTAGTTTATTATTCGGGTTGTATGTAGTTGAAAAACCCAGACGGCCTGGGTTCGACTCTCGGCGCTAGAGCGCTTGTGCGTCCGTGCTTCACTGGTAGAATGCTCGTCAACCACGCAATATGTGCTCCCAGGTTCGATTCCCGGTCGACGCACTCCAATCGTCACTAAGCTGGTAGTATGGCGGGTAAAGGGGGAAGGTTGGGCGTCGGGCTAGCAACCCCACCCCGTAAAATGCAACCACTGTCACTGAAGCTTGAAGGCTGAAGCTTAAAGCCCTGTGTTCCTCTCGGAACGCAAACGAATAAAATAATATTCATAAGTAATGTGGCTGACAACAATCCTATGAAATCAAGTGAATTCATCTTATCCCACCAGAGTTGTTCTTATTGTGTTATTCAAATTTTTCAAGGAAACTAAACACTGAAAGAGAAACTTCATCTCCTTTCCACCGATCGGAAATGAAGGAAACCAGTTTTTGCTAGGTAAGATATTTATTTAGTGATTCAACAGTCTAAGTCTAAGAAATCTAAAAATATAGGTGCTAAGTATGAGTTACTTCAAGATATATCCGGTTGACAGTCCATCATCATCCATCACAAATTATATGTTTTCAAGAGTTTAGCTTGTGAGGATTAGATTTACTTATGCGAGTTTGACCACTGATTGATATCAGTTAGAGAACCATTGAAAACCAGGGATTACTGGACAGCTGTTTCAGCCTAGTCTGGGACTCATCGGTAGTACGTAACTACCGCTGGGGTTCGAATCCAAGACTGATATCAATCCGTGGGAAAACCCGTAAAAACAACTCTTGGAATTTAATCTGATGCTCGCTAGCGACTTGCTACAGGACGGAGTTTCCTGGAGTTCTTGTGAGAAATCGTGACCAGTGAGGTTCCATACAGTTGGGAGGGAAGATGGAGTTTCCACCGATGACACTGGTAGGTGTTAGAATTCATGGGCTGGCCATTGAATCGGGTGGGGCCCAAGTGGCTGAATGGTATACGAGCCAGCTTGCTTTGTAACCGAAAGGTCTTGGGTTCGAACTCCGTTGGTGGGTGCGTACTGCCGATAATTCCCAAACTAGGATGAGATGGCTGTCCAGTACTCCATTCTGGTTTTCAATGGTTCCCTAACTGATATCCATCCGTGGTCAAACTCGTATAAACGTATTATTTGACTGATAATATGAAATTCTTCGCTTAAAATGCTTATTTTTACAAAATAGTTTTTCTTAATAGAATCTGTCTGTAAGCGTATCTTAATTATTTTGGCGTTAATATTAGACATTTGAGCATTCTGAAGACTTCTTACGAGATACAAATTTCATGAATAAATAGGTATGTGGTTGTAGACAGTAGAGTTCCTCTTTCATTCCTATCTTTATGCCACACATCATAAAATCTGCTTCAGTTAATCAAAAAGCTAATAATTCATTATCTTAAAAGCATTTCTGAACTAAAAGAAGCTCATCCTTTAAAAATAAAGTTAGTAACGCTGTATACGTTACCTAAGCGAGTGTATTAAGGAAACGCTCTAGTGTAGACAAAAGTTGAATGGAGAATAATGAGCTATTGGCTAATATTTGCGTTGGATAAGATACCGAAAATCCACCTTTATATGGTAGTGATGTTCTGGGTAGTTCTTTTCTTCTTCTTTACTTTCAACAATATTAATAACAAATAAGTAAATCTGTCCGTTAAGTCTTGTATGCGAATAACTAAGATTTTATTTAACAGAGTAATATTTATTAGTATGTTCAGTATTTAAAAGTATGTTCAAATCTTTAATGTAATGTAATTCATATTTTTTATCGTTCAGGCTGTAACCAGTTGAGAAGAATCCTCGAAATAATAAAAGATGAGCTCATATTATCCTGGTATAATTGTTGTTCTTGCTTTGTTCAAGTTTATTAATGAGAAGAATTGCATGAAGTTTAATATTTATTAACAGGTATCGACACTTAAAGAAATAAGAAATATGTAAACTGATCCTCATTGTTGTATCAGTCCACAAATATAATTTCTTAATGTTTTGTGAACAAGGTGAGTCATCAGATGTGTAAATAACACTACTATGCAATTTATTTTGTAATTTTTACTACCTTGGATTTCGTGTGGAGCACTGGGCTTCAGCTGTACATTTCCATTTCATCCAATTCTCTGCAGTCCTCTTCAGCTGGCTCCACGACTAACTATAAGCTCTTATTTCCTCCTCACATGATCTGCTTTCATCTCACTCGTCGTTTCGCCTTCGGGTTCCACTCTAGGGTCTGACGCATGATGTCACTCAGTGGTCCCCTCAAGTGTGTGTCCAACTCATCTGCTTCATTTTCCTGTGCATATTTACTGAGGAACAGGTTCTTGGTTGGTTGGTTTGTTGCCGTGGTTTTCTTGTCGCATATTCTTTCCAGTCAGCCATCTGATCTTCAGTGTAGATAGAAGGTAGTTGTTGATGAAGGTCTGAAGCAGCCTGTTTGAAATGCTTTTGGTGATGCGTATGTCAAGTCTCTTAACCACTGGCTTGACATTAATGTGAGTTTTGGTATTTTATTGTTTACATTGTATGACTTAAAGAGTTTACATGCAATTATTAACTAACTGTCGTATTAAAAGAATTAGTTAAAATGGTGTTATACAATGCAGGTTTTCAGCTTCGAATTGTTCACTTATTTGTGTACTCTTTTTTGAAGTGACGTTTATCTTAGTTCTGATAACTTTGTTGATTGTCACACTAAAACATTTCAGTAAAGGGAATATAATACCGTAGACCAAATTTGTTACACACCGAATTAAATCACAGAGCAACGATGATCTTGTCATGCTTTGTTGTCATTCCGAATGAATAATGACCGGATATTATTTGACGCTTTCTGGTATTAAGAATTCTTTTAATGGTTTCATTTTGTAAGTCCAATAATGTGGACCACTGTTGCTAATTTTGGATAAATCAAGGATCAGTGACACATTTTGTCTAACGGTAAGAAACTGGAAAAAGTTGTACTCCCAGTAAAAAGTATATTTTATTAACTTTAATTAAGATGATTTGTAATGTACGAGCTGTTGACGAATCATCACCTAGGCTGTAGGAACTTTATTGCCGATAGCAGTTCACTCATCCGAAGAGAAAAGAAACAGAAGAAAACATGTTCTGACGGCGCAACAAGCAGAGACTGATCATATGTTTAGATTTAGACATATAATTAAGAAGATTTTGACCACTATTCAGTAATCATGCATGATACCACCCAAAGTGAAGTGTGAGATCCAAACGTGTGAATAAATACACATTCGTTTATCAGCTTTCAGTTTTAGTTCTCACCATTAAAAAACGTGAATTAGATAATTGATAAAGACGAAAAAGGTCTAAATTATCTATCGTCTTATTACCCCCACTTTTTAATCTCTGGAACGTTTATAATCTTCCCCGAAAAAAACCAGATTTTCTTTGAATTCCTACATTTTGAACTATTTAACTTGTTACAGATGTTTTAGAGGCTGACGGTATTGACGTTCACGGATAGTACGAATTATACTAACATACGATCTAATACCCACAACTTCCCTAGTATTCTTTCCACGTAGACCAAAGGCAAAGCAAAACACGATATTTGATCGTCCAAATTACGAGATATATTTCGGGACCAAATCGGAGTGCGAGAAGATTGTTTAGCTGGCTAGTGATCGTGCACGAACGTGACACGACGGAGTACCAAATGGCATGGATGCTTGACCGGAAACCTTCAACTAAATAAGTCGACTTAAACAGCGAGGGTCAGCATCCAGTGTTCAGTGATGAATGCTGTGGTCAATAATTTTGAGGAATTATTAACCGCTGCAATGTTGATCTAGTCTTCAGTATCATTATTTGTAAGTAGAATACCAAGTGATGGGTCAACACAGAGCTTTTGAATGGAAATGTTTCACTCCGGGGTGATACGCCTTGAAAAAGCGCACGAAATATAAGAGCAAAAGTGATTCTACAATGGAAAAACACGAGTGTGATAAAGATAATAATATTAATTAATTGAAAATAAGTGAGGTTTTCAGAATCTGCACCGTTGTGAACGACTTTCAGCCATATCACAAAAACCTGGAATGATAAATTTTCAGACCACGAAGAATCCTGCCATACGATCTCCTCGTCTCTATATGACTCAGACCAACGGTCAGTGATATTGAGGATTAATGCAATGTTTCGTTCTGGTGTGTGTCAGTGGTTCAATGGTGGAACACCCACTAACGATGCACATGGTCCCAGGGGTTCCATTTTCCAGGCGACACAATCCTGAACCTCGCTTAACCGATCGTAAGTCAGGTAAAGATGGAAGGCTGGGTGTAAAGCCTGGGACCCTACCACGTTAAGAGAAACACCACTGCTAACAAAACTGAAAAAGTTGAGGCTTGAAACCATGTGTTCCAACCGGAATGCGAAGGAGTAAAACAATTTGTTCTAACAACCCCTAGCTTCCTTTAAACTTAATAATTATTCAGTCAGGATTGTTCATCAGGGAATACTGTGCTTTGGCACGTATAACAAAGACCATAGTCACTCCAATGAATGGAGATTTACATCTTAACTTGCCCAATGGTGTTCATCTTATTTCAAGATTACGTAAGATTTTCTTTTAAAATATACGTTTTTATTAACCGAGAGCAGTTATTTGAATCATCTACGTAATACGGTATTATTATATAATTATTGTTTCCTTTAATTCCTAGAGGAACATTAAGCTTCAGCCGTGCGTCTTCATTGCGTTCGGTTCTCTGCAAACGTTCTCACCTGGCTCCAAGTCTGCCCACATGCTTTCATCTCCTATTCACATCACCTTCTCCATGTCACCCTCACACTGACGACCAACTCGCCGCTTCCCTTTTGGGTTCCACTCGAGCAATGGCTTGTCTAGTGATGTCACTTGATGGATCGTTTACTCAGAGTATGGCCAGTCCACCTTCATTTCTTCCTGCTTATTTATTGCACAATCGGTTCCAGCTGGGTTAGTTCGCTCCCACAGATCCCTGTTGCTGATCTTTTGTGGCCGGCCATCTGATCTTGAGTAGTATTGAGCGAAGGCAGCTGTTGATGAAGGTCTGTAGTTTGTTTGAGGTGATCTTTATGACGCGCAGTGCAAGTCTCTGATCCGTATAGTAGCACTGACATCACATTGGAGTTGAAAGTCTTGATCTTATTTTTGATGCTGAGTGTTGTTGACCTCCACACAGACTTGAGAGTAGTGAAAGCTTGTCTTGCTTTTCCGATTCTTGCTTTGATATCCTCGTCAGTTCCGTTCTCCTGTAGTTGAAACGATGCTTCCCAGGTCGGTAGGTGAAGGAGGTTGTTTCTTTCAGGATCCTCCCATTTATGCTGATTGTTGTTTGTTGTTGTTGGTGTTGGCCAGGAATCTTCATCACCTTTCTCTTATCTATGTTCACCTGAAGTCCTATCTTCTCTGGATGCTTCTTCTTCCAACTTGTTGCTTTTCATTTGCATATCTTCCAGTTTGTGGTAAATCAGACATATATCATCGACGAAGTCCAGATCCTCGAAGTTTTTTGTGTGAGTCCATTGTATGCCTATTTCCTCATTGCTCGCTGTTTGTCGCATTATCCAATCTACTGCAATCATGAAAATCATTGGCGATAGTAGGCAGCCAGCTTGTCTCACTCCTGTCCTCACTTCGAAGGATTCCGTAAGTTTCCCGTTGTGGATTACTTGGCATGCAGCATTATCGTACAGCTGTTGGATGAGATGTATAATTGTCGGTGACACCCCGTAGTAGCGAAGTAGTTGCCAATACGGTAAGTAAAGTGGTACTGAATTCACTCTTGTAATGTGATTGCGGCGGTTTTTAGGGTTAATTCATTTTGTAGTCACTACTATTGGCAAATGATCAGGACGCTTAAAATCTTATCCATTAGAAGACTAGAAGACACGTCTGTCATATCACCTAGCCATCACTCAGTCTTTTCTAAGAAAAGAATACTGAGGCTTCACCTTCTCTAGGCAGTAAGCAAACAGAAGTGATTATGATTTCTGGTTTTATTGACGCCTGTCAACAAGATAGATCTGAAAACTCTATAGAATTGATTTACCCTCAACAGTAAAAAACAACACATGGTATCAATAAGCTAATTCAGTGTCAACTGACTTACAGTAAGATTAGATAAAGCACTATGATTGATCAGTGAAGAGTAATCGCGTAATCATATTGTTTAGATCAAAGTGTTGACCAGCTTATAATGTGATTGATTAGCAGACTAACAGATTTATCAGTTCTAGTACGCTTAAACTGATTTTAATTTGTTGAAGGTAATCAACAGAAAAGCTCACAGAAGTCGTTGGATTAAGAAATCATTTCAGCCATACTACTACAATGTGATTCATGTTATCTGAATGCATGTACACAACCAAATGATTAGTAAATGGTTAAAATACATAACATAACATTTAATTAGATTAATGAAAACCACAAAGCTAATCAGATCTCACATATCCGTATTAGATGTGTCAGTTAGATAACAACAGTTCAATAACTTTGATAAGTACGTGTAAATATTGTAATTTTTTATGAACATTATCCAGAAATAATTATAATTATTGTTTAAACTAACTAATCTAGGTCATTGAAAATCTGATTAAATTTAAATTTAAATGAATTGAACATTCATTTTATACGATAACCATCTAAATTGTAGTTGTCCAATATCATATTGAATTTTAGTTTGACTGTATAGCAACATTAAACACAGTTGATAACCTACATTCTTTAATTGTCATTTGAAGTTTAATGTAGTCGGCCAACAAATGTGATTTGCTATTAAACTAGATGTGATTATTTGTATCACACGTAAAAGAGATTAATTGTCTTTTAACAAACAATGTTCACGATTCAGAATTCTATAGTATAACCATCAGTACAATTTTTGTAATAGTTATATGTGATATTGTCATGTGTACTACTTAGAAGTAGACATAAGTAGTATATCAAGTAGCGTTTTTATGTCAGTGGAAAAGTTGAGGGATGTTAAAAAAGTATACCCTTGAATTCATCAGTTTCAATGAACAAGTCTTAACTACTTTGTGGTAGTAAATGTTGTCTGACAATTATATCTAGGCAGCAAGCTTCAGAGCTAAACATATAAATTCGCGTCATCATGGTTTCACATTAGTATATGCGGTCTATCACATGAGAAATGCTTTGTTTTGACTGATATTCTGGTGGCGCGCATTCAAACTGACATATTTTTGAGGCATGCTTTAACGTCCCTTGGAAATCCAAGGAAGAAGAAATCTCAGTGAAATGTCAAAAAAAACAAGGAAGAATCTCATACAACCGGTTCCCTTTATTAGTTTGAATAAAGAAAAATACGAGCATATTTGCAGGATAATACGAGCTCGCTTTATTTCGTGGATTCTCTTCAACTGCGTACATCCTAAATAAATCAGTTATATGTTGCAACATTTTCTGAACATACTGTTTACAGTGACTTTGAGTTATAGATAGAAAGTATAGGCAACATAATTTCAAAGATGATGTAAGTAGACAAATTATTCAGTGTTAAAAGAGTAATAATTAGACAACAGGGTGGAGTTCAGATTCCTCTTGGAAACAAGCATGAACTAAAGACAAAATACAAGATGGAACAACAGACTCAATTTACACATATTATGATGGAGAGTTCAGATGGGTGGGGATGAAGTATAAAGTAAAATTATAAGATAAACAAACCAGTTAAGTAGATTTGGAAACTTAATAGTGAGTTCAACTCAGTATGTGAAAATCAAAATCAAAATTATGTGGAATGCTAAGCAACAGAACAAAACAGTTACAGTTACCAGGGTAGTGAGAATAAGCAACTGACAGGGAAGATATTACTGTCATTTTTTTTTTGTAAATCGTGTCATCAATTAAAGGTTTGTTACTTTCTTAATGTACATTGCAATTTATCCTAAAGAAGATTACTTCTGAGCTTACCAGTCTTGTTCATTGCAATCTGAGGCAGATTTCTATATCCCTGTTAAGCATTCATTCTTGTAGGGAAGGATTCCTCAAGTTTTATTTGCATGATCATAAGAATTGGACTTTTAGAATACGTGAAGAAGAGAGATAAGCACCATACGTTTTAAACCATCGCTATTGGAATCGGAAACAAAGGATATAATCGCAATCAATCAGACTCGTAATCAACTGTTACTGAGTTATTCGGTGACAGTGCATTCTTAACCAATACATACTATTTCAAATATAAGTTTGATAAGAAAACTCCTAGATATAGCGCTTGTTTTAAAGAATGTGTAAAATCCAACCTCCGGGCATGGAGAAAATGTGTTTTTACTAATCTAAAGCTTTAAGAGAGATGTCAGTGGTTAGATAGCATAGGTGAAGGTGGTATTAGAAGTTCATATTTGTGTACTATGTACACATTTTTTTCCTTCACGTTCCCCAGTGGAACATAGGGCTTCAAGCTAGTGGCTTCAAGTTCCTGTAGCAGTGTTTATTTTACAGGATGAGGTTGCTAGCCTCATGCCCAACCTTTCCTCCTTACCAGCTTTTATTTCTAGCTTAGCGAGGTAAAGGAGTGCGTCTGTGGCCGGGGATCGAACCCCGGAGCATGTGCATGGTCGGCGAGCGTCCTAACCGCTATACCCCCGACGATGTACACATGCTTCCTCACATTTTGTGAATATTCTATAAGTTTATTTCTACTTGTCATTTCTGTCCTCCCGTCTCATCTTTTGTTCCTTTGCTACCAATGTTCGTGATGTTGAAATATGAGGTGTTAAGTTCATTTAATCGATTTCTCATGTACATATAAAAAGGATATAAAAGCATATCAGATTTGTATATTTTTACGAGTTGATCACGGATTCATATAAGTTAGAGAACCACTGAAAACCAGGGAGTACTGGACAGCTGCTGTGGATCTCGTGACGAGTGAGGTCCAATTAGATGTCACGTGTCCACACACGTGGATGGATGTCCCACCAACGACAATGGTTGGGGTCGCGCTAAATCACTAATTGGTAGAAGTTAGAATTCATGGGCCATTGAATCGGGTCCCAGTGGCTGAATGGTATACCAGCCAGCCTGCCTTGTAACCGGAAGGTCTTGGGTTCGAACCCAAGTGCGTATCACGGATGATTCCCAAACTAGGATGAAACAGAAGCCGTCCAGTACTCCTTGGTTTTCAATGGTTCTCTAACTGACATCAATCCGTGATCAACTCGTAAAAACATAACTAACCCTTACAAAGTAAACTATAGAAAATTTGTATATGCATTTAACTTTAGTTGGGAACACTGATACCTACATTGAAAAAGATTCAGAAGCACACATTTGTCATCGAACACATGCTACAGTTAACAAGTAGATTACTTAAGCTTTGATTAAATCGCTAACGCTTGTTTCCCATTAAAACAAAACGAATTTAATCATGCTTTAACCAGTGACTTTTACCTTTTGAAGTCATCTGAGAAGACAGTGAATGTAAAGAAAGTACTACAATAACTTATCACCTATATATACAGTGACACAAAAGCAGCTCAAACAGAATTTGCTATACATGGGGAAGAAAAGTCTTCATTCAGTTATGAAGCAATATTGGGAATCATACCTTGTTGGAAAAGCAACATGGTGTTTAGAGGTTTTTTTAGTTTTTAAGCGTTTTTGTCACCCTCTACATTTGACAAACTGTTAGGAATTAGAATTCGGAAACCACTGGATTCCATTCTAGTGAATGAATAGTTAATATGCTTACCTTGTAACCAGAAGGTCCTACGTCCACTCCCTGGTGGGATTATAGACGTGTACTGTCGAAAAGACTTAGTCTAGGACGAAACAACTGACCAGTTTTACTAGTTTTTAATGATCCTCTAACTGAAGTCATTTCGTGATCAAACTTGTGGTTCTTTAGTAGTTATGAGTTTGCGAAAAAATAACACAGTCAAAATGACATTGGAATGTAATCCTGACTAATAGTTTCTCAATTATGTAATGAAGAATTTCAGGCATTCGAAAGTAAAACAAATATCGAAAGACAAAAACAAAAACTAGTTAAATGATTAACTGGAAGTACCAGTTTGGAAGGCAAACGAAAGTCAATAAAGAACAGTAGAGTTCTCAGCCTACAGAGAGAGAGAAATTCGTCATTCTATACATTCGTTCTAATGATAAGAAAAAATAATGAAAAATAGCATGATTAAAGAACCAAATGTTCAGGTTGAAGTAGTCGACAAAGCCTTAGAAAAGCAAATAGTCAAGATGAATTCAGTAGAAGTCTTTATACTTTAGGAGTGTCTACTAGGAATGTTTCACCTTGCCAACTAGATCTCCGGGCACATCATGATGTGTCTTGATGTGTTCTACAAATATATTTACTCGGAAGTGTCAAAGGAATGATGATTGTCGAAATAATTGTCTAGTGCTCTCTGGTTCGTGCGAGTACATGGCATATCCCTTTTTTGAAGTGGTGCCACCTTCATCCGGTAGGTATTAGAGCGTTTCAATAAATAGACCAAAATATACCAGCATGATTTCACTAGGATTCAATAATATACGTTTAACTTTTGAACTGTGCGTCGGTGGCATAGTGGTTAGGATGCTCGCCAACCATGCACATAGTCCGGGGTTCGATCCCCGGCCCACGCAATCCTGTACCTCACTAAGCCAGAAATAACGCTGGTGAAGAGGAAAGGTTGGGCATGAGGCTAGCAACCTCATCCTGTAAAATAAGCACTGCTACAGAAACTTCAAGCCTCTAGCTTGAAGCCCTATGTTCCACTGGGGAACGTGAAGGAAATAAAAAAAAACTTTTGAACTAGCTGCCTCCTTTTATCCATTACAATGAGCAGATATCAGTATCAAGCGACATTTTCTGATAGCAGTGCAACAAATGCAATGGACTTCGAGAATATAATGTCACTGATTATGTGTACGCCAGAAAGAAATTTTTTCATGCAAAATCACTATGGCAATGGGCTACGACGATACAATCAGCAATAAAGCCACTAGGCTGGTTTTCAGTGCTTCTCTAAATAACTGAATCTCCCCAAAGTCAAAATTTTCCGAAATAATAGAGATTTTTAGCTCAGATAAATGATTTCGATGTGGCTGTTTTCTCTGAGCTAGGTGGTTTAATTAAGAAGCTTTCATTGTCTTTCTAAACAGCATTTTCAGAGCTAACTTCAATATGAAGTTAACTTTTAGAAAGATCATGAAAGCCTAGCAATTAAACTACCTAACTCAAAGAAAACAACTACATAGAAAAGACTCAATCTGAAAGTTCCTGAAATACTTAAGTTAAACTTGTCCTGTGTATTTGTATGTTCTGACGACAGCAATTAGTCATTCACTCAGTCGATCTAGCATTCAGGTAGTCTTTGTGTCCTATTGATATCCCACAAATACAAAGCTAAATAACTGAAACAATCGACTAGTGGTTAATGGGTTTTATTTCGTGTACCCCTCATTTAGCTTGTATAACTGAATAGAGTATATTTGACACTCACTTGTTAGACGTAACATACTTTCCAGTTTAATAGTTCTTTTGTACTCTCGAGTACTGTGATCACTGGCCATACAATTTGTATTCTGACATAGAAATAAAGAACTATCCTAGCCACTTTTAAACATCGTCACTTTGATATTCCGGAATGAGTTAGAACTCATTTGTTCATCTGACTGGGCCTAACACATACCTCGTGATAAAAATTAGTTTTATTTCAAAATAAAAGTCTGAAATACAGACGAATATTTTTACTAGAACAGTTCTAACTTTCTACCATTCACATTCATATTATTCAGCAGTATATACATGTAATGACAAAAGAGCCAGGAAAGTTGATCGTGACTTTTACAGTTGATTGTATAGTATTCTTAGATGATTGTCTGGGTTATGAAAATAACCTTTCAGATTTAAAGACGGAATACAAAGTGTGCATGACACAGGTTAATCAATTTACTTATGAATATCTATGCTTATTTAACATATCCTTCAGATTAAGAATAGTAAGACTATTGATTATTATTATTATTATTATTATTATTATTATTATTATTATTATTATTATTCACCTTAAACTAAAGAAAGTACTTTATCTTATACTTTGAGCGATTCAGTCTTCTAACAAATCCTGTGTTATTCTGCATCAATGGTTGGATGAATTTAAAATAAATTCAATAAACAAGCAAGTTCCAAAGTATAGAATTCAGGAAGGGCTTTCTGTCTTTTGGAATGAATAAGGAAGACGCTGAGATAGAAGTATTAAAAACGGATATTATTCCTTGGCTTGTGGAAGACAATTAGATGACTTCGAGTGTAACATAGATCTTCAACAGCACATCACTATTTCACTCTGTTCTTTGTAGTCATCTTTACCTGACTGCACAATTGCTCACAAGCTGTCGTTTCTTCCTCACACAATCTTCTCCATGTCCTCTTACGACACCCAACTTGTCTTTTCCCATTGGGATTCCGTTCGAGTGATAGTTTGGTGCGTGTTTTCACTCAGCTGTCGCATGAGCAGGTGTCCAGTTCATCTTCGTCTCCTTCCGCATATTTGTTGAGCAATAGGTTGGTGGATGGTCCGCTGATTGCTAGAGTTCCCCGCTACTTATCCTTTCTAATCTTTCACCCCCACCCCAAAAGTATGGTGGAAGGAGGTATGTAGATGACACATTCAATGTACTTAGAACACAGGATATAGATTGATTTTTCGAACACATTAACTCAAAGCTGGAGGCAGTTAAATTCACCTATGAGTTGGAAAGTCACGAAGAGGAGCTCCCAATGTTACATTGCAGTGTAAAATGGAAAGAAGATGGAAAGTTAAACACTAGTGTTTACAGGAAACCCACACATTCAAACAGATATTTGGACTTCCGATCATTCCATCCTATATCAGTAAAAATAGGATTGGTGAAATGTTTAAGTGACAATAGAGCACAAAAACTAAGTAGTACCAAGAAAAATCTAAGACAGGAAGTGATACATATAAGAGAAGCCTTGAAACTTAATAATTACTCTGATAAATTAGTCAGGAAATATGTAGGGAAATGTAAAAATAAAATAAATAATGATAGTAGCGATAGTGATAATAACAATAATAATGATAACGATAATAATTATAATAATAGTGATAATAATAATAATAATGTTAATGACGACACCAACAGTAAGGAATCTAAATCATCAGTAATAATTCCATACAAGGAAGGAACCAGGAAAGCCTTACGCAGAATTCTTAACAGGGCAGGAATGAAAGTGGCATTCAAACCCACAAACTCAATTAGAAACAAGCTTTGTCGGTTAAAAAATCCTGTGGAGCTATAGCACTACATGCAGCTACACACAACCATACAATAGGATAGGATAGGACGACAGTTTTAAAATCTAATGTCAAAGGGTATAGGGAGAGATTGATAACAGAAGCTCTGTTTATCGAATCAACTGCAAATACGTGTAATAGGAATGATTCAACACGTGTCCCAGATATCTGGAAAATTCTACTACCACTACGACAAATAGGAGAGGACAAAGAAAACTATAAAACTCGAGTTTCGAAGTCATGTGATTACAATTGATATGATTATGAACAATAAATTTGGTTCGAAACTTCATCCAGTAAATAATACTGTTTCACTGTGTGATACATCTAATAAACAAACTAATATGGAATTACTTACTACCACAGTGCCCAAGTTTTACACATATTCTAATCGGCTATCTGATCTTCAGTATGGAGCCAGAGAAAACAACGACTGAGGGTCTGTTTTGGTGAGGAGTGCGCCAAATCTCTGAACAATATATAAGCAAATTTGAAAATCCTTGGTTTCCCGACAGTTCTCTAACTGGTGTCAGATCGTAATCGAAACTATAACTAATCGAATCCCTGTAAACCAACACCTAAAATTTGAAAAGTTAATAAGACTGTGCAGTTCTTGATTTTCACTCATTGTTATGGTAAATGAAGCCTTCATTCACCTTCACTTTTGACTACCAATGAACGGCTTATAGTTAGTTCGTTTTTTTTAAAGGCAAATTCATTTGTCAAGATAACTTTAAAAACTGATTCATTTGTTTCCTAGAGGATTTTCACAGAATGCGAGGAGGGTACATTTGATGAGAAGCTCTGAATGACTATGGCATGGTACACGTAGTTATTCACATGGAAGAAATATTTATAGCCTTGTTGAAACTTATGCTTCCTCACTTAGTATAGAAGTCAGTGATTTAACCACTACGCTATTCATGCCAGAACTCATCCCTTTAAGGACTAGATTAATGGTACGTGAATTCATAGTCCCAGAGGAACCAAAGTAGCTTTATGGCCCTGTGTTTTGATCCGTATAAAATTATAGTTCATCATATAACTCATACTGGTATTACAGGTGCCCCCGATAATTAGGTGTTAAATACTGTCATATTATTCAGATACTAATCAAATGTCTTCCTACATTTATATTATTATTCCGAATAGAATATAGGGCTTCAGAAACAAATCACTTGCTTCACTATAGTCCATAAACTTTCCACATACGATCTCCTCGATGTCACCCTCAGACGCCCAACTTGTCACTTCCTATTTGAGTTCACTTTAGTGATAGCCTGGTATGTGATGTGTCCGATCCATTTCCATTTCCCTTGGCATACTTATTGAGCATTAGGTTCTTGCAATTAATAGTGTTCTCTGAGCTTTCGTCGTCCTTCTGGACAACATCTTCAGCGCCATATTTAGCACAAAGTGAAATGATTTAAATTTCTTCATGAGTGAAATAGTTGCGTCTCCTGGTAACCATCTTTACATATGTGCTGACCATTTTCTATTGACTTGGATTTTAAACTTTCTGGTCACCTGATTTACTTTCTATTAGTTGGTATATTTCGTCTATATTAACGTGTTTCTTAATTGCAGTTTCGTTTGAGTACCAGGTTTCTAGCAATTCCCTGGCACTTTTAGTGTTTCCTCTGTCTAATATTTCGACGTTATCCCAATCAAATTGATGGCCATAATTGTACATATACATTGATACTAAAGAATACATATCGTGTCTTTTCACGGCTGATTTGTGTTCTTGGATTCTCATTCGAAGAGGACGCCCACTTTGGCCGATGTAATGCCTGTTGCAGTTCATACAATTTATTTTGTAAATGGTATTAATTTTATCCCCTTTTTCTGTTGGATCTTTCGGTTTGCATAAATCAAATTAAGCGATTTTACTGGCTTGTGTGCTATATCTATATCAAACAGTTTCAGTATTCTAGCTGTTATTTCAGAGATATTTCTCATGTATGGTAGAATGAATTTTCTTGTGGTCTTTGACGATGGTTTCTTGTTGGTGTTTTGATTCGACTTTAAACAATTTTTGATGAAATTTTGTGGATAACTATTCTTTTTGAAAACCGTTTGTAGATACTTTTCTTCCATTCTTTTCAACGCTGGAGTGCTACAGTGTGTTTGAATTCTTTTAAACAATGTCTGCACACAGTATCTTTTGTGAGTAATTGGGTTATTGCTAGTATAGTTGAGTATTTGATCTGTGTGCGTTGATTTTCTATATACTTGTGTTTCTAAATTTCGTGTGTTAGTTCTCCTGATTAAGAGATCTAAAAATGGGATTTTTTTATCCAATTCTTCTTCTCTTGTGAATTTGATGTCTTCAAATATGTTGTTTATTAATTTATGAGTATATTCTAAATCATTTCTCTTAATTATTGGTTGGTTCGTTGACAGAGTTCCTTGCTGCTTATTCTTTCCGGCTGCCTATCTCTGAATCTTAGTGTCGAACGATAGAAGGTAGCTGTTGATGAAAGTTTGAAATCTATTGGGAATATTTTTCGTGACCTATGTTCTCAGTCTGTGAACAATATAGAAGTAGGGACTGACTTCACATTAGGGTTGACGATGCAGATCTTGTTCCTTGTGCTGAGTGCAGCAGATTTCCACACTGATTTCAGAGTAATGAAGATCTATTTTGCTTTTATAATCCTCGCAGGCTGTGACATCTTTATGTGTGCTGCCTGTAGTTAAACTATGCTGCCCAGGTCATGCAAGTGAAAGAGGTGACTTCATCCAAATTTTCGTCTTTGACAATGACTTACAAGCAAGTAGAAAAGTCCAGTGGTATTGGGCACTGAAAGAACATGACAACCTCATGATGTGACACTTTTGAAAGCTATAAGTGTCTACTATGATTTTATGTTCCTATTTTACACATTACCAGTACATAGATACACCAGCAGATAAAAAATGTTATCGACTGGGGAAAGATTAATGAATAATGAAAGCCAGTTGCATTTACCTTTCGATTTAACTGTCTGATAGTTCAATGCAGTTACCAAGGTAGATTCAACCTTAGTTTTGGTGTTCATCTTTTTGTAGCCCTAAGGAGTCTATCGTTTACTAACAAAATTGGACAGCGTAGTCTAGAATTTTAAAAAAGATAATAATAGCAGCTTCATTCCGGACAGTTTATATATATAATGTAAAGAATTTTCAATGGAGTTTATTGCATGATATTTTCTCTTTGCCCAGGATCTTCAAGTCGAATATTAATTGACAATGGATCGTATGACACAATTCTATCTGATCCGAAGCGAAAACCAATCCATTATAATTATGTTTCTTCTGTCTCTCCTTCAAGAAATTTAAGACATCCGGTTGAATTCCAATTATAGAAAGTTCAGTACATTTTGCGAACCAAGGAGATACCCCAGGGATAAGCTGCCATCCAGGGTAATGCTTTTACTCAAATTTATTAAAAACCTGAAAATCAGAAGGTAGTAAATGTTTTAAATGCTCACCAGAGTAAATAATACTATGAGAGGTCATATTTTACTAGATTTAAACAAACTGAATAAGAGAAATTAAATGCAATTTATTGATGGAGTTTTTCGTGGCCCAAGTTTTAAGCAGGCCGCCTTATGAAAAGGAAAACTAACTTTCAGTCAACATAATAATAATAATAATAATTTTGCTTTATTCCAGAAACAGTACTAGTGGTACAGTGTGGAATCTTTAGCACATATCTACAATATTTGCATCTAATTTTATCAAACATTTAAAAGGAGTATTTCAAAAAAAATAAATATAAAGACACCAACAGCAAAAAATAACAGGAAAAAACACAAAATAATTTTTTTAAATGTAAAAAAATATCAAGAAGTAGGAAGGAAAATAAACAGCATATAATAATAACTCAGAATTGGGTAGTGGAAGCTATGATATGATTATGCATGGTGACAGTGAAGCTATAGTCATACAAGAAGTTATTAAAAGATATTTAAGAATGTTTATCGCCAAGATGACCAGTTAATTTGGTTGAAACAACTCTAAACAACCATAAAATAACATTTCAGAGTTGTTGTTTTGTTTTTTATTGTCTGGTCTAATGCAGTGTTTGTAGTGGTAGTGTGAGTAATCCTGCATAATACAAAATTTTAAGGGTGACAATGGCATTCACGACCAATGATTGTCAGTTAATACTGCAGAAAAAAATAAACCACAAAACTAATATTACATGATGTTTAATGACAAGACAATTTTGTAATACTCATAGTGCTAATAGAGTCGGAACCAGTAGATACACAAAAGAAGGAATATAGTAAAGTACAAAAAAGTAAGCCAATGTTAATAATTTAGGTAGCTAAGTATGTTTGAGAAGGAGTTCACTATAGAATACAAAATAAGAGAGAAATAAAAGAGCCTAAAATTATGATTATTAACAACAAAGCAAGTCATAGGTTTCGCGCTTAACATTGTCTCTGTCACTTAGAACACGGGCCAAGTATGGTATCGTTGAGTTCCTGTACTTGGTTGTACGAGCATAGATTATTTTATACTGATTTCTGGTTCTACTTGATGAGATACAAGACGAGAGTTGGGAATAGAGGGGGTGTTGGACGTCGGAGAGTATGGTTTTAGACCATTTTTCGCATGTATTCAGATGCCTATCAACTAAAGTAGTGACGAGCTAACTGAGTTTTACACCACTAGTCCTACTGACTACCTTTAACATCCTTCTGAGGATGGTATAGTCCTTTTTCAGTAGACCAGGAAAGACTAACGGGAAGCAGTAAAGTAGAATAGGTAAGATACAAGAGTTGACAAATTGTGAAAGTAGAGGTTAGGTGATTCCAGATTGTCTAAGTTCCTAATGTAGTAGGTTAGACAGAATACTTTCTTAGAAATCGTTAGGATATGAGATGTCCAAGTAAGGTCGGAAGAAAGAACTAGACCGAGGTATCTTGCATTAGACTTAGTTTCAATTTTAGTCCCCTCAACAAAAGGTTAAACCCGAATAATTCTAGGAATCTTTATGTTATAGTAAGTTTTAGTTATGTGGTATAATATCATCTGGCAAAATTGGTATCACAGTCTTATTTCATAATTTTTAGACTGGAAGTGGCTGGGAGTTGGACTGACCATGCATCTTTTGGTATCCGGCATCAGTTGCTGTAAATCTGTCTTTTCATTCTTTGCCTTCATAGTGAAACATGGGGCATTAGGCTTTGAAGTTGCTTCTTTACTGGTTGGTGTTGATAATGTCCCTGTCGGTCTTCCCTCCTTTAATGAATCACTACTGGCTAGTAAACTAAGTGAGGTTTACAGGATTTCATCATGAGATGACATTGGTTAGAGAACCATTGGAAAACCTACAGGGAGTACTAGACAGCTGTTTCATCCTAGTTTGGGACTCTTCATCAGTACACACCCACCAATGGGGTTCGAACCCAGGGCGCTCTGGTTACAAGGCGAGCCAGCTCGTAGACCATTAAGCCACTGGGACCCAATCCACTGGCCAGTTCATGAATTCTAACTTCTGCCAATTCATGACATGGCGCGACCACTAGCCAATGTCTTCGACGAGTATTTGTCCTCACACCCGACCTGCTGCACCCTGTGGGTCACGAGGTGAAGTTTAGGTGCGCGTCGGCTGGAAATTGAACCCGGACTAGGTGTACATGACTTGCGATCATTCCACCACTGAGCTAACGATACTGTGCTCAAACCCTATAAGTAATAACATCATAATTCGCTAATATATTTGAATACAAATCAGCTGCTTATACGCTGAACCAATTAACCTATCATAACTGTACGAAAATATTTATGTGAAATGTAAAAATGTCTGAAATTGTAAACATTCTATGCATAAATAAAATATGTCACAACACACCGTGTTTTGTTCAAAATTTGGTCAAGCTAGTTATATTCTCGTTTACGTATCAGGTTATTTTATAAACAATTCAGCTGTACTTCTACACAAAAAAATATAGACATACTCATAATCATCATCATCATATTATCATTATTATTTAGTAATAGTAATATTGAAAATAAATTACACAGCCGACAAATTGTTGTATGGCCTGATAATCATACATTCGCTGTGAATTAATAATCTCTATTGTTTAGATTTAATTCAATGTGTACATTGTTAACAATTGTGCTTGTTTTTGTGCATAAGACAGACAAAAATGTGTCAGCACAATAAAGTGTACGATTAATTTACTAATTAATTAATTAAGGTCTACGTGTTAATGACAACGAGATGGATAAATGTTTTAGAATTTATGCAGTTTGAGGTATTATTCACATTATAATATTTATTTGGCTTAATTAATTCGTATAATTAATTTCTGTATTTTGATAACAAATGTTTTGTCTGATCCTAATTAACGTCTGATATTCTGGTACGCCTTATACTAACTAAACACCCAAGCTTATCAATCCCTTTGCCGGACTATGCACTTTATTGTGTTTTGCAGAACCGGTAAGAGTTTGATCTCCGACCTGTTTGTCTAGACACAACTAATTTCATCTCTGTTAGTGATGATATTGTATTTTTTTGGAACACAGATTCTTAATTATTTTTTCTTAATTTTTATTATAGCTCGATTCTACACAGTATTTTTGAGATATAAATATGTGGAATTTTCAGCATGTGATATCGGTAGCCCAAATTTAGCAGGCCGACCATTGACATCTGGTGTGCGTCGGCCGGGGATCGATCCCCGGACGATGTGCATCGTCGGCGAGCGTCCTAGCCGCTGTGTACACAAATATTATCCATCCACTCAATGACTTTATATCTCGACTGCTAAGAAATGGACATAATACTGTGGTATACCGAATGACAACATTTGTAGAAAATACATTCAGTAAATCAGTCCCGTGAAAACTCTGAAAGTTGTCAGCAAATGATGAGTATTGTAGCGTTATAGACTACTGATTTTGTGTGATTGTTTAAAGCTAATGCAGGACGTCACGGATAATTTATGTCTAGGGTGACAAAGAATCGAAGATCTAAATGTAAAAGTCAGAGGCAGGAAAAGACGTCATAGGACTTCAAGTAAACATATAGAGAAGAGACAGAGAAGATGAAGATATCTAACTACCAACGGGAGAAATCTAAAGAAAGTCACCCCTGTGACTTTGGCTAGTCTGACTGCCCATGTTCTACTAGTTTGACCTATGTATGAGACCAGCAGAACATAAAAACCTAGCAAAATCTAGATTGGTTGATCCAAATAAGATAAGAAATCTAGAGAATAGTTCAGCTATACCACTCACCACATGCAATTACACACAGCCATACAATGGGATGGGATAAGATGACAGTTTTAAAATCTAATGTCACAGGGTGGGTTGGGAGAGATTGATAACAGAAGCTTTGTTTATCGAATCACCTGCAAACACATATAATAGGAAAGATTCAACACCTGTCCCAGATATCTGGAAAATTCTACTAACCGTACGACAAATAGGAGAAAGACAAAGAAAACTATAAAACTCAAGTGTCAAAGTCGTGTGATTATAATTGATATGATTATGAACAATAAATTTTGTTCGAAACGTCATCCAGTAAATAATACTGTTTCACTGTGTGATACATTTAATAAACAAACTAATATGGAATTACTTACTACCACAGTGCCCAAGTTTTACACATATATTAAGGCAGACATCCATTACTCTGAAATCAATGTGGAGATCTGTTGCACTCAGAATAAGGAACAAGATCTGGATCGTTGACACAAATCTCAAGTCAGTCATTGCTTCTGTATGGTTCAGAGACTCAGCTCACCTATCACCCAGAGTATTTCCCAACGGCCTGCCACAGACTTTTATCCATAACTACCTTCATTGACTCGAGAATGAAGATCAGATGGTCAGCTGAAAAGGATAAGAGACAAGGAACTCTGTCGATGAACCAACAGAGAGCTGTCACCTAAAAATATTTCAGAAGGAAGTGAAGGGAAATTGATTAAATATACGCTGAGGGAACTGTTGGAAGACATCACATACCAGGTCATCAATCGAGTGGAACCTTAATGGGAAATGACTAATTGGACATTAGTCCAAGGGTGACATGAAGAAGACTGAATGGGGAAGAAATGAAAGTGTTTGATCAATCGTGGCGTCAAATAAAAAAAATGTCTTCAGACAAAGCTTTGAAAATGCGACATGCTGTTGAAGCCCTATTTTTCACTCGGAACCTAAGGGAAGAATAGTAAATAATATAATAAATATAGAGAAACATGCGATTAGTCAGTGAATAAGTTGACAATAACGAACAAGTACTTACCTTGGACACCTATGATACGAGTATAAATTACTTTTGACCGATGGATGATAAACAACGAATTAATTGTACGCTGGACCACTACACTTCATACAGATCGAAACAACTAGGGTTATATTGGGGGTCGATAAATTCCTATTCTGATCTCAGCATCTTAATTTAAAATCACTACTATATAAATGTTTATTATTGTTACTAAGTCTCATAACATTAAGTGCTAGCTTAAATCAATGTGAAATGAAAAAGCTATTTGTTTGTGTATCCGAGACAAATAATAATAAGACCGTGAGATTTGACACAATAACTTTTACATCCTGATTTCCCACACTTTTCACCAATTTATATAAGTGTATCATCTAGCGCAGTAAATGAAAATAATGATGACAATAACTGTCTCAAAAATATTAACGTCACTGAAAAGTGACTAGGCTAAAGTGAAGACACATTACAATATGGTATTTAGCACTTAAAGATAGGTAGAGATATTAGTTATTGATTTTCTAATAGCCCATTGCACATCTTCTTTGCAAAATAGGAATGCGTGTGACCAAACGATCAGGTAATCGAAAGTGATGAAGTATGAATATCCTTGCAGTTGTGTGTGTGTGTGTGTGTGTGCGGTAGTTGTCATGATATCTATGATCGTCAGCAGTCAGCTTCCTCTACCTCATGAACTATAGCAGGGAAGCTAAAGACTCCTTCTGTAGTTCCAGTCAGACGTTATTCAATATTCAGGAGGTATATTTCGATGAAAATGTTCCTATATGGTAAACAAATCACGGACTTCATCCATAGAAAGAATGATAACCATTCAAACTCACTGTTTTAGTTGTAGGTCGAATACTAGCCATACATATTTTACACGGAATACACTTGAATTATTTTGATGTGGTTGTGTTTTCTGAGCTGGATAGTTAATTTGCGAAGCTTTCATCGCCCTACTAGGCGACATCTTCAGCGCATACTTCAATTTGATGAAGTGAGCTTTTAGATTTCTCCACGAGTTTATTCATCATCTCTCCTGGTGACCTTGGATGTGATTGGTTGTTTTTGTGTGTTTTCACACCTTCTAGGCTACTTGTATTGGAACTGATTGTTTCTTTGACTTGAACTTTGACCCTTTGTGTGTGTGAGGTTTCTTTCTTATCGGTTGATAAATTTTGTCAATCTCGATGTGTCTATTGATTGATGATTCACTGGAATGCCAAGCTTCTAAAAATTCTCTAGCATTCTTGTTGTTTCCTCTGTCTAATATTTGAACATTGTCCCAATCGAATTGATGTCCCTAGTTGTCTGTATGTAGTGATATGAGGGAGTGGATATCATATCTTTTGACGGCTAGCTTATGATCGTGGATACAAAGACGAAGGGGACGTCCACTTTGACCAATGTAGTGTTTTTCGCAGTTGATACAATCTATTTTGTAGATGATGTTGGTTTTATATTCCTTCGCTGTTGAGTCTTTTGGTTGACATAGAATTGAGTGAAGTGACTTTGCTGGTTTGTATACGACGTCAATTCCTAAAGGTTTGAAGAGTCTTGCAGTGATTTCTGAGATATCCTTTATATACGGTAGGGCGATTTTCTTTGTGCTTTCCTTGGGGGCTTTTGGTTTGATAGGTTGGCTTGGGGGTATATGTCTTTTGATGAAATTCCGTGGATATCCATTCTTTTGGAAGACGTCAATGAGAAATCTTTCTTCAATTTTCCTTAAGGTGGGAGTGCTGCAATGAGTCCTGGCTCTCTTGAATAGTGTTTGTATGCAATTCCTCTTGTGTGCTATTGGATTGGACCCATTTCACCTTTTCAAACCACTTCAGAGCAGTGGGTCAAAAAATGACAATGAAAATAGTAATAAACAGATAGAGCTTTTAAAGTATAATTTACTACTTGTGATTTATACATAACAGATATTAGTAGTAATGATGGTTACGTTTTTTTCACCATAGACTACTATCTAGAAGCCAAAGTGAATGAAATAATCCCTGTGATATTTATTTACAATTCGTCTACAATGACCATTTGAATATATTATCATTGAAAACTCAACACTGTGCCTGTCTGCTTAAATCCCTAGGCTTTGCAAATTAGCACGGAGAAACTCTGTAGTGCAACAAACCAACCAAGAGCCTATTGCTCAACAAATATGAAGGAGCAAATGGAGATGGATCGGGTATACAATGAGGAAGGAAGTTGTTGAATGACATCGCTCACCAGGCCAGTGCTCGTAATTATATTTTCAAGTAATAGTTTTGTAGGGATTTTGTTTGATTGATTGGAGGATTTCATCATGAACTGATAACGGTTAGAGAACTATTGGAAAACTTGCAGGGAGTACTAGATATCTGTTTCCGTTGTTCTAGTTTGGGACTCTTCATCAGTACACACCCACCGATGGGTTCGAACCCAGGACGTTCTGCTTACAAGGCGAGCCAGCTCGTAGACCATTAAGCCGCTGGGTCCTGACCCAATGGCCAGTTCATGAATTCTAACTTCTGCCAATTCATGACATAGCGTGACCACTTCGTAACGTCTTCTTCAATGCTTCTCTACTGATGTCAGCTCATCATGAAACCCTCCGACCAATCAAACAAAATGCCTACAAAACCAATACTTGGAATTGATCTAATGCTCACTAGCGACTGACCCTATTAAGGCAGTTAACCCGGGGTTCTAGTGGGAGGCCGTGACCAGTAGGGTACGGCAGTTTGAAGTTGAGGCAGTAACTTATCGAAGAAGACACTACGAAGTGGTCGCGCTATATCATGAATTAGTAGGAGCTAGAATTCATGGGCTGGCCATTGGATAGGGTCCCAGTGGCTAAATGGCCTTCGAGCTAGCTCGCCTTGTAACCAGAACTTCCTGGCTTCGAACCCCATTGGTGGGTGTGTACTGATGGAGAGTCCCAAACTAGGACAACGGAAACAGCTGTCCAGTACTCCCAGGTAATTATATCTAACAAAGAGTTCATAAGACCAATCAGATACTGGTAGAATTTGTCCTCGAAAACGTATTACGTAATGTAAGGTGCAGTCTAGAAGGGGTAACTGACTGGAAGTTAGAAAAGAGGCAGAAACTGGCATGAAGTAATAGGCGTGAGAAAATGATTAATCGACATGATTATGTAGAGTGGACAAAAACTAAGGGAAAGACTATAAAGAATTTTTATCAGTAAACAGTAGTGCATCAAGCATCCCCTCAGGAATGCTTCACAGCGCCAAACAGAGTCTCTAAATATAGTACGAAAGGACTTCGAATACGCCATCTGTACATAGCTGAATCATTAGCTATTCAGGATCTGAAACCAGACGTCTGCATTCAAAAGCACCACATACATTCCCTCGCCCTACCGTGGCCAGAGTAACATTCTCACTATAATCTTGCTTCCTTTTATTATGTAAGTTTACTATTATTGTAATTACATAATATTTCAGAAACTTCTTTCAGAAATTACTATTGATGCACCTATGTTTTCATAATTACAGCTGAGTAGGAAAACTATGAAACTTTAATATAATTGGAAATCGGTGTAACGTATACCAATGGAATTCGCATCTTTGAATCATTAGCGATCGAAGACTCTTAATCCTCGTCAAATCCGAAGACAAACTACTGATAAATTTGAACGTACATTGATTCATAGACAAATATAATACTGTCATAGAGAAAGCAAACAGCCTCATATCTGTTGGTAAGAGTTCAGGGGTTATCTGATAACCTTTCAGACTTATCTTTGTTGATGGGTTTTCATCTGATGATATTAGATAGTTGGAGGCAATCGGCAGGAAACCTTGGACCTAGGTTTCGTGCTAGTTGGCACTCATCAGTCAGCATGGCGTATCTGCAACCTTGAAGGAACTCATGTCCCTTCTGAGATTCGAACCCGCGTCACCCAGTGCTGCAGTCAGAGACGTTACCACTGAGCTATTCAGGCTCACGAGTGACCTCCTGTAAGATTGTAGTGGGTATTTGGATTGAACACTAGTAACTAGTGTGATGTGTCTAGTCCTTTCGTTGGTGCAGACTGAATTCTATCAGTCAGGTTTTGCAATGTGGCCACCATTCTAGGTGGCTCGCCATCACGGTGCACATTGATTTGATGATATTAGATAATTGGAGGCAATAGGTAGTGACTAGACCCTATTTTTTAATATATTATAACGAACTCTCACTCCGTAATTGAATTTTTGTTTGGTTTGGTTGGTTACATTTGGTCCCTTATAGTTGTTACTGTTTGAATTCAAACTTTCTGATAATATACATTCCATAGACTTCACAAATGCCTTCTGCCTTTACATTGTGCATATTAGCAAATCACAAAGACTGAGTACATTGAGAAATATGAAGAACTGGTAGAATTTAAGTGTACACTACTGACTTCAAATCAAGAGTGCATCAAATATTCTATGTGCGATAGAATGCTTCGTAACCACGCATGTGGTTCGCGGTTTGAACCCCCACCGACGCACTCCTTTACATCGCTAAGTCGGTAATAAGACTGGTAAAGATGGATGGTCGGGTATGAGGCTAGCAACCCGATCCCGTAAAAATAAACACTATCGAAACTTCGAAGCTCTAGCTTGAAGCCCCCTATGTTCCACTGGGAACGTAAAGGAATAAAATAATAATAATAATAATAATAATAATAATAATAATAATAGCAGAAGAAGCATCAAAGATAGGACTTCAGGTGAACATAGATAAAACAGAGGTGATGAAAATTCCTGGGCAACACCACCAACAGCAACAACAACAGCTGACAACAATCAGCATAAATGGAAGGAACCTGAAAGAAACAACCTCCTCCACCTACCTACATGGGAAGCATCGTTTCAACTACAGGAGAACGGAACTGACGAGGATATCAAAGCAAGAATCGGAAAAGCAAGACAAGCTTTCACTACTCTCAAGTCTGTGTGGAGGTCAACAACACTCATCACCAAAAATAAGATCCAGACTTTCGACTCCAATGTGAAGTCAGTCAGTGCTACTCACCATACGGATCAGAGACTTGCACTGCGCGTCATAAAGAGCATCTCAAACAAACTACAGACCTTCATTAACAGTTGTCTTCGCTCAATACCAGTCAAGATCAGATGGCCGGCCAGAAAAGATCAGCAACAGGGTGTGATCTCTGGGAGCGAACCAACCCAGCAGGAACCGACTGTCAAACAAATATGCAGAAGGAAATGGAGATGGATTGACCATAATCTGAGGAAACCATCAAGTGATATTGCTAGACAAGCCATTGCTCGAGTGGAACCCGAAAGGGAATCGGTGAGTTGGTCGTCAGTGTGAGGGTGACATGGAGGAGGTGGTGTGAAGAGGAGATGAAAACGTGTTGGCAGACTTGGAGCCAGGTGAAGACTCTAGCAGAGAACCGAAGTCAATGGAGACGCACGGCTGAAGCCCTATGTTCCTCTACGAATTAAAGGAAACAATAATAATAGTAATAATAATGATAGTAATTATCAAATACTCTATAGTTAATTTACTAGGTATTGCTAAATAGTTGTTGTATGTTCTAATGTCCCTTCATTGGGAGCTTATGCAGAGTCGCGATCATTTAGAAACACGATCAATCAGTACTATCAACCGTTCAGTCAGTATCACTCCAGTTTATTCTTATCGATCAAATAGCCAGCCGGTCACTTTTACCACACAGTAATACAGTCATTTCAGCAGTACCAACAAACCGGATTTGCTTTAAATTGATTTATTTATTATTTAAATGACATAGGCGTTATTAGCTGATAGGGGTGATCTTTTTATGACAGTGCATATCATTCGGTGTCGAAATCTACTTCTCTATGGAATAATAATAATAATCGACCTTTGAAGACTATCAATTATTTATGCTGACTACTTTTATTATAAACACCTTAGCACGTTTATACCAAAAAGATAGTGATAAATATTTGTACAGATAATATAAGTACAGACTGAAAGGAAAGAGAAATATTAAACTATGCGGGTACCCACATATCTTCAGTATCCTAACATTTGACATTTTTTATAAATAAAGATGCACACACAAAACTTTTCTCTGCATACATTTATCACTCTTTAAAAATAGTATTTGACACGAAGTATATTTTTAAATACTTTATTCTTTCTGCATCTTTCAGCATTTGTGATTACTTATGAAAACTATATTCACAGTGATCAGAACTTTTATCTTATGAAGACAAGCTAAAGATACTTTTCGTTATATTGTGAAAGCTACCGAAATCACCTGCTTCTTTGTGATGATGATGATAATGTTAAGCGACACTTCTCAGGATGCCTAAATAAGTAAGTTTACCTATCGTTGAATAGTTGTTCTATGAAATTGCATCGGCTGAGATGGTTAGGACATGTGTTACGTATGCCCAGTCATCGCCTTCCTCAAGCTGGAAAAGAGCTAGCGGCGGTCAAACGAAAACATGCCTTCACCAGTCAATGAAATCCACAACAGTTAGTCTAAGCCACGTAGGAAGATGTAGACTTCCTGACTGGTTGGGGTCCTCGGGACGGTAAAAACCAATGAAGGCTGGAAACAATTGGTGACATGGCTCAAAGTGATCGTTCTCAATGGCTAGCGCAGATGCATCCACTCCTTGTGACTTATGATTTCCAATGAAACTGTTTTATTCTTCGTTATTACTATTCCTTTGTCTCACACCTCTGTTTACTGTCTCTCTAATATGCATTTCTCCTACTTTCTTCTCTTGCTTTGTGTGCTACATAGAGGGAGTGTGGCGACTTGAACTGCCGCACATATGTGCAAAGTTCTATGTCAGAAATAGATAGACAGAATATTTGTTCAGAAATGTGGACAATTCACAGTATAACACTGAATATCTGTAGTGTACATTGTACCTTTGAACTTTTGTTTGAATGAATGCAACCTGACATGTTTAACTTCACTTCCACTTCCGCTTTGTACTCCGGTTCCTCCTGTACGGTTTCGGGTTCGCTCTCTCGCTGTGCTTTCACCTAGCGCACTCTCTGAGCTTACCGCCGTCTCACCTGCAGATAAGTGTGTACCTCTTATTTCTTATCAAATTCCATATCTCTTTTGTGTAAATACAATTCTGTTCCAGTCACATTTGCCATCTCAAGTCTTTTAACCTTGATTCCGTTTGTTAGTACTTGCACGTTAGGCAGAGTACTATTAAGGCCATAAGCGGTGAATAAGTTTTGTAAGAGTAGTTACTTTTAGGTCGAAGTTAATACCAAGTCTAACTCTTACATATCCATCAACATTATGCATATTACCATCGATCGGGACGAAGCTTGGTAACAGTTTAATCGAGGTTAACATAATCCAAATGAAGTTATATAGCTGGAGATGAGAATCTTATTAAATATTTCAGCGTATTGCCCAGATCTTGTTTGTCAAAGGGAGACGAACAGAATCTACAGTTCAAGATGTGCACATTTTTTGATTTAGAAAAAACAAAAATTTAGCGAAGAAATTTATATTTCTTTACAATTAGTTCCTCATCATCGGCTGGCCGTACACCAATACATAGTTTTTACATCAAATTGTTTTACCAATCAAGTGGTTATTTCAGTTAATCGGTCTTAGGTATAGGCAGGGGTAAAGTGGAATTAAGAGGTTAAAAGTCATCAAAACAATTAACTAATGAATGTTAGTAACAAGATATCTAAGTTCTGAAGGAGGGGGGAAACTGGTCAATTACGGAATTCAAGATAAGTTAATTCATAGGCGTTAGCAACAAGTTATTACATAATCAAGATATCTGTAAAATAGAAATGATAACTAAGAAGAACAGGATTACTCAATAGAATTACGTAAAATACAAACAAGTTAATGGAATTACCTAGAATTGTAAAAAATAACAAAGCCAGAAAATAGTTACATTGGGAGGGGAAAATACCATTTTTAAAAACTTAATACATATTATGTAGTAGGCCATGACAAAGAAAAGGGCTGTACAAATTTCTTTTGAACACAACACAGATTTGACTTGTTCAGAGGAATTTCGATTGCCTCTGCTGTATCTAAAAGTCATACTCTTAAAGTATGCAAGAGGCTGGGCGAAATACGACAAATAACTTTAAAAGCTTTGTTAGAGTCAGTTTAATGTTCAGTATCGACGAGATGAGCTAGTATTGAGCTGCGCATACCTCTATTCGAACCTTTGCCAAACCAAGATGGTACGTGTTCAAAAACTTGACGCTGAAATTACCTGATCGCACGCCCAATGTAACTAGCTCCGCACGAGTAGTTAAACTGGTAAATACACATGGAGAAGGTGAAACAAGGCAGTCTTTATTTCTTGAGCTAAGTGCTAGTCGGTTAGTGAATATACAGCATAGCCAAGCTGCGTTGAAATTCTTTTTGAAGACCGTTCTCGGACGTTGTGATGAGTTTTCACCATTGACATCACCTGTGATTTCTCTGTGTCTCTCCAGCTGCAGATAGCCTAAGATATACATAGGATAGGTAGGATTAGGACATACCCTTTTCATTCTACAAGTAGTTTGAAATTAATTAAGAGCATTGGGGCGAAAAATGACATTGGAAATACTAATAATAACAGTGAGATGGAACAGAATACATAATTATACAATAAGTGGAGTAACTTTTACCCGGGTAAACTAAGGTTAATCACCATTAATCTTAACTCCTTTTATTGATTTCAAACCACTTGTGAATGCTTTCTTTTGTACTACTGCATAGTCATTTTCCCATGTGTGTTGCTGGTTAACTGATATTTTTTCGAGAGTTTGTTTGTAGTGATTTGATTCTGTTGTTAAGCCATTTACCAAAACTCATCGAATCTCCTCCTTTTTCTGTTAATCAAAATGACTAGGTCTTCATGTTTCACTCACTGTTGCTTCCTTAAACTGTGATCTTTACGCCTGACTTTTGCTGAGTACAATGGAAGATGCATGCTGTTATTTCATTAATCCCCTGTATACTTTGGACTGTCTCAATCTGAAGAAAACCTCAGAGTTAAAATGTACACATTCCACACTGTTCTTCCTACTTTCTCAAAAATGTAAACATTTAGCTGTGTTAAAACAGGATATTCAAATTGATTTCTGCGTAGAATTTAGTGCAGGGATTAATAGTGAGATAACCTTGCTGTGCTATACTAACAACCCAGAAATATCACAATGAATATTTTGTTATAGGCCTCTTTGCTTAGGTGGATTTCTACTCTAGTCCACTCAGCTTGTCTAATAAGAGAGACAGCTAGGAAGACAGAGGTGAAATGTACTTTGCAATCTATGAAGTCTTATAAAATAAAGCCATTCAAATTATTTATACTGACTGGTTAAACAAGACTTGAGAGATTAGATGGAGGTGATCGGTAGGAAGCCTTGAACCTAGGTTTCATGCTAATTGGCACGATTCGAGAGATTCGAACTCCTTTCACCCGGTGCTGCAGTTAGAGACGTTACCACTGAGCTATTCGGGCTTGCGACTGACATGACAAAGCTGCAGATACGCCTTGCCAAGAGCCAAGTAGAACGAAACCCAGTTCCAAGTATTCCTGCCGATTGCCACAAACCATCTAGTGACAACAATTCATAGTGCACCGTGATGACGAGCCACCTAGAGGCATGGTGGGCACATTACAAACTCGACTGACAGAATTCAGTCTGTTCCAAACAAAGGGCTGGACATACTACACTAGTTACTAAGTAGTGTCCAATCAAAGCTCGAGGGAGTTGGTGATTTTTATGACAACAGTTTCTCGTCGCAAATCACGCACTATCGAGTTATTCAAGATACTTTTTTAATATTTAGCATGTTGACACTAGTCATTCTCTGTTTTTGTTTGAATGACACATCTACACACAATATTAATACCAACTCAGTTCACAATCGACTTAAGAATGTTGTTGTCAGAGATAATAATAGATAACATTAATTATCATAATTTATTTTTAATAATAACGAGATTGCCCTATATCTTTTCAGATGATATACAAAACCTCAGATATTAGAATAGAGATTTCAGTCCAGGGGAAGTGTGGTTAGTAGGAGTGTTCTAACTAACAAACTCAGAGTTTTTCGGCTACTGGTGCTATTACGAAATTGCAAAATTTAGCTGTTGGCTAAATTTATTGCTTTCATGATGATTGATAATAACAAGTTTTGATTGAGGTGAAATTAAGGTCTGATTTTAGTTAATTACTCATAGCTTTGTTCTTACAGACATAACTCGTAGCGTAGTTTGGGTCCTCATGTCAGCTCAGGATTATTTTATTTCCTCCATATACGTTTACACCGAGTTTACTTGTCTAATATAGTACACAGAATTACATTTGTCAAATGTTAGGAGTCAATCAAAAAGAAGATTTGGGTCTAGATTTCATGTTCCACCCCCACCCTAATCTGCAGAAGCCCGGAAGATAAGATCTCCCCCCTGACCACAACTATGTGTATATATCAGTTCACCTGTTGCTGTGGAGCCAGGTACATCGGTTGTTCAACGCGCATCCTGTCAAAAAGGGTCAAAGAACACTATCATGCTTGGCAACAAAAAAGTAATAGTGGCTGTATAAGGAGTGCGATAATGGAGCATCTCGTCAACACTGGTCATTCAGTCTCAACAAACGCCTCCTTCAGAGTGATCTACAAAGTGAAAACAACCTACCAAAGGCAATTAGCTTTCGTCTCCTTTGTATTGCTGAAGCCGCAGCGATTCAGTCGGAGAAACCAGAGTTATGTTTACAAAAGAAAATCATCCAACCACTTCCACTATCATGGCAACAACTCTGTTGATCTGACTTAACTTTTGCTTGTTTGCTTGTTTTTCAAACTACTTAAAACTCTTACGTAATTTCGTATTTTATTTTGTTTCCATGTTCACCCTGAGCACAACTCTTTCATCAAACTATTCATGTTATTACGTAACTCTTCTTTAACAATCGTTTGTGACAACTCATCACTTTTGTTACTACCCTCTTATATCAACATCCAATTCATCTGAACTTACTAATTATATTTTCGTTTGACAGATTTGATATACACACACATACAAAATAACCATGTATACTTACGATTATACAGCTGTGAAAATGAATTCGCCGAAAAGAGACTCTTCGCTGAACTAATGGTCTTCTCTCTATTAATGGACAAGTCCAAGAGCTTCTTGTAAGCTGACTCCCTTCTAACATTCATTATAAAACTATAAGGTGCTGATAGGTTTAATAGTCTTTCGGGCTAGAAAAACTTCTCTGATTACCTACTATTCAAAGACTTATTTGTATCAGTCACGTCTATTGAACTGCAATTCTTTTGCATATGTACCAATAATAGCTAATGGGAAAAATAAGGATGCAAGCAAACTTGAAAGAGCGCAGTAAACTGGATGGTTATGAATAACGACAATTTGAACAGCAAAACTACAGACTAACATAGGAATAGAACTTGTGCACTGTTGTTGAATATAATTTTATTCACAATGAAAACAACAGATTATAACACCACAAGAATAAAAATGAAAAGAGTTGACTAATGAATGTTGCTGTATTTTAAAGTATAATATGATATGGACAAGAGCTTGAAGTGCTGTAGAATGAAAATGTCTACATATCAACTACTGCTTAACTAAACTGTGCAATGTCGTCTTCAGGTGGCTTTCTACACCAATGTGTTTAAAAAATTCCTCTCTCAATTAATCAATAGATTTCACATTTTAACTGATTAAAAATGCCCATTAAAAGTTTCAAACGAATGGTTACTGAACAAAGAATACTCTTTTCGATAACTTCATCATCAGGCTCTACAGTTATATATACACATTATAGTGAATGAATGAATTAGTTTTATGAACAGCATTAATGTTTAAATAACCGCGAATACGTCCTATTCTTTACACGACCGATGGTGATTCCTCGAGTGAAAGATGAAGTACCCAGCTAGCCACTTCTAATTGTATTTACTAATTCAACTGAGCCGATGCGATAAACTAGACATCAAAACGCACGAGGTTTGTTCCTTCACATCAATACATGAAGACAACTATAATCGCCAATTTGACTGGGAAAATGTGGAAATCCTAAAATATATGAAATACTAAAAATGCCGAAAAATTCCTAGAAACCTGATTGATTTTCACATCAATCTTAATTCAATAGACATAGTGATACAGATCAAATTTATTAACCAATAAAGAACAATTCACATGGCACAAATGGCGAAAAGGACGAATTTCAGGTGAGTGAAAAGACCCGAGGTTAAAAATTCTGTAGATGGACAGCATACACAGTCAAGGTCATCAGGACAAGTATTTACGCCACTTATGCAGCGCTGAAGATGTTGTCTAGAGGAATGATGAAGGTTTTGCAACTAATTCATCCAGCTTAAGGAACACAACCATATCAGAAACAAAAGGTGTGTAACGGTTTTGTTGAAATCACCCATTACTTTTAAAATATTTTATTAATGGTTTCTCCTCTCCCAGAAGATAAAACTGGACTAGAGCTATTTCGGATCAAGCGTCAAACTGACAATATTTCAAATAGGAATTAACAACAACTCTATCAGTAAGCTCTCATTTTATTGTCGTTATATGGATGATACCTTCATTCTTTGTGATAATGGTTCTGATACGGGTACAATAATTACTAAATTCAATAAAGTACATTTGGCTATGAAGTTCACATGCGAAGAGGAATCCCAAGATAGAATTGCCTTCCTGGATGTCTTACTTACAAGAAAACCAGATGGTAGCATAAGAAGAAATTTGCATAGAAAAAGTACTTGGACAGGACAATATACACATTTTCACAGCTTCGTTCCTATGAATTACAAAAGAAATTTAGTGAAGACCCTCAGCCACAGAGTTAGAGCTATATGCTCAGAAGAAGTAACTGAAGATCAATTAAGCATTGTATATGATACTTTGATCGAAAATGGTTATCCCGACAAATGTATCAAGAAACACATGACAAAGAAAGCGGAAAAGGCCACTTTATTTACGACTACAATTCAAGGGCGATATACCAAGTGAGATAATTACGAGGAAATTAAGAAAATCAGTTCAAAGAACTTTTAATGCTGGAGAACCACACGTATTATTCTTTACACGACCGATGGTGATTCCTCGACTGAAAGATGAAGTACCTAGACTAGCCACTTCTAATTGTATTTACCAATTCAGCTGCGCTTGTGGAGCGATTTACATCAGCCGCTGCTCTAGGAACTTGATTTTTCGTGCTCGAGAACATCTCCCACTAAGGCTAAGCACAGGTGTAGTGAAAACCATTAACAGTTCGATATTGGACCATCTGGTACAAACCGGCCACAAATCCAGTGTAGAAGAATCCTTCTCTATCATCTACCGGGTGCCTAATAAATTACCAAAATCGTCGAAGCACCGCATGCTCCAAAGAGCAGACACTATTGCGATTCGCCTCAAACAACCAGTGCTCTGTGTTCAAAAGAAGCAAGTCCAGCCCCTACTACTGCCCTGGCCTTCAGTAGAGACTGTAAATTCATGAATTTGTACTATTATCTTTCCTAATTTTGCTGACATTCAGCTTATTTTATGTTGATGCTATTGAACTGTAATCTATTGATATTACTGATTCACAGTTATTTAAACATTAATGTTGTTCTTGACACTAATTCGTTCATTCACTATAACGTATATATAACTTTTATAGCCTGATGATGAAGTTGTCGAAAAGAGTATTCTTTGTTCAGTAACCAATCGTTTGAAAATTCCACATTCCCTTTCATGATCTATGCTTGTACATTTCAGCTGGTAAGTAAGTCGAGTAGAATACTTGTCATACATCCTATCAAGTAAATTTCATCAATAGCTTGGTTTAGATTGGTAATATATCCAGTTGAACAATACAACACTGCTGCAACATTACCGTTCCTTTAGTGTGATTGAATAGCATTTTTAATAAACAAAGGCAAGCTGGCAAGTTTATATTGATAAGGATGAGGAGATGCAGAGCATACTTAAATATCCATTGTATGAAACTGATGTTATTAAACGCTACACCATAAGACGTGCGGTTTTACTACAGTTTACGCACAATCGCCTAACAGTCATGGGATTACTGAATTCAGTTATTCACTACGTGTATAAAGATAATTTCTTTTCGAATTTCATAGATGAAAAGTAATATAGTAGTAGTAAGGACAATTCAGGCCAGTGCTCGAGTGGAACTCGAAAGGGAAGCGGCGAGTGGGACACCCAAGGGTGACATGGAGGAGATCGTGTGAAGAGGAGTTGAAACAGTATGGATTAACATGGATGCAGGTGAAAAGTACAGCAGGCGACAGAAGCAAGTGGAGACGTGTAGCTGAAGCCCTATGTTTCACCAGGAACCCAAGGGAACAATAATAATAATAAGGACAATTCACTGTCTTTTTCAAAATAAATTAACTTATGATGAGATACCTCTTTTCTTATTCTTGGGAGAACTTAGTAATGGAGTCATTTACGATTTATTGACACTCGCCTATTCGGATGATATTTGTGTAACGACAGAAGGCAAGAGTCAGGCAACAGATCATTTATTAAGGAAATCAACGCATATTTATGTATTTGCATGTACATTACTATGGATATTTAAGTAAACAAACACAGTCTTCCGATTGGTTGTTTCTCACGTAAAGTTAATCTTTCATCTATTTGTGACTGTTTCTTGAATGTCAAATCCTCTATATGTTAACTGCATCCGCCTACGCAAAGTCTGCTGTGGTCGGTTTTGAATCAATCTTTGTTCACATTTTCTCACGACAAATCTTGGGAACGTAAATATTGACGTAAATTGCTGTCTACCAATTTGGCTAGTAGACAGCTCTCCCCACATTTGGACTGATCTAATTTATATTTCATGTGGAGGAATGGGAGGCAGTGAACACTTCTTCGCCTTCATGGAACTGAAATTGATGGAATTGTTATAGTAATGTAGATAATTTATTTTTCTGTGTTTTGAAATTTTGATTATCGACGAGGTTGTTTTCACGCCCCATCTTCACTCTTTTCCAGGCTTGAAACCGACTAGTAAAGTAGGCTTAACTAATGCTCAGCAAATATATGCAGAGGGAAACGAAGATGGACTGAATATACGGTGAAGAGCCATTTAGGGGACATCACTCACCAGACAAGTCGTTGAGTGGAACGCGAATGGGAAACGACAAGTTGGACATTCGTCCATGGATGATATGGAGGTGATCATGTGAAGACGAAATGAGAACTTCTATGTGGCTGTGGAGCCAGTTGAAAACAGAGGGAGAGAAGAGGGTGCGATGGAGCCCTATGTTCCATTCGGAACTTGAGGAATGAATAATAAATATGTATTTGGTTGAATGAATAGAGCTCATCGCACGTATAATAATAATAATTTGCTTTATTCCAGAAACAGTACTAGTGGTACAGTGTGGAATTTTCAGCACATATCTACAATATTTGCATCTAATTTTATCAAACATTTAAAAGGAGTATTTCAAAAAATAAACATGAAGACAACAACAAAAAAGACGAACACAAAAATAACTTAAGAAATGTGAAAAAAATACCAAGAAGTAGAGAGGAAAATAAACACCATATAATAATATCTCAGTACTGGGTAGTGGAAGCTATGATATGATTATGCATGGTGACAGTAAAGCTATAGTCATACAAGAAGTTATGAAATGATATTTAAGAATGTTTATCGCCAAGAAGATCAGTTAATTTGGTTGAAACAACACTGAACAAACATAAAATAACATTTCAGGGTTTTTTATTGACAGCCCTAATGCGGTGTTTGTGGTGGTAGTGTGAGTAATCCTACATCATACAAAATTTTAAGGTGGTGACAATGGCGTTCACAACCAGTGATTGTCAGTTAATATTGCCGAGAAAAATAAAAAACAAGAAAAAACAACCACAAAAACTAATAATTACATGATGCTTAATGACAGGACAATTTTGTAGTACTCATAGTGCTAATATAATCGGAACCAGTAGATACACAAAAGAAGGAATAGAATAAAGTACAAAAAAGGAAGCCAATGTTAATAATTTAGGTAGCTAAGTATGTTTAAGAAGGAGTTCACTATAGAATGCAAAATAAGAGAAATAAAACAGCCTAAAATTATGATATGATTATGAACAATAAATTGTGCTCGAAACGTCATCAGTAAATATTACTGTATAACACTGTGAGACTTTGTCAAAATAAAAATTTAACCATAATGGAGCCTAAAATTATGTTGTTAACAACAGAGCAAGTCATAGGTTTCGCGCTTGACATTGTCTCTGTCGCTTAGAACACGGGCCAAGTACGGTATCGTTGAGTTCCTGTACTTGGTTGTACGACCATAGATTATTTTATACTGATTTCTGGTTCTACCCGATGAGATACAAGGCGAGAGTTTTTTTTCGTTTTTCTTTTCACTAGTAATCTAAGAAATAAGTATAGTCACATAAGAGTTTTCTCTATAGAAAATAATAATAATAAATAACATTTTTCTAACATTAAATGAGACATTTATTGAACAGAATAAGATACCTAGTTAAATTATGTCGAATACTGTTCAACTTCACTTAGTGAAGGAATTGATTTTTGAAAAAAAGGAAATCATTAAAGATTAGTAACGCGCATACACACACCTAACAAGTTGATTTGATGAGTAGAAAGGGTATTTATGCCAAAGTACATTCATCATCGATTAGCCTTAAAAGTTGATAAGAACAAAGACAAAAATATGACAAATATGATACTGAAGTAAATTATGACTTTTAGTAAAATGTTGATTATTTATTTTATGATACGTTAAATCTTTCAAGTGAATAAAGAGAATTTACTCAAAGTAAAACTGATAAAGAGAAGAGATTAAAAAATGAATTGATTGCGATAAATAATCTTCCAAAATCGTCTGTCACCACACAGTTTTATGATATTTTACATTGGTTGATTATTTTCATAGATCTAATGGAACTGAGTAGGTCATCTTCGGTATTTTGTACACTGTTGTGTTACTTTCATCTATCCTCTTATGATCCTGCTAGCTTGTTAAACTAAATATTTTAGTTTATTAACTTATATATATTCCAAAAGCTCAGCGAAAGTGAAAACTGATTTCAATTTACTAAAATTTGGGATTGTAGACTGTTTTTAGAGCCTAGAAATTAAGTAGTGGATGGTGACTAGCAGCAGAATCTAGGATGCTCATTTCGTCCTATTTGGGACTCGTTGTCTGGATGTATCTGCTGACCCTTTTATTATTAAAAGTTGAGAGAGTTAGTATAATCTTAGTAAATTAGAAATTACCCACTAATTATTTTATTTTAAATACTATCCTTGAATAATAAGTTCAAACTATTCCGTATAATTGTGCGTTGGTGGTACAGCGGTAGAATGCTCACCAACCTCAGAATTGGTCTGGGGTTTGATCCTCGGCCAACTCACCCCATCCCGTAAAAATAAACACCACCGCTACCGAAACTTTAAAGCTGTAGCCTGAAGCCCCTTATTTTCCACTGAGAACATAAAGGAATAAAAAATATCTCATATGATTCTATTCTTATTCACAAATGTGGTGTATTTGTTGGGCTGCAGTAAATCTAGGTGCCTTTATTTTTGTATCGTTTGGCGTCTTTAGACACCTAGAAACACGCAAACAGAGCAATAATAGTAATAGTCAAAAGTCTCCCATTTTTACTGCAAAATATTTTTATTCAGTACCGTCAATACGAAGCAATAAATGTGTCACAATTATTATTATTATTTATTAACCTTTTAATTCTCTTCACAAGTTCTGGGATTCAATTTCATCATAATTGTAATTTTAATTTTTTCTTCTTGAGATTTCAACTGTTGAGCTTCAGGGATTTGATTGATTTCGATTTCGATTTCATCACGAATTGACATCAGTTGGGGAACTCTGGAGGTTACAAGACACTCAACAAATATTTCTTCTGGGTGTAGGATTCTTGATAAGCTAGCACCAACGATTCCATTAGGGGACAAGAACAACAAACTTCAGGCATTTAGGCCGGCGTGTTGATGATTACTGATCATTAAGCAGATGAATTATAATCTAACGACGCGGAACTTATAACTACTGTCAATTCATGAATAATTCCCATTCAGACATTAATAAGAACAAAACACGTAGTTCAACGAAGAGTCTCTTATCGGTGAATTTCTTCATTTAGCTGTATAATCGCAAATGATTATACTTATTTTTAAGTGTGTGTTCATTAGGTTTGTCCAATAAGAATAAAAATAAGGTAGGGTTATTGTTGTCAATACATTTCAAAAATGTGATGAATAATCAAATTGTGAAAAATCGGGGGTGAAGATTGGTAAGAGGGTAGTGGTGATGAGTTGTCAAAAGACATAGTTATTAATGTTAATCAACACATAAAAGAAGTTGAATAAGCGTAATACAGTTACGTAATAAGATGAATAGTTTAATGAGTGAGTTGTGATTAGGATGCACATAGAAACAAAGGAAAATTATGGAGTTATGTAAGAGTTCTAAAACTTACAAATGTTATAAGGAGTTAGAAAAACAAAAACAAAAAGCAAGCACACAAAATCAAGCCAGTTGAAGTCAACACGGTTGTTACCATGATAGTGGAAGTGTTTGGACGATCTTCTTTTTATATGCATAATTCTGGTTTCTCCAGTTGAATGGCTAAGGCTTCAGCAATACAAATGAGACGAAAGCGTATTGCCTTTGGTAGGTTGTTCTTCACTTTGTTGATCACTTTGAAGGAGGCGTTTGTTGGGATGGAATGACCAGTGTTGACGAGATGTACGATTATCACACTCCCTATTGAGTCAGTTTTACCTTTTTGTAGCCAAGCGGGATAATGTACTGACTCCTTATATCATTTGTAATTTTTATAACTCTTACATAACTCCATAATTTCCTTTGTTTCTATGTGCATCCTAATCACAACTCACTCATTAAAATATTCATCTTATTACGTAACTGTATTACGCTTATTCAACTTCTTTTATGTGTTGATTAACATTAATAACTATGTCTTTTGACAACTCATCACCACTAGCCTCTTACCAATCTTCATCCCAACTCCAGTCACTCTTTGATTACTCATCACATTTTTGAAATATCTTGACAACAATAACCCTAATTAATTTTTTTTCTTATCGGACAAACCTAATGAACACACACTTATACAAAAATAGGTATGTATAATTGCGACTGTACAGCTAAATGAATGAATTCACCGATAAGAAACTCTTCGCTGAACTACGTGTTTGTTTTCATTAACTTCTACCAAGTCATGATATAGTGCCACAGCCAAGCAACGCTGTCGGAAAATACCTGTTCTAATACTCCACCTGGTGAATCTCACCTGTTACGATTCTTCTCATTAGGACTTCAAGCAGTCCACCCCGTAGTCAGTCAGCAATGAGCAGCGGATTAATTTTTTTCAAGTATGGAGTTGTGCAGATTAAAGTAACTTTTAAGATGAGTCCTAAACTAAGAAGAAAGGTGTGTTCAGTACTGTCTGGTTTTGGGTTGGTTCTGTGCTTGACGTCGGTAAGTGACGAAATCTACCTAGAAAACAAGATGTTCAGCATTTGAAATATATCGAATACAAGGTCGTATAAATGCCACTTTCCAATCTAGACATAAAAAAGATCCATTTGCTTGTCTGATTCTCATAAAAGGAAAATAAGTATCAAAATTTAGTCAATTTTATTCAACTTTGTTAAATCTACCCATAATGTTATACTGGTACAAATCGGAATACATTCGAAATGTGTTAGCATGTATTACCAGCTAAATAACTTGCGAAGGAACAGACGGTAGACTGGAAAAGTCGATTTCATTTGTTAGTTAACAATTAGTTCTATTGAAAGTTTTGCACTCAGTCGACAGAATATTTCACAGATGGGAAAAAACGTTAAAGATATATATTTTTAGTTATAGTATTATAGATATCTTCAAGTGTTACCATTTCATAACTTGAGTATTGCAGTATGTTAATGGGAAAACATTTTGTATTTTTCTGTTGGTTTAATAGACAATTCACGTCGTACATTGAGGGCTAATAAATAAGTTTGATGAGAGATTTCATGTCGCCTTAAGATATAATCTGATCGTCTCCAGGATACAGGGATGGCAATGTGTTGTTATAAGATTCATTTCCCAGTCAAATTTCGGTTAAGTCATGCATATCTGTTCATTCAAAACAACACTAGCTACAATGCATCGCAATGCACCAATTCAGACCGTAATAAATTGGAGAAGGAACCTGGTGACGAGCTGACTGAGTTTTACACTCAGTCAGCTCGTCACTACATTAGTTGAAAGGCATCTGAATATATGCGAAAAATGGTCTAAAACTATACTCTCAGACCCCCAACACCCCCTCTATTCCCAACTCTCGCCTTGTATCTCATCAAGTAAAACCAGAAATCAGTATAAAATAATCTATGCTCGTACATCGAAGTACAGGAACTCAACGATACCATACTTGGCCCGTGTTCTAAGTGACAGAGACAATGTCAAGCGTGAAACCTATGACTTGCTTTGTTGTTAATAACATAATTTTAGGCTCTTTCATTTCTCTCTTATTTTGTATTCTATAGTGAACTCCTTCTTAAACATACTTAGCTACCTAAATTATTAACATTGGCTTACTTTTTGTACTTTACTCTATTCCTTCTTTTGTGTATCTACTGGTTCCGACTATATTAGCACTATGAGTAGTATAAAATTTTCCTATCATTAACCATCTTGTAATTATTAGTTTTGTGGTTGTTTTTTCTTATTTTTTTAATTTTTTTCGGCAATATTAAACTGACAATCATTGGTTGTGAACGCTATTGTCACCACCTTAAAAATTTTATTTTATGTAGGATTACTCACACTACCACTACAAACATTGCATTAGACCTGACAATAAAAAACAAAACAACAACCCTGAAATGTTATTTTATGATTGTTTAGAGTTGTTTCAACCAAATTAACTGACCACCTTGGCGATAAACATTCTTAAATATCATTTCATAACTTCTTGTATGACTATAGCTTTACTGTCACCATGCATAATCACATCATAGTTTCTACTACCCAATACTGAGTTGTTATTATTATATGCTGTTTATTTTCCTTTATACTTCTTGGTATTTTTTCGTGTTTTTTAAAAAATCACTTTGTGTTTTTCCTGTTTTCTTGCTGTTGGTGTCTTTATATTTATTTTTTTGAAATACTCCTTTTAAATGTTTGATAAAATTAGATGCAAATATTGTAGATATGTGCTGAAAATTCCACAATGTACCACTAGTACTGTTTCTGGAATAAAGCAAATTATTATTATTATTATTAATTATGGACCCGAATAGCTCAGAGGTAGGATTTCTGACTGGATGGCTGGGTGATGCAGGTGTGAATCTCCAAGAGGGGATATCAGTTCCTCCAAAGTTGCAGATAGGCCTTTCTGATGGGTGTCAATAGGCACGGAATCTAGATCTGACACTTATTGAGTCAACCACCTCCAACCAAGTAGTCTTAACTAAAATTCGCAGAGCAAGTTCACTACGTTTTATCTCATGAGATATGTACTATTCCCCACGTAGCAAAATATTAATGGTATTTTAAAAAAAATGAATTTCAATCAAAAAATAAGCTTTAAATTTGTATTTAATTCAGTATTACCAAACACCATTAATAAAGTGGATTACTTGCTTAATTTTATTTTAGTTTCTACCCGATTAATACTTTCCATGTTACGTGATAGGTATCTAGAGGATACAATTATAGTGAAATGACAGTAATCAGCAGCATTGGAAATTATGGAATTCCATTATAACTTTCCACTAATTTATCAGCTAATATAAATGTTTAAGTACAACTTTATAAACTTTAATTTTTAAAACTTATTTTGATGAGCATTTAATTATGCATATGTGTATATTAGTGAATATAAGTCAATAATTTACTAAGGTATTAGAAGTTTTCGTAAAATTAAAACAGTTGTACTATACTTCACTTGCTAAAACAAATTTGTGCAGATTATTGGGTGTTATTGTCCGATTGAAATTCTTTCTTCATGAATACAATGAGAATAGAAATTTATTGAAATTATTTTGATTTTATTGAACCGAAATTCCCCTTCTTCGCTGACACACCAGCTCCTAGTACGAATGCTTCGATGACCCCTTGAAGTTACAGGATTTCATCATAAGCCGACATCGGTTGGAGAACCATTGGAAAACATGCAGAGAGTAATGGACAACTGTTTCCGTTGTGCTAGTTTGAGATTCTTCATCAGTGCCCACCCACCACAGGGTTTCGAACCCAGGACCTTCTGGCTATAAGGCCAACTCGTAGACCACTAAGTCACTAAGACCCGATCCAATAACCAGTTCATGAATTCCAACTTCTGCCACTTCACCATATAGCGTTATCACTATCAAATGTTAATAGTTGATAATGGATAATAGTGGCATTGGAAATATGAGTTTTGTCCCTTTCGGCACCCATTGGCTGGATGTATTTTTATCCCATTGAGTGATAGTGTTCTGGCTGGGACTCGAACCCAGCACCCATTTTTTTCTATTAGTTACCGATTAACTAAGGTATAAGAATTTTGTCTCCATCACATTTTGTTTTTTAAATGAAGGAGTATAGTTAAACAAACAAAATAAAGAAGAGAAAGTCTGAAAGCGTACGGTTGAATGATTAGTGCTCATAAGTTGTCATAGCACATATTCAATAGTTAAATTCATAAGAGGCATATTTCACTAAGCAACTTATGGTAGTTCCCCTTCTTATGATGCAGAGGTTGGCCAAATGAAGCCAAAATGTGCTTACATATGATTAGTTACTTACTTTGAGACACCTGAAAGCTAAAATACCTCTTGTAAATAAATGTAGGCCTCAATACAACATAAACTACTAATTGGAATGAATGTTCGTAAACCCCTTACGTTAATTAGTAGTGCCAATTAATGGAGTCCTAGTAATTTAACCTCAGATAAAGATCTTAAAATCTTACTTGGTATTAGGTATTAGCAGCCCAGTTTGCATGGCATACATATCCAGAGGATTCATGTGATTATAGCCTGCATTAAAATTGTCAGTCGAAACTTAGGGGTCAATATGAAAAAAAGCAAACTAGAACCTTTCTCTAAACAAATTTAATAGAAGCCCCAGAATAAAATCACACTATGTAGTCATAAAAAAGTGCATTAGTACATTGAGTCATGATGAAATCCTCCATGCAATCAAACAAAATCCCTTCAAAACCAATACTTGAAAACTGATTTTTTATTTTTGATTACAGCTTGATGCCACACCGTATTTTCAGTACAAGTATGGCATTTTCAGCATGGATATCGGTAGCCCAAATTTTGCAGGCCAACCATAGATATCGGGTGTGCGTCGGTAGGGGTTCGAACCCCGGACCATGTGCACGGTCGGCGAGAGTCCTAACCACTGTGCCACCGACTCACTAGCAACTGGCCCTATTCAGGCAGTTAATCTGGGGTTCTAGTGGGAAGCCGTGACCAGTAGGGTACAGCAGGTTGAAGTTGAGGCAGTAACTCATGGAAGAAGACATTGTTAAGTGGTCGCGCTATGTCGTGAATCGGCAGAAGTTAGAATTCATGGACTGGCCATTGGATCGGGTCCCAGTAGCTCGATGGTCTACGAGGACGCTAGTCTTGTAACCAGAAGGTCCTGGGTTCTAACCCCTGTGGTGGGTGCGTACTGCTAAACAGTTCCAAATTAAGACGACAGAAACAACTGTTCAATACTTCCAGGTTTTCCAATGGTTCTCGAACTAATGTCAGCTCATGATGAAATCCTCCATGCGATCAAACAAAATCCCTACAAAAAACAATACTTGAAAATAATTCTATAAGACTAACTCAAACTCCAATGAGTCAGTGGTTCAGTGGCAGAATGCTTGCCAGATGCTTAAGAAGTTTGGGTTCTACTGCTGGCTGACGCACTGCTATCCCCCCACCTGGTTTACTATCTTGTGATAAACCGAGATGAAAAGTAAAGGTTAAGCATGAGGCTAGCAACCACATCCTATAAAAACAACACGTCTACTACTGAAAATTTAAAGCCTGAAGGCCTATTTTCCGCTCGGAAAGTAAAAGAATGGAGAGAAAACTGGAAATCCACGGACGAAATACTGAAAAATCGTGTTACTAAACACTAACATCTGACCCACTGAAGAGATGTGTCGATTAAAAGTCAAACTGAGTCTGTTAAGAAAAGTTTTGCTTCAACTGATTACTTTAGTAGCTGCACTTTTCTCTGACAACCCATTCGAGTGACTGCTACCGGAGGCTGAGAAAAGGTTAACTAAAGAGAGGGAAATTTACACCTTTAGTTAGATTTTGATAATAATACCGAAACTGTAAACAAAACGGTTAAGACACAGCATAATAAATTACAGTTCTAAATGGTAACATGACTAAATGAAAGCAGAGGTTAAACACTGAATCTTTGTTCATCCAATCAACACCGAACACGTGCAGTAGGAATTATGCAACACATACTGGAAATATGGAAGACATCATTGACAATAAAGTCAAAGAATAAGAAATAACAGAGCTATATAAACAAAGTCTGAGGATAATGTGAATACCTTAATAAGGTTATGAGCAAAGAATTTTACTCGAAGCGTCAAAAGTACATGAATAATACTATATCAATAATTATTTTATCACATGAAATCATTTTTCCTATGGATATTGTTCAGTGATATGGAACTTCACCTATCGATCCTGAAAAAGTCATGATCAATCTATAGGAACAAACAAGGATTAATTGCCTGTGCATGAACATGAATGTTATCACAGTCTACTAGCATCTCAGGAGTATAATTAGAATTTGGAAAACAGAAAGATTGAGCCAAGAAATATTCACTTTTCAATTAGATCCTCTTCTCTGGCTCTACTCTAATATACATAGCATTTTTATTACAATACACAACAATTTACCAAACAACTGGTGATATGTTTGTTAACAATAATTAAACAGTGTCAAAATGTCAATGGGTTAACAAACATATCACCACTTGTTTGGTAAATAGTTGTGTATTGTAAAAATGTTATATATATATTAGAGTAGAGCCAGAGAAGAGGATCTAATTGAAAAGTAAATCATTCAGCCACTGGGACCCGATTCAATGGCTCATGAATTCTAACTTCTACCTATTCGTGATTTAGCGCTACTCCAACCATTGTCGTTGATGGGACATCCATCCACACACGTGACATCTAATTGGACCTCACTGGTCACGACTTCTCACTAGAACTCCATGAAACTCCATTCTGTAGCAAGTCACTAGCGAGCATCAGATTAATTTTCTATAATTTGGTTCTTAAGGGTTAGTTATGTTTTACGAGTTGATCACGGACTGATATCAGTTAGAGAACCATTGAAAACCAGGGAGTACTGGACAGCTGCTGTTTCATCCTAGTTTGGAAATCATCGGCAGTACGGGTGCGTACTTCCGATGTCCAGTACTGCTGTCCAGTACTCCCTGGTTTTCAATGGTTCTCTAATTGATATCAGTCCGTGATCAACTCGTAAAACATAACTAACCCTTAAGAACCAAATTATTGAAAAGTAAATATTTCTTCGCTCAATCTTTCTGTTTTCCAAATGTCTAAATGGGGATATTTTCCATAATTAAAATTTGATTTTTAAACAAATTGACTGTCGATATATCAAACATTTTTATTTTTTAAGAATAAGCTAACCTTGAAAACAAAAGTACCGAAGTTCAGCATTATTTAAAGTTCCCATTGTTTTTCGTACTGGACATCTGAAGTTGACAAATAATGGAGCCATGTACTACTCACAAGTAGTAAAAAGTATAATGGCGAAAAGAATTAAAATTCTACCAAGGAATGTTGCGATGTTTAAAAACCTAAAAAGAACACATTCGGAAGAAGGACAAGAATATCATTACTATAAGTAAAATGGGAACTACATTTATTGTATTTTATCAGTATTAGCTGAACTTTCCTCAGTAAACAGTCCAGTGTCCAGTATTCCTTGGTTTTGAATGGTTCTGTAATTGGTTTCACTAATCCTTCTTAGTTAGTTAAAATAGCTATATTTCGCCAACTAAACCGGCCTGAACCTATTTCAATAAGAACTAATGTATCAGGTCGCTGGACTGAGGTAGACCAATTATTTTAATGATATTGGACCACCTTGAATGTCGGCCTTGTGCAACCAGTTTAATCAGTTATTTGTCAGTGGGACTTACAAAGATTAGCAGTATTAACGTAAAGTGTATTTTTCAATGATAAAATCAACTGTTCCCATCGACTCAGAACAATCTGTTTTCTCTCTTCATTTGCATGGACTCTGAGGGTCAGAAGTGATTGGAAATCATAAATTGGCGGACGCTTTTCAGACGAGATGAGTATTACCTTCTCTCATCGAACCGTAGTCAAAGCATTATTAGTAGTATCATTTCTTTTTTTATTCCTTTACGTTCCCAGTGGAACATAAGGCTTCAAGCTAGAGGCTTGAAGTTTCTGTAGCAGTGGTGTTTATTTTTACGGGATGGGGTTGCTAGCCTTATGCCCAGCCATCGATCTTTATCAGTCCTACTACTGGCTTAGAGAGGTTTAGGAGTGCATTAGTGACCGAGGATCTAACTGCGAACCGCCTACGTGGTCGGTGAGCACTCTACTGCTGTGCCACCGACGCACATCTGTCATTTCTACCCATATCAAATTTGGTGACCTTTTGGAACCAAAACATGACATCATGCACGAGGTCTTAGAACAGAACCTTAATGAGAAACGATATGTTGGGCGTCTATCCAATGATGACATTGAGGAGATCGTGTAAGAAGGATATGAAAGCCTATGGGTGGTTACGGAGCCAGCTGTAAAGCACTACAGAGAACTGGATGAAATGGAGATGTGCCAGTGAAGCCCTGAGTTCTACTCGGAACTCAAGGGAATAATAATACAGTATAATAAATAAGGTAGAATGACGTTTTGCTGGACAGTACTCATTAAAACGCTATTAATGTGTATACCACTATCAATATTTTCTTAAAAAAACGATATATGAACGTTTTGTTGAAATTTTAATCATTTCAAAGTGAAAAAATGTATTATTTCCAGATTCATTGAACATTTTAAAATACTGGTGAGAATTAAAAACGATTGATCATTGAAATTGACTGAACATCACAAGTTATACTGTGAAATAAATGTTTTACTCTCTCTCTCTCTCTGTTTCTAGCGGGTATTATAACACTGATCATGACTGTCATTTTGTAATTCAAGTAAACATATTTATATCTGGTAAATCATATTTCCGAAATATTAATCTAATCCACTTGTTTAACATGACCTGAGAAACATGCATTTTACTGATATTCAAAATTGTGTATGCACAATTCAACTGGCACCATTTTGAAACGTGTCAAAGTCACTGTATCAGCCGAATAACCTTGAGATAAAGAATACCAAAACAAAATGATCAAGAGGATGGAAATACCATCATCCATTAGGCATAGGATGAATGAATGATACCAGTCTTAATTTCAAACATTTTTTTTATCGATTTTTATTGAACATTTGATAAATTTTATGTTGATATCATGTTACACATTGCTTAGTATCTAGAACCTTACAAATTAGCTGTTAAAATTTTAGTCTCAATTGAAAGTTTAAACCTGGTAAGCAGTGTCATCCTGTGGCACAGTCAATACAATGAAAGCTAACAATTACAGATCATTGATAGAAATCATCCTATAATTCAAATTTAGAATTTCAAGTTTAACCATCAAATATTCAGCGTTATCCGGAGGCACGTCATGCTCATAAATACGTATTTATTGTAGTATGATAAAAATCAAAGATGAAACATTTATTAGTCTACTTCACTCCTTTTCGAATTATTGACACCTGTTGCAGTAGTTTTCTAATGTGCCATCCAGTCTTACCGGCTTCTTCTCATTCGTTAATTACTGTCGAGCCTGGAAACTGTCTTATGACTTTTACAAGCTCATTCATGCTTATAGATTAGGCTAGAAACACTAACTGCAGTTGATGAGCAATAGCAGTGGCGACAAACTCCATAAACTGGGGAGCTAGCAGTTGCATTTTAGAATCTTCGTCTTAGACTGATAATGCAAGTCGACGAAGATTTGTCACTGTTAAAACCACTTGATCTCTGCTCACACCAAGTTGGAGTCTTTCATATCTCTATAACTACTCTGTCTGCCGGGAGTAGACACAGAGACGCCATGGAAGAACACCTTTGGGTGGTAGATTTCAGAGTTCGACAGCCCGGCAGACAGAGAGGAGGAGTTGAAGAAATTTAGGAGTCTGTTACTATTAATAATACAAGTGGTTATTTTCACTAGAAATAATACTGCCAATACTACCAACACTTAAACATACACTATAAAGAAAACACATTAAGACACACATTAATTCTCAATAAGAAGTCTTCATCGTTGTTCGTTTGAGTCTTGAAGAAAATAAAAGACAATTCAGCGAAGAAAATTTTGTTCGAAATGTGTTGCGCAAATACATTACACGATTCAGACAAATGACGTCTTCTTATTGCTTTATCTAAATTCATAAAGGGAACTAATTGTTTTAAAATTTTCTTTATCGACGAAATCATCTTCACAGGCTATCGTACATTCGTATTTATATTTACCAAAAATGTACAGTGTACTTCGGTGGCATAGGGGTTAGGACGCTCGCCGACCATGCACATGGTCCGGGGATCGATCCCCGGCCGACGCATTCCTTTACCTCACTATGCCGGAAATAATGCTGGTGAAGAGGAAAGGTCGGGCATGAGGCTAGCAACCCCATCCTGTAAAATAAACACTGCTACAGAAACTTCAAACCACTAGCTTGAAGCCCTATGTTTCACTGGGGAATGTGAAGGAAAAAAAAGTATAGTACTCCATTATTGAGTAATAAGGGTTGTGGTGACATAACTGATTTAATTACTTAGAAGTAGCTTTTGAAGTAAAAATAAAAATTGTAAATAACGTAGTGCTCAACGTCACAAAGGAAGAAAAGGTTCGAAATTTGATAGGGTTAAATTCTTTATTTAGTGAGAAGAATAAAGGTAGTTGAGTGTCGACTGAGCAAGTGTGAATAGGGTGAGAAAGTGTGCAAAAGAAACATATCAGAGGGATAATAGTGAATAAATTATTAAAGTGAAAGCAAGCTTAAAGTAAAACTAAAAATTAGAAAATAAAATATTTACAGGGAAGGACTAGTGAAGAGGTTAAGACCAAGGTAAGATAAGTGACTGGACAAACGTTTTCTGTATACAGAGTTCGGGTGTGTATTGACGAATTGCCAACGTCTCCGCCTCTGAAGATGATTTCGTCCATAAAGGAAATTTTCTTCGCTGAATTTGTCTTTTATTTTCTTCATTGTTCTTTTCTTATCTAACTTCACTGATTTCACGACAATGCTAATTTATACTCACATCCAGTGCAACGGTGTTATGCTGGACTGGTGTATTGAATAGCTTGTCTTCAGATTTCAGAGCTGAAAACTTGCATTGTTGTTGATGTGTATGCGAAAAGCAAAATAACAGATACATAATTCCTGATAAACTACTGTCCAAATGTGCAGCGATAAAATCCGTTTATTTCAACACAAGTATGTCATTTGCAAATATTACTTTGTAGGGATTTGATTGGCTTCAGGTTTGAATATGGATCTATATCTGTTACGAAGCCATTGAAAATACAGCAAGGAGGATTGGATAGCTGTTTCATTCTAGCTTGGGGTCCTTCAGCAGTGCATACCTATAACCCTACTGGGTATAGGACTCAGCACCTTCGAGTTACAGGGTCATCTCACAGACCATTCAATCATTAGATTGGGATTCAGTGACCTGTAAATTCTAACTTCTATCAATTTGCCATCTCACGTTAACACAAGCCAATGCCATGAATGAATACTAAATCCCAACTCAGTGGTTAAGTGATCAATGCACTCCCCCTGTAACTTGAAAGTCCTTAGTTCGACTCCTAGTTGTGCCATCGGTAGGCAGTGCTGAAACAACTATCCAGTATTCTCTGGTTTCAACAGCCATATAACTGATATCAATACGTGATCACACTTCAAAACAATCAAATCCCTTTGAACTAACCATTGAAAATTAATCTGATGCTTACGAGTGACTGATTACAGCACGAAGTTACCGGGAGTTCTGGTGAGAAGTTGTGATTGGTGTGGTCCATCAGGTGGAGTGTGAGGACAAATGCTCGCCAAGAAAATCGGCTGGTAACCGTATTAAAAATAGGAATTCATGAGCCATTGGATTTCGTCCTCATGGCTAAGAGGTCAACAGGTTCACGCTGGAACCCGGAGGTGCTGGTTTTGATCTCTGGTGGGGTCCTGGGTTAGTATTGATGAAGAGTTCTAAACGAGGACAAAACATCTATCTAATACAGTCCGTGATCATACTTGAACTATATCATTTCAGTCAGAATTGGCACTATCTTTTTATCATTGATTCACTTAACAATGTCCTTCATATAAGACAGAGGAATTGTGTAAGCAACAAAACACTTTTATGCAAATCAGTTAGTTGTGATTGAGATAAGATAGAAGTGAGTGTATCTTAGTTGGAATGATCCATAAATCCTATTGACTTTATATAATCTTTGTTTTTAATTAATAATGCATAATAATCTCTGAGTGCCTGATTAACATGATGAAATTACTAAGCAATTAATTCCATTCTGGATCATGAATGGTAAACACTATTTAAGTGAAAATAAATTACAGTAATCAATGTCAACTTAGGTATTACCATAAAGAAATGAGTCCCATGATTAATAGTTTGCAAACAGTTCTCGTTTTAAGTAGATGTAAACGAAAGATTTAGTGAAAAATAATTCAGACTTGAACTCATAGATGGGCTAACTTAAATTGAACTTTCACAGTAGTGTGAAGCTGGATCATTTTGTATTCGAGGAGGAGTGTTGGTGTCACAAAAAAATTATGATTAAGATCATATAATAAGCCATACCAAGCTAATCTTTGATTGTTTCCAGTTTATTTTAGTTGATGACGCAGAAATATACACAGGTTGATGAGGGGGGTCCTCTGGAAGAACAGTTTATTTGGTGCTAATTTTACAGGTATCATGACAGACTGCAAAGCAGATTAGTAGTCAGTGTTTTTCACGTAATTTGTCGACCGAACACTGTTCATTAGCCATCGTGGTCAAACATCATGTCATTACTATATTATTACTCCATTTTAACCTTAGTGGTAGAATGCCCGCCAACCAAGCCACATGTGGTCCTGGGTTTGATCCCCAGCCGATGCACTCCTAAACCTCACATAGCCGGTAGGAACTCTGGTAGAGAGGGAAGGTTGGGCGTGAGACTAGTAACCCCACCCTGTAAAAACAAAGCCGCTGCTACTGAAAATTCAAAGCTCTAGCTTGAAGGCCTATGTTCCATTCGGAACATATAGGAATAAAATAATAAATAATGATAAATTTAACCTATGTATGAAATGAGAGTTGGCAGTTATCGGTTCTAGGGAATGACTATGTGTGCTATGTGTATATAAAGCTATGAACCGATTCGTCTACATTCAGTTTTACCGGTTAGTAGTTATCGTGAAAAGTTCATTCTAAGTCACAACAAACAGAAACTACCCTTTGACACGATAACTTCTTCAGCAAAGAATGCTATCGCTAATTAACTACCACTCAAGAATGACTGAATCATGTAATTGAATGCTCAAGGACTACGGTGAGGTGTCAAGTGCACGTTGTGTACTGCTTCCTTTTTCTTAATGCCTTCAACATTTTCCTCTCAGTGACTGCCATTAAAGGAGGAACTTCTATGAGCTCTACTTCACAGTGTATCTGAAGGCTCACCTCCACTTATGAGAACACGTCTACACATAAAACCAACAGAATGTTCTCATGTCTTTGGAAAGAAAATGTTCCTAATTGATTATTAAGTTACGCAGAAAATCTGAAGGTGCACAACATGATTAGAAGTCTAGCGCCACCCATTGCAAGACGTCTACTAATGTCTGGTCCTGAGATCAGTACTAATGACTGTTTCTCAATTAAATAATGGGAGCACTCTGGATCATTCAAATGCATCCCAGACAATAGATTTCAACTTTTGCTTACACTGGACTACTTGACTTGTTAAAATATGATTGATTATTAATATCTTCTTTTTATGTTCTTCATATGGTTAATTCGTCGTCAAACATTATTAAAGAACTATTTTCAACGCGATTGTAGACAAACTACGCAACGATATCATTTTACAATATTTGTCCTTAGAATGTTACATTTAAATAACTGTAGAAATGGCTAAAGTTTTGAGTAATAATCGGTTGTTTTTTCAGAGGAATAAACCTTGTCTTCTCTGAGCTTTGAGTTCTGTTAGAACAGGATTTGAGTGTCCTGTACTGAATCTCTTACGACGAGGAATTTTGGATGTACAACATCAGCTCTTATTTTGTAATATATCAATTACTTATCAGAAATAATGTTTCTTCTGTTTTACTTTTACACGAATTACAACACCTATGAACACTAGATACTGTCAAACTTCATGCATTTCTGTAGTGGTCATTTAACTATTTCTTACACTGAATTTATATTCTATGTTCATCTTCCTCAGGATTGATTACAAACTTTTACATTAAAATGGTTTCGGAATCGTGTTATTGGCGGTAACATGATTTTAGTATATCTATGTTCAAGAAGAAAACCCACTCCAACAAATATTTAGACTTCGGATCATCATACGCCATCAGCGCAAAAGTATCAATTGTTTCAAGTCTTCTTAGACGAGCACACTCTCTGATAACGGATGAGAAAGAAGAAGAAATATCAAACATTACTGAGACTCTCAAGCAAACAACAACCCAAAGAACTTCATCAACAAAATCAACACTGATATCAAGTGTGGTCGAAAACGTATTGCGAAAATATGGACCTCAACAGTTGTCATTCCATATAGAGCGGAGACGGCAAACGATAAATATCAGAAGAGTACTCAGTTAGCACGATATTAGAGTTCTCTTCAAAACACCAGACACACTGTGAAGCAACCTTGACAATATAAAAGACTAAATCCCTATGGATTCTCTATCTTATTATGTATTTAAAATAAAATGCTTGGAATGTGATGCGATATACATCGAACAAACATCTCAAGAAATCAAAATCAGAAGAAATGAACACCGTAGAGCATCTGTTCGACCACCGAGAAATCCAGCTGAACTAGAAAAGTTTGAAAAATCATCAGCCATAGGTCTACATGCTATAGAATCACGCCACAAAATTGATTTTGACAACATTGAAATAATCCAGATAAAGCATTTCGGAAATCACAAAGAACGTCTCACATCATCAGAAGCACTTCATATAAAATAGAATCCAAATTGGTCTGAGTAGGAACGATGAACTAAAACAGAATTTGACCTGGTTATAACATTCCTCTCCCCTCCCCCATGAAATGACAAAATCAACACGAATGTGATAAGCAATTTCATTATGTAAACACACGCTGTTTTTATAATTTTACACACTTATCAAATCCATCAATCATCTACACCTGGTTTTGTTATCTTTACCAATTGGCCGATTTTACAACGAAAAATGACCTCATACTGAGGAACGATGATTAAGTTGTTATATATAAGCTGAGTGGATTTTGTAAATTCGGGTTTAATAATACGTTGATAAAGCCATTAGAAGCAGCATTAAATAGCGAAACGTCAGTAAAAGCGACAACATCCTTTTGTTTTTCATTCATTGGGAAATACAAGAAAACCTTTATTATAATGAATATCATATACCCACTGCCCACATTTTTTCAAACTGTTAAAAGTGAACTTGGTTTGAATATATAAGAAGTATCCATTTTTTTAAAATCTTCAATGTTTCATCTACATATTCTCTTTCTTCTCGTATTCTTCTCTGTTCTAATTGTAATAATTTCCTTTTCAGTTTCAGTGTAATGAAACAACCTCTTGAACGCTTAAAAATTTGTTGTTTCTTTATTCATGATAATAATTACTTGCTATTTACCTTAACGTAAGTATTCTTTCTCCACTTCCTCTGTGGATATCTTTCCCTATAATGACTTTCTAGCTCTAGTTTTTATTGTTCTGTTTCATGGTAAATGAAATCACTACATTACTGCTTAGTATTTGATATTACTGCAGAGAGTACATTCTGTGACATATTACCTCCATTGGAAATCATCATTAACATTTCGTTATGAGATGGTTGGAGGTAATCAGTGGGAAGCCCTAGATCTAGGTTTCGTACTCACTGGCACTCATCAGGGAGAGTGTATTTTCAACCTTGAAAGAACTGACTTCCTCTCTCACATCACCTTTTGTTATAACTAGGCAAAGAGGATTAGCTGCATAACAGCTAGCACCTGTTATACAAAAACCTGTGAACTATATTGTCATAGTAAGAAATTAAGAAAAGAAACACCACATTTTGTCAACCATACCCTACAAATTTGCTTCAGATTATATTCAGCGTTCAGTGATGACGTTACTTTTCAAAGAATCCGCAGATGAAAAACATGATTTCACTATTAAAAGTTGTATAAAGCGGAAAGATGACTTTGTACACTTTTTGTTAAAAGTTAAAAAAAAATGACATTCCTTCCTGTCAGAACATTGTGACTATCCCTTGTTTGAAAGGGATCTTTGTTTACCTTAACTGTACAATTTTCTGAAGGTTCATCTCCTTACGCGACTGGAATAAGATATACACCTGTTTGCTCACATTTCATGTTCTCTCTTCCTGTGGTTGCCTGGTTGGCATTATATTTATTAAGTTGTGTCTTTTGGAAACTTAAACGAAAATAACATTCTCCTTCCTCAAGAGTGTAAAGAGCCAGATGGAAAAACTTTCGAAGGAGAAGGATCATTGAGATATACGATGCGTGGAATAAATCTTACCACCCCACCACTCCAAGTAGGTGCGCACCCTGAATATTTGTCATTCTTAATAAGTGTAATATCCTGTTTAACTGTCTTTTGTTCCTTGGGTATCGTTTGATATTGCGTGGTGGTCACTGAGTCAATAATTGGGTCCACTAGCAAGTGAATAAAATATGCATTATACAAATAAATCTTTATAATTTTCTGTACAATACTAGTAAGGGTCGTCATCGTAGTAGTGGTATTTACGGAATGTTACTCGTATATCAGGAATAAAATAGAAGGGAAATATAGAAGAAAGACTACTGACAGCTTAGAAAGTGAGACGGCAAGGGACGATAGTGCCTACACGTCTCCAAGATGAAATATGTATTCATTTTGATTTCTTCTTTAATGACACTAATTCTTCTCCATCTTGGTTCTTTCCTTCATTCTTCTTCTTCCTCTTCCTCCTCTGCGTCATCATCATCGTCACCCTATTTTTTAACAACAGAAAACGTCATTCATCAGTTATAATTGTGCATTTAAACAAGTAAAAGTTCATATAATAGTCACATAATTACTGCTTTAACCTCGCCTAGATTACTAGGTCACTAGTATTCTAGCCGGTCCCAAGCCCGGATAAAGAGGGAGGGTTGGGGCGTGGTGCTAGCAACTCCACCCCCAAAACTTAACCAAATTGCTACTAAAACTTCAACGCACAAATATATTCAAAATTCTAAAATTACAAATAGTGACCTTATTTTTGGCTGGAATCGGGGAAGTGAAATGACGCGGGCTGGTGAAAGCCTTCGGGAAGCCAGTCAGCCGATGTGCCTTCTTTCGATGAAAGCGAAAATAAGGATGGGGACGTGGAATGTTCGTACAATGTACGAAGCTGGGAAGGCTGCTCAGGTAGCCGCAGAAATGAGGAGATATAGAATAGAAGTGTTGGGAATCTGCGAGAGCAGATGGAACGGATGTGGAAGGAGCCAACTATCAACTGGAGAGACAATAATCTACTCCGGTCACCCAGAGGACAATCACGAGCACACCGAGGGAGCAGCCATCATGATGTCACCAACAGCGGCTAAAGCTCTCATGCAGTGGGAACCAATCTCCTCCAGGATAATGACAGCCAGGTTCAACTCAAAAGGAAAGAAGGTTACAATCATTCAATGCTACGCACCTACAAACGCCTCAGAACAAGAGAAGAAGGAGGCCTTCTACAGTCAACTACAAACAGTAATGGACAACGTCCCAAAGAGCGATATCAAAATCCTGATGGGTGACATGAATGCGAAACTGGGAGGAGACAATACAGGAAGAGAACTCACCATGGGTCGTGAGGCCCTCGGTGAAATGAACGAAAATGGTGAACTCTTCTCAGACTTCTGCGCCTTCAATGATTTGGTGATTGGTGGCAGTGTGTTCAAACACAGGGATATACACAAGGCAACATGGATTTCACCAGATGGACACACCAAAAACCAGATAGACTTCATTTCAATCTCAAGGAAGTGGAGACGGAGCCTACTGGACACAAGATCGAGGAGAGGAGCAGATGTGGGTTCAGACCACTATCTGGTACAAGGGACTTTCAAGGTGAAGCTGAAAGCCTCGAGGATAGCTGGGGATAGGCCACAATGCAAGTTCAACACTCACAAACTGAAGGACACAATCACACAGGACATTTTCACTGCAACTGTCAGAGCAAAGCAGGAAACACTACGTGGCACCGCTGAGGAATCATCCGTGGAAGACCATTGGAACTCTCTGAAGGTAATTTTCAACGAAACGTGCTCAACGGTTTTAGGAAAAAAGAAGAAACAAGACAAGGAATGGCTCTCAACAGACACTTGGAAACTAATAGAGGAGAGGAGAAAAGTGAAAGAGAAAATGATTCAATGCAAAGATGGACAAGAGAAAGAGACGCTGAACTCAACTTACACAGCACTGGACAAAGAAGTGAAGAAGAGTGCCAGGAAGGACAAAAGACAATTCTACGACAACCTGGCTACTGAAGCTGAGAAGGCAGCAGGCGAAAGGGACCTGAGGACACTATATCAGATAACCAAGTCTCTATCCGGGAAGAGATCAACACAAGTGAAACCTATAAAAGACAGCCAAGGGAACCCAATTACCAAAGAAGAAAGACAGATTAAACAATGGGCGGACCACTTCAAAGGACTCTTGAACCGACCACCACCTACAACCCGTCCAGTAATACCAACAACAGCACGTACACAACTGCAAGTTGACACCAATCCTCCAACGAAAACTGAAGTCATGAATGCAATCAAGCTTCTGAAAGCTGGAAAAGCAGCTGGACCAGATGGAATACCCCCGGAAGCACTGAAAGCGGACCCAGAAACGACGGCAGATATGCTGACTTCATTATTGCAAAAGATCTGGAAGGAGGGAAAGGTGCCTACTGACTGGAGGAAAGGTTACCTGGTGAAACTACCAAAGAAGGGCGACCTGGGACTCTGCAAGAACTGGCGAGGAATCATGCTCCTGTCGACGCCAAGCAAAATCCTGAGTCGCATCATCCTGGAGAGAATCAAGGACGCGCTGGATACAGAACTCCGACCAGAACAAGCTGGATTCAGGAAAGGCAAATCATGTTCTGACCAAATTGCTACTCTACGCATCATCATCACAGAACAAAGCATGGAATGGCAATCAAATCTCTACCTCAACTTCCTTCATAGACTTTGAGAAGGCCTTCGACAGCGCAGCGTTGACCGCGAAGTAATTTGGAAACTACTCGAGTACTACGGCGTACCCCAAATATTCATCAACCTTATTCAACAGCTGGATGACAACGGCACATGCCAAGTGATCCACAACGGAAAACTCAGCGAAGCGTTTGGTGTAAACACAGGAGTCAGACAAGGGTGCTTATTATCACCAATGATATTCCTAATTGTGGTGGACTGGATTATGCGTCAGACAGTGGGAAACGAGAAGACAGGGATATCCTGGACCGACGTGAAGAACCTAGAAGACCTGGATTTCGCGCGTGGATGATTTATGTTTGATGTCACACAAAATCGAAGACTTACAAGCAAAAACCGACAAACTGGTCGAAGAAGCAGCTAGAGAAGACAGGACTCCAGGTGAACATAGACAAGACGGAGGTTATGAAAATAACCAACCAACAACAGCAGCAACATCCAGTGCCAATCACCATCAACGGGAGGGATTTGAAAGAAGTTACTTCTTTCACTTATCTGGGGAGCATTGTCTCAACCACAGGAGGAACGGACGAGGATGTCAAATCGAGAATCGGGAAGGCGAGAAACACATTCATCAACCTGAAACCAATCTGGAAATCTTCGTCACTCAGCCTGCATCAACAACAAAATTCGGATTTTCAATACAAACGTCAAGTCAATTTTGCTTTACGGATCAGAAACTTGGCGGGTCACCAAGAATATTTTCAACAGGTTGCAGACCTTTATCAACAACTGTCTTCGCTCCATACTGAAGATTAGATGGCCAGAAAGAATCACAAACAAGAAGCTATGGGAACAAACGAAACAGGAACCAATCGCCCAACAAATATGCAGGAGGAAGTGGAGATGGATTGGACAATCGCTGAGGAGGCCGTTGAGTGACATCGCGCGTCAAGCCCTCGAGTGGAACCCGAAAGGGAAGCGGCGAGTGGGACGTCCAAGGGTGACATGGAGGAGATCGTGTGAGGAGGAGATGAAACAGTATGGAATAACATGGACGCAAGTGAAAAGAACAGCAGAAGACAGAAGCAAGTGGAGACGTGCAGTTGAAGCCCTATGTTCCACTAGGAACCCAAGGGAACAATAATAATAATAATTACTGCTTTGCATTTAGGATACGTTTTTTTATAAATGAGTGCTGATTAAGTTACCTACTACACTGCCGAAGTACTTGTGATCCAATATAGAATTTCAAAAAACAGTAATTCATTATCTATGTCATGTTAGGCCATATATTTCTCCCACTTTAATGGACGCCAGGATGAATTTGAGGCATTATGGATGAAAAATCTAGTCCAGTAGTCTATTTCTTAGTCTTCTTATTTTTTTTATTTTCTCACGTTCCCAATGGAACACAGGGCTTCAAGCTAGAGGCTTGAAGTTTCTGTAGCAGTGTTTATTTTTACAGGATAGGGTTTCTAGCCTCATGCCAAAGCTTTCCTCTCTATCAGCTTTATTATTGGTTTTGGCGAGGTAAGGGAGTGCGTCGGCCAGGAATCGAACTCCGGACCATGAGCATGGTCGGCGAGCGTCTTAATTGCTGTGCCACCGATGTAAGAAACCGCGGTCTTTGAGAAGCTATCATTAAACCAAAATGTCTGATAAAGCTGGTGTTTCTTAATATCTGAAACGTGTTTACTGAATAATGCAACTGTATGATTTTTTCTGATAATGCTGAATTATAATCTTGGCACGAGTTATGAATGGTTAAATGTATAAAGTCTTTTTGATTTTACGACAATTTCATACTGTTTACAAATGTCCTGGCAGTAAAACTAAGCGTGTTTGGAGATGGTAGTTTGCATCGTAAGCAAGCGTTAAATAACAGAAGTTCGGAATCTTTTAACGGTGCTCACCAGGCTACGGGGAATCAAGCATATACCCTTTGAGTTTCATATTGAGCGCCTAATCTTTCAAGCAGTCGGCTGAAGCTTGTCAGTTTATTTTTCACAATGTGACTGTCTGGGGAAATCATCATATAATGAGATTAGCATAAGTCCGTCGTCGATCAATATTAAAATGAATACCACTACGGAGTTTAGTGCCAAGATAATAATCTGTTGCGTGCTACTTAGTTTTCTTTAATTCTCTTCGGTAATTTTTGGCATGAAGACAAAACTGCATTTATGTTTTGTTTTGTTTTTTTAAGAACTTAAGACCACTTTAGTGTTTCAATGAGTTGCCAAGAATTTACTCACAAATGATGTGAAATTGTTAAAAAACATTAGGTAAAGACTATAATTAATTGATTATTCAAATAAAGTGCATACTTAACGTAAACTTGATAATGAAAGTTGTCCAGTAAAAATGCAATATCACTGTGAAGACTTTAAAAAGTCAACAACCCTGAAGATAAAAATCTTAAGGTAATCATTTATCAGTATTTTGGAGCCGGGGGGGGGAAGGTAATTGTTACATTTTGTCATTTTCACAAGTGACTAGATACACAATAACACAGAGTGATACAGCGTTAACTACTGGATGACATTTTGAGCATATTTGATTGCTCATAGTCATATAAATATATTTACATCACTTCTTAACTTGCTTCATATAGCCTTACTGCCTCCTATTTTTAATTGTGATTTTCTACACACCTGAGATAGGTGATGTATAGTTTCGATAGTATGTATTTAGCGATGATTTGATTCAGTAGTTCTCTAAGTGATGCTGATCCATGAAGTAACTTGAAATCAATCCAATCCCTACAGACCAATACCTGAAAATTAATCTAGTCCTCCATTATGGATAAGATTTTATTTTGATAAATCACACAGTGTTGTACAGTGATATTAACTGATGACGTTTCGAGCATAAACTATTGCCACTCAAAATCCTATCAAGCTACTCACACAACTTTTTACTTCATTTATATACATGAGTGGAATTGACTAGATATTTGAATAAAAATCAATATAGGATAATGTACATTCAGAAATAATAATACGACTGTTATTGATCAATTACAATCAGATGGGAAATAAGACGAGTGTTTTTATAGTCATAATAAGTAACTTGTTAGAATGTTGTGATGTGCTTGAATTGAAATAGAATTTTGAGATTATTTATTATCCTCCTCTGATTTGACTGGTGGCAATAATATCTTCCATATTTCTGGTATTTGCATTGAGTCATTTCTGTTGCATGTGTTGGGTGTAGACTCGATGAACCAGGCGGGATTCAGTAATCAATCTCTCTCTCCACCTACCTAGATTACTTCTTAGAATCTTAACCCTCTCCCACCCGCCCTATTGTGTGGTTGTGTGTTAATGCATGCAGTGCAATTGCTGAGAGGGTTAAGATTTTAAGATTCTGTCCGATACTCCCGGCAGGTTTTCCAATGGTTCTCTAAGCGATGTTAGTTCCTGATGTAATCCTCCATCCAATCAAATATTTTTTTATTTATTGTCATTTCAATACGTTAAATTTGTCTCACTTTACTCTTATTAATTTCATTTTTAATATTCTTCGCACTACAAATCCTTTAATCTGACTTTTTGGCTTGTTTCCTTTCCGATATTCATATTGTTCGTTCATGAAGTTCACAAATAAGCCCTAATTGACACGCCAATGTACTGTGTTATTTTACAACAACAACAAAAATACTCATAGCCATGATAATCTAAATCTTTGTTTGTTTGTTTTAAATTTAAAAAGAACCCAGTGATCTTCATTTACCTTAGATAAACAAACTTTGACGTTGATCGCTGAACGCAAATAGCATATAAACATGATTATTTGTGATGAAAATAAACATATAAGTACATTGTGTGTTGTTTTTTGGATGAAAACAAACAATAACCTGGATAATACACTTGATTTTAAAATTTATAATTTACATTGTATTTCTTAAGTGTCAAATGTGTTTGGCAAACTATATACTGAACTTTGGAGAAAAAAAATACACTTATGGTTATTCGAGTTTCATCACGGATTGATATCAGTTAGAGAATCATTGAAAACCCACCAGGGAGTATTGGACAGCTGTTTCTGTGGTCCTAGTTTGGGACTCATCGGTTACAAGGAAAGGCTGTAGACCATTCAGGCACTGGGCCCCGACTCAATCCGTGATTGTCATCGGCGGGAAAACCATCCTCTCTGCCGACTAGATGGACCTCGCTGGTCACGACTACTCACTAGAACTCTAGGAAACTCCATCCTGTAGCAAGTCACTAGCTACTGGAGTCACTAACCGGAAGGTCCTAGGTTCGAAAGCCAGTGGTAGGCACGTACTACTGATGAGTGCTAAACTAGGACGAAACAGTTGTCCGATACTTCCTGGTTTTCGATAGTTCTCTAACTGTTATCAATCTGTGGCCAAACTCGAAAAACAAATCAAATCCTTACAAATCAATTCTTGAACATGTATGGTTGTTTTAAAACCATACAGTGCATATTTTATAAAATTGATCCCGTTTGCTGTCTTGTAAGAGGGGTTCTGTGGGGGATGGGGAGTTAAGTTACAATATAAAATAAATGGGAGTTTCAAAAGCTATTGATGCTTCAAAATACCTTTAATTTTGCTGAACTCTTTAGTGTAAAAGGACACTGGACTTTCAGAAATGCTTTGATTTTAAATCATCAAACTGAGACTTCTATTCAATGTTGTTGTCAGAAACATTTAAAACATTCATTAATTACTTTCTTGATTGCTATCTACAGTTTCAAATAGATCTGTGATCGAATTTCACCACTATCCGTGTAAATTACATATCGCGCATCAATTTACTCATTACGAATTTTATTCACCCAAATAACTAGCCGAAATTCGGATGGTCTGAACTGATTCTGTTCTCTGAGCTCAGTCAAACCGAGTACACCGCTGACGAACTCAGCTGCAAGTGAGCAAAACAGGTATCTGCTGTTTATATCACTATGATCTGGCTAGCAAGTACTAATGGTTGATGTGATTGGTATCCAACTACTGATTTCAGTTAGTCAGTAGTATACAGCATCGTTCAATAAATACTTTTTTTTTAAAGACTGGAAGCATAGATTAAACTAAATTGAGATAAAAGTCTAAAGCAAGAGATATTTATTAATAAGATGATAAGGCTAGATTGTGAATAGTAAATGAAATCGTTAATTCTAAAGAATTTTCTATAGTTTGGTTTGTAAGGGTTAGTTATGTTTTACGAGTTGATCACGGACTGATATCAGTTAGAGAACCATTGAAAACCAGGGAGTACTGGACAGCTGCTGTTTCATCCTAGTTTGGGAATCATCGGCAGTACGCACCCACTGGGATTCGAACCCAGGACCTTCCGGTTACAAGGCAAGCTCGTATACCATTCAGTCACTGGGACCCGATTCAATGGCTCATGAATTCTAACTTCTACCCATTCGTGATTTAGCGGGATCCCCAACCATTGTCGTTGGTGGGGCAAGAGAAGTGCGTAAGATGCTTTTATTACGTAACTCCTTGACCATTGTATGCATACATTTGTTTTGTTCAAACTTCAGTTGCCTGTGTAAAAACTATATAAGCGTAATTTTCTGAGCACTGTTCACTAATTGTGGAACCTTCTGTCAACTGATATCATGAAAAATTTGCAAGTATGTTAAAACTTTTCTGTACATAAACCTTATAATTTATTTAGGCTGTGAGCAGCTGATGAGAAGCCAACGAAATAAACAAACCAATGTTGTTCTTGCTTGAAACAATCACTTTGAAAAAACCAATCTGATTGTTCCTCTTTTAACGTCTATTCTATTCACGAGCAATTTTGCTGATCTGGTTTTTATTATGGGTAAATTTTATTTTGATCGAGTCTCACAGTGTTATACAGTAATATCAAGTTGATATGATTATGAGCAATAAATTGTGCTCGAAACGTCATCAGTAAATATTACTGTATAACACTGTGAGACTTTATCAAAACAAAATTTACCCATAATAGAATTACACTCTACCACAGTGCACAAGTTTTATTCTTATATCAATGATCTGGTTTTTAGTTAGAATTAGGTTTACAATTGCCATAGGATTAAGGTAATGGTTGGACTTCGTTTAGGTTTAGAATTGATAGAAGTTGAAAGTTAGGTTTCATGGTTAATTAAGGGTAAGACTCAGGGTATTATTTAGGATTAAATTTAAGATTACGGTTAGCGAATAGTTTTGGTTAGGGGTCACATTTAGGGTTAGATAAGGCTTTGCAATTAGCATTTGGTCAAAGGTCAAATTAATAAAATTACAAGGTGTCATAAACACGAAGATTGGATACAGATTATAGTAAGGTAGATAGGTTGTAGTATTATCTTAGAAAAATTTCAGGTCAAAGGTCGAACTGGTAAAATTACATAATAGATGGGAAGTTCCAGAATAATTTCCGGTCAAGGGTCAAATCAATAAAATTACAATTAGGAATTAAAATGCCATAATAAACAGGGAGACGGATAAAACTCAAACAAAGTAGCATCATAATTACTGAGAAGATCGACATATTGTGCAATTAGGGGTTAGAAATGTAGAAATAATAAAATGACAAAATAGACAGGAAGTTCAGATATGAAAATATGGTAGTGTAATTAAAGATTAGTAAAAACTTAAGTCACATAAATAAACAGGAAGTTTGGATAAGAAAGGCAGTGAGATAGTCACTATTTAAAGAATTACCTGTTTATGATAGCCATGGTAGGGACAAGGGTTGGACGTATTTCTTTTGGATACGTAGCGTGGGTTTGAGTTTTTGGATGGCTAGTACCTCGGCTATACCCAGATATCTTGATTTTACTCCCTTTTATAGGTTTGATCGAATCTTGTGTATTATTGATTTTTCGAGTGGTGCTGAATGTCCTTAGTTGACCAGATGTTCTGTCACTGAACTATATGCACATTTTTGTTCTCCTTTTACTAGCAAGGTTGGATAGTGTTCACGAGAACGTTTTTCAAGTTGGCGCATGGTACGGTCGATATACTCAGTTCCGCACGAGCAAGTTAACTGGTAGATGCACGTTGAAGTGACCAAATGCGACAGCTTGTCTTTCGCTTTCTGGATGAACAGTTTCTTGCAGGGAAACGTTAGTAGTAGGCTTGAGGTGAAGTATATTTTCCTCAGAGATTTCAAAGGTGCTTACGAAAGATTTCTGCTTCAGTGTCACCTTTGAGTTCTAGGTTAAGCAGAAGTATCTTCTTTGGGGCGGATTGGACTTGTTCAGAAGTCTTCTTTGATTTTAGATTCTTGTCTATGAACCTGGGTGGTAAACTGTTCTCCGTCCCGGTTCCCCGGAGATTACTCAATCCTTCGTCAATCACTTCCTCGCTGCATATCTTCTGAATCCTCGAGGAAAGAGCGTATATAAGGTTCCTCTTTCTACTTAGGGGTAAGAAGCTTTGAAAACTGGTGAATTGTCCTTTCCATGTAGGCTTTTTGCATATGGACGTTTTCAGATAGTTGTCAGCTTTTCTTCTCAGATTTGATTTACTGAGCATTTACTAGAACCTGTATTTGTCAATATTGTACAGATTGTAACCCCAATTTACTTGAGTTTTCTTCACGTATTCGTCTTAAATATATTTTTGTAATTAGTAATTTAATCTTTAAAATTACGACACAACTATTGGGATTAATTTGTCAGGGCCGTTTGCTAAGTTGTTGGGTCTGCTTGTTATTCATTATGCTTGCCATGAGGTGTTACTTTTATTTCTTATACACTGCCGTGAAATATGCACGGTCAATTTGGTAGTTACGTAATTTTCTAAAAAACAAATCATGTTTTCATATTGGTCTAAACAGGAATAGTAAATAAGCAGAAAATTCCAACAGATAAACCCTATTAGTAGACATGAGTCAAATATATATTCTTCGAGGTATGGCTGAAGATGTGAGGTTATCAAAATATTACTGTCTGAAGTAATCTTGTACCGGCTTGTCGTGGAGTTCAGGACGTATCTCATCTGAAAGATCCTTTTAGCTGAATATACTGGCATAATTATGTATGTCATTGCCTTAAGTATTTATAATCTTGATAGTACCTTGACAATGCTGACAATTTTAGGTATCAGTGAAAAAGTCCGTACTGGAAAGCAGATAAATCAAACTAAAATTCTCTGCAGAAGTAGAAATATACATCTACAACTTCAGTATTGACTGAAACTGTTGAACCTGCATGTAAAAACTCATAAATAGTGAGAATAATTATTGAAAAAGTCTATGGAACAAGGTCAATAAGTAAACTGATTCATAAAAGCTTTTTTGAAATGAACAACCAATAATTGAGTTATTTAAGTAACAAATTATTTGTAGATTCGCACGGAGATGCAGATTGTCACTTGGTAAATTGAAATACTATGCATGTTCCAATAAGAGTTGAAAAGTTTATCCTGGTTAGGGTTCTCGAAGTGCTAAGAATCAATGGCTACAGGCCGTTGGGGTTTTACATTTCTTAGCAGTAGTTTTGGCTTAATGGTGTGGTTGGTACTTCGACTTCACTTCTACTCTTTTCCGGGCTTATTATTGGTTGGTAAACTAGTTAGCAAGATTAGGGACTGTATCGGTGCGAATAGAACTCTGGTGGCGACCAATCTACCATAGAAACACAGACACGTGAGGATTTTCGGCAATATAACTCAAAACCGTTATCAGTGGCACAGATGCATTCACTCGTTGTGATCTTTGGATTGATTAAATCTACATTATTCTTCCTCCCCGACTTTTCCGTTAATTGTAACTTTAATGTACTTTTATCCTCCACCTTCATGGATGTTTGTATAAAGTGCAACTCCTTGAACTGCTACACTTTTGTGCAAAGTTTTGCTTTGAAAATTCAGATCAGCTCGATGAATTAGTTTGATTGAGGAGTTTTGACACTATTTGATACTGTATTTATAGCTTATCTTTTGTTCTAAATATCTATCAGTATATTTTCGGGAGTATTGGATGACTAATTTGTTATATACCAAATCGTCTAATAGTGAAAGTATCTCACATAACACTAATGACTTACAGAATGGGAAACAGAAAATCACTGTAATAAAAAATAACGATAATGATTTCCGAAAGACAATTTCAGTGGTATTCCATTGTCATAGTTAGAAATCAGTTACGCGGATCAGGAGTTTCTTGGACCAGGCTGTGTGCGTTGAGGCTGATTATACCATCTAGTTGTCCAGGTTCAAGTCGGCAGAGTCAAACCCAAGGGTGTTCTACTGTACTAGTGGTCAATGAGGAAACATTTCAAGGGAATGAAGTAAATGCTCCTCTATAATGTCTGCCTTTAATGCTATTTATGTTCCTCATATAGAGTCATGATGACATATATAACACCTCTAACAGAAATCGTTCAAGTAACGACCATATTGAAAAGAGCGCTAACATTTGTTTCAAATTCTCAGTGGAAGTCGTCATTAAGCGGAAATCCTGAAATATTTATGCTACTAAATATTGTGATAGTGACATGAATTATAAATGTAAATATCCTCATTTAAGACAGTCTGCTGTCAAATTTGTTCTAAAGAAAAGATTTACATCCTCACCTCATCATCATCATCATCTTCTGGTTCTGCATCTTCTTCTCCTTCATCTTTTTCACCTTCACCTTCTTCTTCTTCATCCGCCTCTTCTGCTTTCTCTTTGCCTTCTTCCATACCTTCAGCGTTTTGCTCTTCAATAATATCAGGTTCATTAGCTTCTTGTTCGAAAATATCAGCCTATTTCAGTGTAGAAAAGAAAAACCGATTATTCAGTATTCAAGTGTTGGTTTGCAGGGATTTGGTTGATTGGTTACAGGATTTCATCGTGAGGTAATATCAGTTGGAGAGCTATCGAAAAACTTAGAAGCGCTGGACAGCCGTTTCTTCCTAGTTTGAGGATCTTCATCAGCACGCACTCACCGCCAGGGTTCGAACCTAAGACCTTCTGGTCTCGAGGCGAGCTGGTAGATCATTAGGCCACTGGGACCTGACCCAATGGCCAGTCCATGCATTCCAACTTCTGCAAGTTCATAATATAGCGTGACCAGAAGTCAATACCATCAGTGGTGAGTATTTGTACTCTTTCCCGACCCGATGTGCCCCATTGGTCACAACTTCCCACTAGAACTCAGGTAACTGCCTACTTGAATAGGACCAGTCACTGGTGATCATCAGACTGAGATATTCAAGTGTTGATTTGTGGGGAGGGATTTGATCGGCTTCAGGATTTCATCATTTCAGTAGTTAACTTACCGGTAATAAAGTTACAACTGCATAACATACGTAAAAAAGATTTGAACAAAAATCTTAGTTACATTCTGTGTTGCATTCAGAGAAAAACAAACAAAAACCGGTTGTGTTTTAAGCATTGATATATTTGTTAATATTAGTCATTTTCTTTAAAACTGTTTATCTAATTACGTGCCTCAGGCTGATTACATTATTTCTCAGTTATTGACGCTCCATGTCGATGAATACAAGCACCACAGCTGATATGTGTAAGAATGTTAACTTTATTGTTGGTTAGAAAAATTTGTCAAATAGTAAATTGAAGATAAGCGTGCTTAAAACCACTGGTAAATATACTAACCTACGTTATTGAGATTAGACATAAGTCATCAGAGAAGTTAAGGTCTTCTAGAGTCTTCTTGTTGGCTCAATGTATACCCGTCTTCTCACTTTCCACGATCTCTGGCATGATCCAGTCCACCACAGTCAGGAATCCGCGAATAACTGAATCTGGTCCTCAAACAACTTTCCCTGTATATTATTCAAGCTAACGTTTAATAACTTTCTGAATAGAGAGTGTACCTTCTTTTCGCTAACGCTTAGCAGTTTTACAATTTAACTTCAATTATTTTTCTTACATTGGTGTGAATGTTAATTACAAATGTGTGATATATACCATTTTAATTAAGCGTCTATGGCTGGATTCAAGTTTAGTTAATGGAATGTATGCAATGCTTTATTGAATATGTAAACAATAAAATCTCACAAGGGATTATGTACACCCTGTAGTTATTTCAGTCAATATTATTTAGCGCTGCATACTTATTTAACTTTCTTGAGCACAAAAATCACCAAACAAATATTTATATGTCTGTAGTATTTGGAAATTATTTTGTCTAGAATACTCAGATTTCACAGAAATATTGCAAAGTAAAAAATAAGGCTTCCCTAAATACTTAACAATTAGTATCTGTACAGATATGGCAGTTATTAGAGCCATATTAGTGTCACGTGAAAGTAAAGTCCAGGGCATAACCTCTTGAGGCCTGTCTGAAGCGGTTATTTGACCAGTATCCATATGAAGACTTTACTTCCGGCCAGAGACCGTGTCAAAACAAGTTAGGAATTGAAATTTTTGAGGTCGTTTTTTTCTAACCCCTCCACTTTGGGGAGGAGAGGAAGCACAATTAACTTACTGGACGTTAGACAGAAACACCTTAGTGTTCCTACATCTGTGTTCTCCACCAGTACAATATGGCTATCAAAATGCCCGGTACAGTGCATGCAACTTACACTTTGATAGCCACTGCTTTCAGTCTATGCTGCTATCAAAATGACCTTTCTGGCAAGTGGTACGACCTGCAAGAATGTTTATTTCAACCGGTGCAGCTCATTGGATAATCATGATATACAAACCCGACAACTAAGTCAGGGTAGCAGCTATTGGTTGCGAACTAAAGTTACATTGCCACTACATATCATAGCAGCATCTTTAATTAATCATATCACTTGTTAGATGACTGTTTTTGTTGAGAATTATCGCATTGCCCCCAATAAAACTTAGATTTTAATTAAATTATCACTTACAGTATTAAATGTGGGCCTCATCCGTATTGCTGCACATTTTCTTTGGATGACAATGCACCATTCTTTCCGGAAATCGTAATGAGTTGACATTTTGTACAATCAAACAACTCTTTTTTTACACTAATATAGTGATAGAACATGATTTAAGCAGGCAAATACGTATTTTCAGTAAATTCTCATCAGGCTTTACATTTACATTAATGAAATCTTAGTCATAGGCATTTGAAATAATCTTGTTAATGAAATATAGGATCAGAGTTCAGGGATGTGAATTAATGGATAATAATCGAGATGATCATAATGATGGTAACAGTTACAAGGATAAATTCATTCAAGTGTTTATATAATCTAGGCAATGGTGATTGTATAGGTAGAATGTGTAAACTAGTAGGGGTAGAGGGGAAATTAACTATTGTCACATAGTGATTAGATAATATAACAATAATAATGATAATAAGTTGAGAAACCGAGATTAAAATGTACAACTGCAGCACAGCATGATACTGATACTACAGTTAGCAGTACAAATAAAATAAAGATGTAATAAGATAATATTTACAGTTATCTGGTGTCACCAGGAGAGATAATTATTTTAGGTTGGGGGAGAAGGCCAAGGGACTGAACAAACTTTTTCTTAACACAGAGATTAGGTTGAAAATTTTTTATGGCACCTGCATCAACTAGGCTTAGCAACCGAAGACGTGCCAACACAGGGAGTTAAGGTGGCACCTTGTATAGAATTGTAAAAGCTGAATTTTTATCAGTTGTGAGCTCCATATCCACTAGGCGTGCCAGTATGGAACTTCTAATTGATTGTATGACTCCTTCTGTAACAGCAGAAGGCAAGACGCGGAAGTCAAGGTATATTTGCAAGTGATCAGACCTATATATTTATATTCTTTAACCAATCACTGACCATGTAATTTTGGTTTACATTAAACGACGTGAAATTGAATGTTCAAATACATATCTGGTATTCTGTTACCAATGAGGTGCTGAACTGTGAGAATATGTGAGAATGATACTCCATTGGAATACATTGTCTGTAGCACACCACCACTCTTTTACCTAACCACGTTGGACAATGCTCCAGAAGGTGACTATAGGCTTGCCAAATCATTCTATCTATGTAACTGTCTCCACATGAACAGTTAAATTTATAAATGCACATTGAAGTGGCCAGACTCGGTAGCTTATTCTTCATCTGTGTTGGAATTATACAACCAGTGGCGAATTTTAAACACAATGTTACGGCAAAAAATGTTTTAGCTATTATTTTTCGGAGTTTCTATGCCAGCAGTTCATTTACTGCGTCTCCTTTAAACGGTTAAGTCATGTATATACTTTTCTTCTGCATCATTTTCAGACATTTCTTTCTATCTGTTCTCCTGCCAATATAGTCCATTCTAGTCAACAGGTTTACAGTCTTAATCAATAACACTTTACCTCTCTTTGAAGAAAATAGACACACAATAGATTTATCTCTTCAAAATACTATTGTCACGTATATTTTAACGGATTTATCTTTTGTACTTATACACCTGTGAGGTCATATTCTAGAATTCTGTATTCTCAAAAAGAAAGGTGATGTATGCTTAAAGTGGTCTAGGTTATTTAGATAATATCGACGTCCCAGCTTATATTTCAGTTAGATACATATCTGACATAGTTGCAATTGGTAATTTTTGACAACAAATTACGTAATTTAGAAGGCGTTAATCGGTTAGAAACTAAAATAAAGTTACAAAAGTAGGTTGGGTGACGTAATCTAATTGCTAGGGTTCAATGAAAAAATGAATGAGAGTCAAGTTAATAATCTGAGTAGAATTCACTTGGAAATGGGTGAGAGCTAAGTTGATAAGCTGAGTAGAATTCACTTAAAAAAAAAAACAAAAAAAAAACGAAAATGGAGTTAGCAACAGTCGTCATGAGGGTAGAGATTTAATAGAGGGTGGGGGTAGAAAATAATGCAATTAAGAAACAGACAAACAAAGAAGAAAGAGGTAAGACAAAATTACGTATTTGATGTTGAGATAGATCGGGACCAACCAAATACGTAATTTTGTCTTACCTCTTTCTTCTTTGTTTGTCTGTTTCTTAATTGCATTATTTTCTACCCCCACCCTCTATTAAATCTCTACCCTCATGACGACTGTTGCTAACTCCATTTTCGTTTTTTTTTTTGTTTTTTTTTAAGTGAATTCTACTCAGCTTATCAACTTAGCTCTCACCCATTTCCAAGTGAATTCTACTCAGATTATTAACTTGACTCTCATTCATTTTTTCATTGAACCCTAGCAATTAGATTACGTCACCCAACCTACTTTTGTAACTTTATTTTAGTTTCTAACCGATTAACGCCTTCTAAATATCTGACATAGCACCAAGACAATAAAAAGTGCAGCTGTCTGAAAAAAATAGGTCATTATTTTACAGCTGTTTTCCAACATTTTGTACAAGATATGACAGATAATTCACGAAAAGAAATTTATAGCCAGTGAGAATGCTAAAAGACACTTATGTATACAACCTTGGTGGTAAGCGTGAGCACAATAATTATTTATATATTTATGTGAATTTGAACTGTGAGTTAAAAGAAACCCACCGCGATAAATATTCACATCTGAAATATTGATTAATAATTAGATTAAAGTGCTGTTGAGCAAGAACATTTAGGCCATGAACTTCAAATTTACTATTCATTTAAATCATTGACAGAATTCAGTCTGCACCAAAGAAAAGACTAGACACATCACACTAGTAACTAGTGTCCAATCAAAGTATCCACTACAATCCTACAGGAGGTCAATCGCGAGCCCTAATAGCTCAGTGGTAACGTCCCTGACTGCAGCACTGGGTGACACGGGTTCGAATCTCGGAGGGGTGGGATATGACTTCCTCCAAGGTGGCAGATACGCCGCCTTGCTGACTGATGAGTGCCAACTAGTACGAAACCTAGGTGCAAGGCTTCCTGCCGATTCCCTCCAATCATCTAATATCATCAAATCAATGTACACTGTGATGGCGAGCTACCTAGAATGGTGGCCACATTGCAAACCTGACTGACAGAATTCAGTCTGCGCCAAAGAAAAGACGAGACATGTCACACTAGTTACTAGTGTCCAATCAAAGATATTCACCTTTAGGGAGAATTTTACTTAAATGATGAATTAGTTGTGCAGTAAATAACTCAACGCAGAAACTCGCACAAAATGGAGATGTCACACACTATGTGATACAGAAAGGTACACAGTAAATTCCAAGGAACTACAGTGAACAGATGTGTATGGGAGAAAGAATAAGTATACGGTAAATAATGAGGATTTGATGGATCTAACAATTCTTGGAGGGTGAATGGATATGCGCCATTGAGGATGATTTTGAACCATGTCCCCCAACAAACTCAATCCATTGGTTCCTGGAGTTCTGAAAACTTCAACCAGAATGTCTATAACTTTCCGTATGGTTTAAATCAACTGTCAAAGCCTTTATGGATTGATGCCAGATTTTGTTGTGATCACCCGTAACTCCTTCCTAATCTAATCCTATGTCAGCTAACATTTCTGGACGAGCAAGGTGATGGCACAGCATGCATAACACGTATCCTAGGCATTTTAGTCAGTACAGATTCAAAATTTCATCTATCGAACTCCTTAAATAATCAAAGCAACCACTATACATGACTACAAACAACCGGGAATTCTTCTTCTGATGAAAACTTACATGTTTATTTACAAAATCAACAGCCACACTACGAATTTTGTCTGAAACACGTTGTTTATCCAATCGCTGTAATTTATTTACCAATCCAATTACCATTTGACGATAATCATCTTTTTCTGTAACTGGATTATCTAATTTATGCAACAACAGAAAGAAATGTATTGTGATAAATTTCAGTAACTACTAATAGTAGTATAAAATGTTCTACCAAATTATTTCGAATAAAAACACCTGATTAAGCGGTCATTCATTGGGTTGATTAGTTAATCATACAGGTGTTTAGAAGAGTAATTCAGTAAAAATCAGAAATGAAGATTCTATGAGAAATGGAGGTTTTTTAATCAAGATTAAAATCTGAAGGTCAAGAGATAAGATATGAGATAGATTGTGGTGAAGTTTTCAGTGGTACTTTTTAATTCCATATTAGTTTATTTATTAGATGTATCACACAGTAAAACATTATTATTTACGGGATGACGTTTCGAACATAATCATATCAATCATAATCACACGACTTCGAAACTTGAGTTTTATAGTTTTATTTTATCAAGTTTTTATAGTTTTGTTCGAAATGTCATCCAGTAAATAATACTGTTTCACTGTATGATACATCTAATAAACAAATTAATATGGAATTACTTACTACTACAGTGCCCAAATTTTACACATATATTAATATACATTTTAATTACCAGTTGTAAATTTCATGAGACGCCATTGGTTCCAACTATTGTCTGAATATCGAGATCTATCTCTCTACATCGTGATATCAGTCAGTAGAGATAATGAAAAAGAGAAACACTACTGGATAGGTATTTCATTATACTCGGATAGTTTAGAATGGGCGGACTCACTACGCAACCGAAAATAGCCTACAGGACCTTCAGTTAACGGGAAGAGGACCTAACTGTGCGAAATACTAGTGTCTCGTGATTTTCATCTTTCACCATTTTATCGCACAGAACTGGCATTCCCCATTATCACTCATGAGTATCCATCTACATGCGGAACTTAATACACCCCATGCATAAACTCTTCTCATATGAACCCAAGTTAATCCATTTCATATTAAATCACAAACTAAGGTGTTCTTGTCAAATAGCAAAAGTTATTCATCATTCATTATTCGCCGCGTTCCGATCTAGTGGAGGAATGGTTGCGTGCTCACTTAGTAACTTGACGGTTCTAGACTCGAGCTTTTGTAGAGGTGTTGGTGAGCACTGTTGAAGGATCTAGGCTAAGCACGCGACAGTTATACTGGGTTCTTCTTGGTTTCAAGTGTTTTCCCAGTCACTGCCGATTACTAACGAGAGCAAGACTGTAAATGATCGAGTCCCAACAATCTAAATAACTTTATTTTATCTCCACATGATTAGATACTGAGGAACATAATGACAAGAATAAGTATGTTTCCACTACTTCAAGAGTAAATAATGCATTGATCTTCATCGGTGGAGACAAGGAGAACAAATTAGAATTTTACAGTCTTGGTGATAAGATTCCATGACGTTATTGACTATTGCTGTGAATCACATAGGGAAGTGCAGACTGTACTTGACATACTAAGAGCCAACTACTGGAGACTGTTGGTAACATGCCTCAAAATCGTGTTTAATGGCACAGATGAATTCTCTCTCTATGAACTCTCATCTCCTTTAAATTATTATAATTATTGATTCACTTATTCTCTATCTGTCTGTTACATTTCTGTTTAGAATGATTTCTTGGGATTTAGTATTTTTCCCCACCATTTTTGTATGCTTGTATGAAGTTCAGTTAAATTTTAAAGTTAGAATATTCATGATAAGACTGAAGTTATACTGAAGTGTAGCAGAAATCGTTGAAAATTCACATTCTGAACAATAAGTGACAGTATTTTAGAACTTATATTTTCATTATATTATCTTCTTTTATTTTTCAATTTTAATTTGATTTTATAGCTCGATTCACACAGTTTAGTAGATTTACATTGATAGGAGGCCAAATTTAGCAGGCCGACCATTGACATCAAGTGTGCGTCGGCCGGGGATCGAATCCCGGACCATGTGCGTAGTCGGTGAGAGTCCTAACAGCTTGTGCCACCAAAGCACAAAAGCCAGACGTTTATTTCTTCCTATGCAAATGAAGTCTATTATTTATATGTGAAAATTTCGTAGATTTAGCTAGAAAAGCGTTTTTATTTGTGTAATATTAAAGATTATCCTACTAAAAGTACGTCTTGAAAAAAGAGTTCAAGTTTTATTGTTACCGGGATTTTCATTGTATATTTGGTGGAGGTATATAGATGAAATTATAAACGTCCGAAGCTTTCTCATCACATTTACTTTCACAATGCAGATTGTGACAGTGAAGTTTATTAAAATTAATGTTTTAAATGACTTAATTATCCATTAATGTAGGATATTTTAACAGTTTTGTTCAGTCCTAAACTTATCGTTTATCCAAGAATATGTGATAATACCTGTGCATTACACCAGCGAAGTGCATCTACCTAATACGAAGACAACAACAGTCAATAGATTATTATTCCTTTGGTTTTTGAGTGGAGCATAGGGCTTCAACAGCACATCTCCATATCATCCAGTTATCTGAAGTCATTTGTAGCTGGCTCCAGGACTGTCTTTAAACTTTTATTGCCTCCTCACACGATCTCTTCCATGTCATCCTCGTACTTACACCAAATTCTTCGATTCGCCACTTGAGTAATGGCTTGGTATATGATGTCACTCAATGGTTTCCTTAGCATATATCCAAACCATCTCCATTTCCTTCGACATATTTGTTGGATAATAGATTCTTCGTTGGTTGATGGCCTTATCTTTAGTTCGGAGCGACGAGATGTGTTAATAAACGTCTGAAGCCTGTTGAGAATACCTTTAATGACGCGCGAAGTAGCGGATACTTAAATATTCATGTCGTAACGACAGAAGACAAGGGCGAGGCAATAGATCGTTTATTGAGAAAATCAAGAGATATTTATAGATTTTTATGTACATTATTATTAGCGTTATTGTTAGCAGAGAAGCAACGTCTCCTGATTGGTTGTTTTCTTGCTGAAGGTTATTCTGTACTGCTTGTGACCGTTTCTTAGAAAGTTAAGCCCTATATCTGCGAATCGTATTTGCACACTTTAAGTCTGCTGTGATTGGTTGGTGAGTTCCTCAAGGTTAAGCTTTGTTATTGTTTCTTCTCATGACCCCGATTCGGGACGCAACATTGACGTAAATTACTGTCTACAATTTTTGGCTTGCAGCTAGCTCTCACCACAATGTTATTAAACAACTTTACAAATCCTGAAAGAGATGTAGCTAATTAGCATAAGAAATCTGTTTTCAGTTACGCGTCCTTTTCTACTTATTTCAGCCCAGCCAATTAAGCATCATCTTCATACCTACTAAAGTGAATGCAGTCTTCATAAACGTGCATATACCAGTTTACTTGCTCTTGTGGAGCTGAGTACATCGGCCGTACCATGCGCCAACTTGGAAAACGAGCTGGCGAACACTACCCAGCCTGGTTAGTAAAAGGAGACCGAAAACGTGTATACAGTTCAGTGACAGAACATCTGGTCAATTCAGGACATTCAGCACCTTTCGAAAAATCCTTCAAAGTAATATACAAGATTCAATCAAACCTATCAAAGGGAGTCAAATCAAGACATCTGGGCATAGCTGAGGCGCTAGCTATCCAAAAGCTCAAATCCACACTTTGTATCCAAAAGAATTACGTCCAACCCCTGTCCCTGCCATGGCCATTATAAACAGATAAAATATTTTTAGTAATGACAATCTCATCGCCTTTCTTATCTAAACTTCCTGTTTATTCATGTTATTTTAAGTTTTTCTTAATCCCTGTCTACACTACCATATTTTCATATCCACACTTCCTGTTTATTTTGTGATTTTACTATTTCTACATATTTAATCCCTGATTGCATAAACAATTATTCATCATATTAGTTTTTTATCCAAACATCCTGTATATTTTGTTATTTCTACATTTCTAACCCCCAATTGCACAATGTCAATCCTCTTAGTTATTATAATGCTACTTTGTTTGAGTTTTACCCATCCCCCCTGTTTATTTTGGCATTTTAATTCCTAATTGTAATTTTATTAATTTGACCCCTAACCGGAAATTATTCTGGAACTTTCCCATCCATTTGTTATAAATACACGAATGTACAGCCTAGATGATGACTTCGTCGAAAAGAAAATTTTCTTCGCTGCAACTGTCTTTTTAATAACTCCTATGACCCAATGTGTATATTCCGTGACATAAAATATTTGTTCCGAGTAAATGAGTTCTGACTGATTAGAAACTCCTAAGAAGAAACAAATGAATTCTAGTAATAAATTAGATATTTTAAGTGACATTCTGATACAACACAATACATACTACCAGTTAGTTTGAAATTATTCTACCTTGGATACATTTATGAAACGCCTTAATGTTTTATAACAAAAATGACTATACAGTTAACATTTAACTGTTGGTATTCTCACGCAAAAAGAAACTTGTCTAGTTATACCACTATGTAAAAGAAAAAAAAACAACTCCAACTTACCGATTAGTGAAAGAAATTTCAATGATGGTAAACAGCCTAAGTGTTTAACTTCCGAAAATTTAAAGATTTGATTACCTCTAGAAACAAAAAGCAACATTAAATCAGTAGAAAAGAATGAATGGAAAAGACCGGTGTATAAGCATTACATACTTGTTGGATTTATTTATTGAGATTAAATCCAATTCCTTGAATATAATACTTGAGGAATAAGTCTTCTTCGAAGAGTAAAGTTCTGACTGTTGGATGAAAATCAAAGTCAGAGGGTGTCGCATCAACCTTAAGTTATCCCCAAAGTATCCAATCTCGGAGACATGTTACCAGGGGCTGAACATTTCACTTCAATGAAGTGAGTTAGCGGGAAATTCAGAATAATAATAATAACAATAATTTTAACGGATAAAATCTAATTATATATATAATATTATTCCCTTGGGTTATGTGTGGAATATACAGCTTCACCAGCACACCTCCGCCCCGTTCTTGTTCTCTGTGGTCCTGTTTAGTTGGCCCCATGTTTACCCAGAAGCTTTCTTCTTCTCTTCAAATTATCTCTCCCACGTCATACTCAGCGGTTCGTTTCCTCGTCTCCCATAGAGGTTCTACTTTAGGATCAAGTGCCTAGTGTCACCCAAATAACCTCTTATCTTTTCATTGGACACTAGTAACTAGTGTGACGTGTCTAGTCCTTTCTTTGGTGCAGACTGAATTCCATCAGTCAGGTTTGCAATGTGCCCACCATTCTAGGTAGCTCACGATTACGGTGCACATTGATTTGATGATTGGAGGCGATCGGCAGGAAGCCTTCGACCTAGGTTTCGTGCTGATTGGCAGCACTGGGTGACGCGGGTTCGAATCTCAGAACAGAAATGAATTCCTTCAAGGTTGCAGGTACGCCTTGCTGACGAGTACCAACTAGCACGAAACCTTCCTGCCGACTGCCTAGACGGGGTTTGAAAACTAATTAAATACATAAAAATATGTCAAGTGAATTTTACTATTATCTAAATTGTAAAGGTGTTTTGTTTATAATAACCATTTCTACAGTCAAGTGAAATTACTTCGTAACATTCACTTAAACCAAATTTCTTTCTGTAATTCTATGCACTGGAAGTACCCTGAAAAATTATCTTTGATTTAATGTTACATTCAGCAATTATTAATGCGATTGGTAATCAACACGTATTATTATTATTATTACTGTTATTATTATGTGTACAAATTTTCCAGACAGAACACATGAACTGTCTGTGATAAATAGAATAAAGTAGTGATAATGCTAATAAACATTAAAATTCATGGAGTAAATTGTGCAAGAATTAGCATATTCTGCAGACTTTTGAAATCGTTTATATAGTCCACTTTGTTGTCACATATACTATCACTCTGTGATATGTTAATCACTATTAGAGAAACATATTTTAATATGTATACATAGATATATGAAGTAAACAACATGGTTGTATCATTTGAAAACATTGTTTATTATTATTTTCTTTGTTAAGCATTTGGATATGATTAATTCGTTTCAGTTGCAGGCGATATGGATAACGATGTGAAGGCCAGTCAGGATCAAATAGAGAGGTGTTCAATACTCTGAAATCATTATGGAGATCAACAGCACTCAGCACAACAAAATGGATAAGAATTCTCATCACTAGTGTCTCGTCAGTGCGTCTATGTATAGTTCCAAAACTTCACACACCTGTCACCAAAAGCATTTCAGACAGTCTACTGAAGTCTTTCACCGAGAGCTATTTTCTGCAGCAGCTAACCACCTTAGAATCTGTTACCCAACAACTGTGAAGGAGGAAATAGAAATGGAATGGTCATACGGTGGGGAGACCTTCAATTGACATCACTTGAAAGGAAATCCCAAGATGGGAAGCGATGGATTGGTCAACATGGAGACTGTTACGTGAAGAGGAAATGAAAGGCTGTATGTAAGTGGTCATGGAGCTACCTAAAGACAATAACAATGAGCCGAGGAATATCGGCATGTGTCGCTGAGGCCCTGTATTCCAACTGGAAAGCATACAGAGGATAATAACGGTAATCATTCGTCGCAGAAAACAAATCATTTACTACACTTATAAGTGGGAACATAAAAGGCTTCACTAATTTATCCAGGTAGATATTATAAAATGTAGGTATATGAAGAAAGCCAGCCAGCCCTCTGACCATATAGCCATTAGGTGGGGATTCAATAACTCATGAATTTTAACTTCTTTCAATTTATGATTTCACCTTACCACAAACCAATGCCATAAATGAGCACCAAATTTCAACCCAGTCAACGGACTCTCCTTGCAGCCTGAAGATTCCGAGTCCTATGCCTAGTGAGTTCATGGGTGTACATTACTGCAGAGTCGCAAACTGGGATGAAACATTTATCTAGTGCTTCCTAGTTTTCAATGATTCACTAACCTCGCAATTAATCGCTTAATTCACAGTCTTACAGTTTTCTGAAAAACTGTTTAAATAATAAAATTAACTTTAGAATATATATAAAGGTCCTTCCTACATCAGACAGTCACATTTAGTGATGAATTTAAAAAAAATATGCAAGCTGTTATCAGATGTTTATGCCACTTATAAAAATAACACAAAGATTAAGACAAGTGACTTGATAATCTTCACGAATATCTTTGCGTTCAAACAATTGTTATGGGGACTGTACAGTTAGGCCAGAGATAGATTTAAACATTTTCATTGAATTTTATCCAAGAGGATACAAGAACATTATCCTGCACGGTAACGAAGAGGTGGAAGTGGAGCAATAAGAAGCGCAATTACTGAATATCTGGTCAATAATGATCAACCTGTCTCTACAGCCTCTACCTTTAAAGTCATCTACAAGGTGAAAAGTAATTTACCGATATCACTACCTATCCGACTCATCTGTATTATTGAAGCTTTGGCTATCGAAACAGAAAAGCCAGATCTCTATAGACAGAAAAGTTCCTTCAACTTCTCCAAATTTCATGGTCTTAATCTCTTTGTGCTAAAGTATGGTAATCCCTAATTATATTTTGGCTCTACTTGTTTTCCATTTCGTTTTGTCTGTTCATTTTGTATGCTCTTCCTTCATTACGTCGATTGGTACTGTTACTATTCTCACTTTGAATTGTCCGCGGTATTATTTCACTCGTCCCATCTTAAAATTTCACACCCTTTCCAAGTTTTATACATTCTATGCATTGTCCTACAGATGGCATTAATTGTTTTGCTACTTGACATTTAACTATGATGGTAATCACAAATATTTTAATTGCATTTCATACTAATATTATTATTTCATGTATTCACACCTATGATTCAATTCCCTCAGAGGATATAAAAATCTTAAAAAACCACATACAAACGACTGTACAGTTTGATAATAAATTCGTCAAAAAGAGTCTCTTCGCTGAATCACTTGTTTGGATTTTGTATATGCCCCATTGGGAATTTTCCATGAATTTTCATTACTGCCAGTTACCCTGTCATTCGAAAAAAAAATATTTTAGATTCCTGATAAGCAATAAATTCAAGCTATACCCCTATTGAGTGGCTTCTATATTCAACAGACACGTTGTTGTGCCTTTCTATTAATTCTAACTGTAACCAAAATAATTCATGTACTTGTGTTAGAATTTTGCAGAAATTAATTTTATCTGTGTGCGTCGGTGGCATAGCGGTTAGGACGCTCGCCGACCATGCACATGGTGCGGGGTTCGATCCCCGGCCGACGCACTCCTTTACCTCGCTAAGCCAGAAATAATGCCGGTGAAGAGGAAAGGTTGGGCATGAGGCTAGCAACCTCATCCTGTAAAATAAACACTGCTACAGAAACTTCAGGCCACTAGCTTGAAGCCCTATGTTCCACTGAGGAACGTGAAGGAAAGAAAAAATTTTATCTGTCCATAGCGAATATTCACCACTGTGTAACTGAACATTGGTCTGTGATTGATTTCATATATAGATAGCGCGATCAAGCACTGTTGACTTTTGTTCACCAGATTTAGAAGTTCAGTTTTGCTATTAATACAATTTTCCAAGTCTTCACTTATGCCTTTTTTATACAACATTGTCAGTGTTTAGTTGTACGCAGAGTTTAGTGCATTAGAGAACGTGAAGAAGTAGTTGTATTACAGCATACAGATTGGTGTCACATACTACTAGTAAGTAGCATTGTCAATAATTCTACAAAGTGGTAGAAACTACCTTAACACATGCTACATTTCGAATAACAATCCATCATCCAAAGTATTAGACAGGTAAATAAATAGATAAATCACTGAAATAGCTAAGAAAAATAAAAGAAACACACCTTAAGTTGATATATTCCAATGAAGTTAACGACTCTGTGAAACCGCTTAGTGTTGTTATACGATTATCACGAAGATGTAAGCGTACCAATGATTTCAAGCCAGAAATACCTTCTAGTCTACGTAACATATTCTCTGCGCAATACAGTGTCTTTAAATTGATCATATCATCAATTCCGCTTAAGGTGACTAAACGATTTCCGCGCAGTTCAAGTGTATGCAAGGCTGGAAATTGTTCAGAACTTAGATTTGCGTCATTCTCTGATTTCAATGTAGCAATTGCGTTATCTGTCAATAAAGATGAAAAGGAAATAAAAAAATAAGTATCTAAAGACTTCAGTAAACAATACACAACCTGTATATGATCTATACCTGGTAATGAAATGAATATAAATCGTAAAGAAATGTTATTTTATTTTCAAGGAGTTCACCAGGTCAGGTCTGAGGACAGATACTCACCAGTGACGCCGACTGACTGGTTTCAACATAGAACTTTGCACTGACGTAAAACAGTTCTAGTCGCCACACTTCCTTTATCACACAAAGCAAGAGAAGAAAGTGAAAAGAAATGCGAAATAGAGACAGTAAACCGAGATATAAAGCAAAATCAATAGTAATATGGAAGAGCATTATAGTTTCATTGGATATTATAAATCACAAAGTGTGAATACATCTGCGCCATTTACAATGATTTTGAGCCATATCACCAATTAACTCCAGCCATCGGTGTTTACCGTCCCGAGAACCCCAACCAGGAAGGCTACACCTCCCGACGTGGCTGGCTCATACTGACTGTTGTGGATTTCATAGACTGATGCCATGTTTTAGTTTGACCACCACTGGCTCTTTTCCAACCGGATCCATCCTATGTCAGTTAACACTGCCCATCAAGGAAGGTGATGGCTAGGCATAGTTACACGTATCCCAACCATCTCAGTTAATGTAACTTCACAATCTCGTCTGTTGATTTCCCCTCCTTACCTAGCACTCAACGCCGTTGACATTGGATGTTTGTTGCATTAAAATCGTGAACTGGGCCGTTGGATTCCATTCAAGTGGCTGAATAATCGATGAGCTCTCCTCAAAACCTGAAGGTCGTGGATTCAATCTTTTCTGGGGTCATCGTTTCGTGTTGCTGAAGAGTCCCAAACAAGGATAAAACAGATGTTCACTACTCCCGGAATTTCAGTAATTATCTAACTGCTTTCACCCCATGATCAAACTTGAGACAAATTAAATCGCCACAAACTAACTCCTGCAAATGTTTTCACAGTTTCTTTGATGTGTCAGATACACTGTATATAAGAAGTACTGAAGCATAGGGTAGGGAAACTTGTAAACGAAGTACATAACTTAATAGAGTTGGGAATTTTAACGGAATAATTTAACTTTGACTGGAAGTACTGTTAAAGATTTGCATACATCACTCAAAAAGCAAAGTTAATGAATTCCGTTAAAGGAAAACGTGCAAATTGGGGAAATATTTAGACTAAATTTCCTGTTTCATTCCTTGTTCCGTCAGCTGCACAGAAAGTGGGCGCAAAGTCTTATAACAAGTTTCCGAACATCAGAAAACTGTGGCGTCAGGAGTTAAAACAAAAACACAATTCAACATGGAATTTTAATTCACAGTCTCAAAGTTCGACAGTTAAGTGGATGATGAAAAACTTATCGTTCAAACATAAACTGAGATTTTAGACAACCACAGAGACACTCAAACTTCATAGATGCGTAAGCAATGAGTGGTCATATCACCTGATCGATAATAAGTAACCTTTTCACACTCCTCGCCTTTAGAGTAGAATTCAAAGCTTCAAGATTTTGAAGTTTATGTGGCGTTGGTGTTGTTCTTACGGATTGGGGTTGCTAGTCTCATGTCTAACCTTCCCTCTTTTCTGTCGGCTAGTAAAATTGGGAACAAGGTTTTGCAGTGTGTCTACGAGGAATCAAACCCGAACTATATTCGAGAACTTTACCATTAAACCACCAACGCGTAAGTAAACTTAGTCTTGAATAATTTCAGATTATTAATTATATTGCCCCCAAACAGGTGTCCATCCTTAGACCTTATTTATTTTTTGTGTATTCCTAAGAATAACATTAATTATCGTGGACCTGTCAAATATGTTAGGTTTTTCTCACTTTTAAATTTATGCACTGGTGGTATTGCTGAAATAGATTTTCATTACCAAGGAATTTCCTTTATTATTTGTCAAAGAATATTATCCAATATTATGTTAGGCGATCCTACAGCCTGCTCCGACTAAAATAATCAAGCTTTTTATGTTTTGGTCAAACTAGTTGAGACTAGGGACCTATTGATACATAGCAGCATAAAATAAGCAGCTCCTGGAGTACGCAAACGAGTAGAGATTTTCTTACAGAACCATGCATCCCAAAGCTGCATCTCCATTTGTTGTTTCTGTATGACAGATGGGGTATTCGTAATTTTACCTGACACAGAAATATGCACCTTCAGATTTACGGATTATTCAGCTGGAAGTAAAGATCTTTATTTTACTCTTAAGGCGATTTACTACTCTGAAAAACATATCATTTATCTTTAGTTTTCTGTTCTATCTTCACGGTGTTCTTCTTCATAAAAATTAGAAAGGTTACAATGAACTGTACATACATTCTTCATTGGGTTTGGTAAATTTTACGTGTTGTATTAAAATAAATGGATAACATCCTCGAAGCATTTTGTATGCATACGAAGATACTTTTCTTTTTGGTGTTTCAAAAGTTTTATATTTTTAAAAATTATTCAGTCATCATTTAAATTTCAGATTACCTAAGATTATATTCAGATTCTCAAGTTGGCAGAAGAAGCATCAAAGATAGGACTTCAGGTGAACATTGAGAAAACAGAGGTGATGAAGATTCCTGGACAAAAACAACAACAGACAACAATCAGCATAAATGGAAAGAACCTGAAAGAAACAACCTCTTTTACCTACCTGAGAAGCATCGTCTCAACTACAGGTGGAATTGACGAGGATATCAAAGCAAGAATAGGAAAAGCAAGTCAAGCTTTCACTACTCTTAAGTCTGTATGGAGGCCAACAGCACTCAGCATGAAAATGAAAATAAGATCCGGATTTTCAATTCCAATATGAAATCAGTTAGTGCTACTGTATACGGATCAGAGACTTGGCGCATCATAAATAGCATCTCAAACAAACTACAAACCTTCATCAACAGCTGTCTTCGCTCAATACGACTCAAGATCAGATGGCCAGAAAAGATCAGCAACAGAGATCTCTGGGAGCGAACCAACCAGGAACCGATTGTGAAACAAATAAGCAGGAAGAAATGGAGATGGATTGGTCATACTCTGAGGAAACCATCAAGTGACATTACTAGACAGGCCATTGCTCGAGTGGAACCTGAAAGGGAAGCGACGAGTTGGTCGTCAGTGTGAGGGTGACATGGAGGAGGTCATGTGAAAAGGAGATGAAAGCGTGTGGGCAGACTTGGAGCCAGGTGAAGACTCTAGCAGAGAACCGAACGCAATGGAGATGTGCGGCTGAAGCCCTATGTTCAGCTAGGAACTAAAGGAAACAATTATAATAATATTCAGATTCTAGTGTGTCTAAAGCACTGAGTATATGAGTAAACATTAAATTGATTTCAATTAAACTCAGATTGCTAGACAGGGTCAGATGAAATGTCTAGGATCTATTTTATGAATGCAAAAATAACAATTAACTTGGATAGCCAATATTAATTGCAGTTCAACGAACTAGGAATGAAGAAACCTAGAGGTAACTGAGCAGAAATGCCCCTAGTGCACCGAAGTTACTAATTTCTGCTCTAAAATCATTTTAGGGAGATAATTTTTTCACTTTTCAGTTGCTTTAAATGACTAGCTGGAGAATTATTCATGTAACTCATAACTGTGCACATAATAGTAGATGCATTCACTCTGTAGCATGTTTTAAAATCCTTCATGTTATCATCATCTTATTCTTTATTCATCTGTCCCAGGCTTTCTATTTTCACTTTATATCTCTTCTCTGTAGTTTCACGGGCTTCTTGCTATCGTTGAATTTAATAGCTAGGTAAACTTTACTGTAGTGGAAGATTATGTGTCTTTCTTCTCTCTGTCAAGTAAACTGCGTGACATTCTCCAGACAATTCTATTTCATGGAGGTAAAAGCTTTTTTTGTGGTTAATCTAGTCTTTCGGTGAATACTTCAACCGCAGGTATTCAAGTTTTTGTCAAGCTAAGAAACTAAGAATGAACTAAGAATTAATAATCTCGACCCTTACCGACGAATAAGAATCTGCTAAGTACTTTCGTTTGGAATACATTACTTGAAATTAAACAAGACTTCTAGAAATCCAGCCAACGATAGCAATAAGCTCATTTGGATGATATAAGCGGAATGATTTCGTAACAATTGTCAACAGACGGTTTGGAGTACAAAATCACACAAAAATGTTTATAAAGGGCATGTAGTGCTAACCTGTTCTAATAAATGAATTAATTCCATATACCTAGATGATATGTATTGGTTTGACGTAAAGTAATTAGCTGCAAATAAAAGTTTACACAATCATTTCGTGTTTACAACATTAGTTGTATTCTTCGTAACTACTTAAACAATACACAGTAGTATAATTGAAACGGCTAATTTATTCGAAATTATTGAAGTGTAGACGACATGACCTACCGTTCACTTTGAGATGTTTTAAGTGCAGAAAAGAAAGATTATTAATCGTAGTAATTTTATTGCTTGAAAGATCCAAATATTCGATGTAACGTAACGATTTCAATGGTTCAGCTGATGTGATTTGATTATTATCAGCTTTTAAATACATAAGATTTGGAATTTCAGAAAGTGGTGATATATCCGTAATGAAATTATTACTCATCATGATAAATCGTAAATGAATATAACTACGGAGAAGTTCAATATCCAGCAAATTTCTGTTTTAAATTAAGTGAGAAGATATAGAAGGAAGACTTTATTTAAATTTCAGTTCAAAACATGCTTATATATATATACGTTGTATCGTAAACCAAATTATAGTTGACAATACTGTGTTTCACCAATTATGCATCAAAGCGTTAGCGTGAGATTAACACTCGTACATTGTGCATTCAGAAAATTAATCCGAGTATAAGTCCTTCTAAGGTATAATCAAAATAAAATATCTCAGAAGCTTATGAGGTCTCAATATTATGAAGTTCTTTCTGGCTATCTGAACTAGGGTCCGAAAATTACTTCAAATCTCGGAAAAACAATACATTTTTCTACATTGTTCCAAACTTGAATTAGGCCCTCGATTTACATTCTTGTTAAAACATAAACATAAACTCAACAAACGATAAACTCAAGCAAACTGATTTTCTTTCTGAGGTCCTTAAATTTAAAGCATCCTTTTCCAATTTAAGACCGAATATTCAATCTCTGGTGTGCCGTATACTTTCACCACATAATAGTTACAGTTCAGCTGGTAAAAATTTATACTATGAGACTATGTGGCACCGTTAGTAAAGAAAAACATTACAGTGGATGTTGTGTAAGAAACAGCGTGACAAACCTGCTCACAAGTGAGTCTAGGGAAGTTGGATATGAAGCGACATGAACCATTCAGTTCTGCGGAACTGATACACCCAAAGGGCACCAACTTTCGCTTGATTAATGAATTGCTGTCATCTGTTCGAACTTCAGATACGTCTATGCAAAACATTTAACCCGTGAGATGTACTGTATCATTTTGAACTGTTTGAGGTAGGAACCACAAATTCATACCGAATCTTCGATACTACTAGCATCATGGTAAACTTATGTGTTCTCCTGGTTGTCTCGTGACTTTAAGGTTATTTTTAACTTTATTCTTGGGAAAACATTGTAAACTTTTTCATTACTTAACAGAGTGATTCGCGACCTTTGATAAGGCTAAGACTAAATAAAACCTCATCCTGAGAAATCCACGAGCATTCAGCCCTTATTTAAAAGCAGAGACAAGCCCTTTGAAAAGGTCACAAAGAGCAGTCACAAGATGGATCTCACGCCTTCCTTACGAAAACAGACCGCTCAAGGAAAGGTGTTGCCATTTTGGTATGTCATGTTTAAATAATGACTCAGATAGTTATCTCCCTAATTTTCCAAACCCGTCTGTGAGAAAAGTGAGTGACCACCACAGAAACTTAAAAATAAATGAGTTGATATTGAGTCAGCGGGCTACCAACAAGTTACTAAAGACAGATCCTTAGGCGAACACAACAGAGATGTACACTGCTAATGCAGTGAAACAGGGCATTCTGGGTCATGAAAGTAGGGTTGTTTCACACAGCTTTAGCATTGGTATGCTTCCTTTAAGGACAGCAAAGTGTTTTTAAAGTAAATACATTGCATAAAGGGCATAAAACTTATTTAAGCTAGACTAACAGGATTATATGATGTTTATCAATGATTTCCGAATAATTTAGTGAAATTCCAGCATTTAGGGTTAGGGGGAAACGCATATCCTAGTCTTTTGTCTTGTGATTTTGGAAACATGCGGTTTCGGTTAATAATGTGTTAACATTATGTATGTAATTAAGTTGCAGCTAACCGAGTTATGTGTATTATTAGTAAACTTTAAAGAAAAGGAGGGCGCCGGACTAACTTGTCTGAGCAATCGAACTTGACATAAGCGTGTGAAAAACCATATCCAAGTCTATAAGGCAGTGATATGCATTCAGCAATAATTTCTTTGGTCAGAGGACGTTTAGGAACTTCCTCTTCATTAAGACCTTCTGCTTTTTCAGGATTTTCCTCATCTTCTTCATCGAAACCCTCTGGGACTTGTCCTTCTTGAGCATCATCATCACTCGAAGACATAACAACCTAGCCGCGGTAACTAATGCCTCACTTTCAACATCCAATATCCAATATCGTTTCTACGAGCTAGTATAAACCAATTTGATTTCTTTGTGCTCGCCTCTTGGTTGTGAGGTAGAGGTTCCTGATCTTCGGTAAACGTCTGCGTAGCTCGTCCCGCCACTCGACTGTCGTAGCTTTGGTTGACTCCAAAAGGAGTAGTGCAGGAATTAATTGTATGTGGTTTGTAGAATGAGGTGTGTTAAGACTGTTGCTACTGTGAATGGAGCTGATCCTTTCACCAGTTGGTCCTTCGGTTTCGTCGTCAATAGAAAAGAGATAATAATAATAGATATAATTAGTGAAGGTATTCAGACTAACAGACAGAAAAAGAATAAGAAAACGTAACAACAGTCAGTCAACCGGTATTGTCGTTTTCATGAGCTAGTTTAAACCAGTTTGATTTCTTTGTCTTTGCTTTCCGGTTGTGAGACGAAGGTTTCTGGTCGTCGGCAAACTTCTACATAGTCCGTCCCGCTACTCAACTGTAGTAGCTTTGGTTGACTCCAAAAGGAGTATTACTGAGATTATTTTTATGTGGCTTGTAGTATACGGTGTAATAGAGAATATTTGTAGCTCGGGTGGATGATTTGCAATCAATAGTGTTCTCTGAGCTTGTTGGTTTAGTTGCGGAGCTATCACCGTCCAGCTCAGAGAACACCATTAATTGCAAGTATACAGTGTTAAGAGCGTGTTGCTACTGTGAATGGAGTTGATCGTTTTACCCGTTAGTGGTCTAGTGTGGTAGAAAAAATAGATGGCAATAATAAAAACATGTAATTAGTATGGGTTATATAGATTTAGAAAGATTAAGAAAATCTGAAAACAGCCAGCTAATGAAATTTGAAATTGACATATTTATGTATCACAAAAATATGATTATAAATAACAGTGCAACGGAATTGATAGTTGAAGTAGTTGGAGGTGTAAGAAAAAGGAGAATCTGATGAAGTAAAAAAGACAAGTTCAGGTGTATATCTATTAATAGTGGACGCAGTCTTTGTGTCGCTGCATGGTTGCTTATCCCTAAAGCTGTCTACGGACGGTGCAGTAGCCACACCTTGCAATTGGGAGTTCCAGGGGTGTAATACTCGAAGTGAAAGGAAATGGGACCACACTCGAGTCTTTATCCTGTTGTGAGCTGTCTTTCGTGGATTCCCACGAGGAAGCCACTGCATACTTAATGGCAGAATACCTTTGTTTGGGTGATTTTGGTAGTCTGCAATCTTGTTCGCAGTAATTAAGTCCCCTTCAGCCTACGGTGTCTAAGCGTGAAAAGACTTAATCTCTTTGGCCGTTCATGATATAATTTACTTTGGATACTTTCGTCGTAAGCCCATATCAGTGTAGACAAATAATTATAGGTCTTTGATGAATTCCAACTGAGTGAGTGCGACAAAGCTCTTCGTCTGATAAATGTTAAATATTGTATACTTAGGTGATGCCATCTTCTGGGAAGAATGATTATGCTATACACTTATACATGCGATTATGGCATAACCAGAAATACACCCAGGTTGGCATAGAACAAGGCAGAAGTGTGAGAAAGGACCTAAAAGGATAAGTAGAAACTGAAATTTACCCAGAAAACCAATGGTAGTGATTTCCTGTAAGCCCGTCGGTGATCCTCAACGCTACTGTAAATTTCGGGATGTAGTAGATGGATCTAAGTGTAATCAAAGTGTCCCGAAGCACATCCGAGGTAACATTAGCCTGATCCTCAGTCTTCAGATTAACATTTCCTGGCCGAACATACACGTCAACCTCCGATTCCAGGACTAAAACACTATAATCTCACCATTGAATACAATGTTGTGTTCATTAAAATGCATAAACTGGTCGTGTGCTTCGGAAGAGATCAGTCACATGTATTTCCCTAGCTTATACGATACCTAGACTAGGAAAGGCTCTACTCTGGGGATCTAACGACTACTATACTTACAGTTTACCACAAGATTTCGACTCTTTATCAATCTGCGGTGAAGCCATGTCAAAATATGCGATGCTTAGTCTCCAAGAATAGGAGTTGACTTCCTTGGATACAGCCGTCGGCGATAGACAGGAAGTGGTTTCTTAGCCAATATAAATAAACAAAATATTTACTTAAGGTTACGAAAACAAGGTTATAAGGCCTTAAACGATGAAGAAAATATTGCGCTTAGAGAGCGCAAAAATCAGCGTATTTAGTAGGCCTTACTGTGCAAGGCTGAGGTCGTATATATTTGACTCGCCATTTATCACGGCGGCCTGCTTAAACCTTGGGTTACCAAAATTTTCCTTCTTGAATATTGTATCTGATTACTCAGATCTATTTTGTTTTAATTATTCAGTAATGTGTACAAATCGTATTATTTACTCTCGCGATTATTTAAAACGTTTTCAACTTGCTGATTCTCGAGTTTCTAGTAAAGTTCTAAAAAAGCTGGCAACGAGCCTTAAAGTCTACTCCAATGCATCAGGTAGCTGTTCTTGTGATTATGAGCACAAATTGCAGGTCATTATCGAACAAGATTAGTTACTTGCATGCTCTGTTATCGTCGAATGTTTATTGTAATACAGGCGTTTTAAAGCTTTAGGAAACCTGGCTACACGTTTCATACGATGTCAGTTTAGTCTCCCCAAATGGTTTTCATTATGTACAGAAAGGACCAACTCAGTTCAAGGAAGAAGTGACGTGGTGGTGTCGCCATTTTTATTAATTTTCAGTGGCCTGCTACCAACAAAGTCTGCTTAAAATTCTCAAATAGCAATAATAATCTACTTTATCCCAAAAACGGTGCTTATAATACAGACTGGAATTCTCAGCATTTGTCACAATATTGCATCCGATTTACTCAAAATATGAATATAATTAAAAATTAAAACAAAATTAACCGGGGGAATTTGTCCACATTTACGACATAAAGTCAAAAGTATTCGAATTACAAAATGAGAACAGTTAATATAATAATAACGGGGGGTTTCTTTCAAATGGTATTGTCATTTCGGTTTGGAAATTTAGGCATTTTATAGATAATTGGATCTGATGTTCTGTTGATATAGTATGGTGAGAGGAAAGACAAGAAATAACAGTCATTATACAGCTAAAATGATGCTTAAACAAATGGGAAAACAGACAAAAAAGTAGTGAGAGGATTGTAAATATAATAAGGATAAAAACAATAAAGCGTCCTTGAATAATGATGGTGAAAATGGTTTATTTACTAGTGGTATGAAGGTTAGTTAATTCGTCTCCAACACTGTTTCCATCACAGAAAATACGTGCCAAATGTGGTGTAGTGCAATTTTTATACTTAGACGTACGTGCATAAAGTCTTCTGAAAAGACTTCTTGCTTGACCTGAGGAGACACAAGGTGAAAGCTGTGGGAGCTGAAATGGATGGAAACAGTCTGAAAAAATTCATTTGGCGAATTTGTTGCATGACATCAAGTGCCTATCAATCACGATTTCAACGATATGGCTCAATGGGATACCACTCGTCCTACTGACAGTCTTCAGAGTTCTGCGAGGTGTGACATAGTCTTTTTTAAGCAACCCAGGAAAGAATAAGTGTGAACAATAAAGAAGAATAGGTATGATGCAAGAATTGACAAACTATAAGGGGAAGGGTTGAGTGATGCCCGAGGGCCTTAACTTCTTGATGTATAAAGACAGAAAAAATATTCTTTGAGAAATCGCTAAGATATGGGAGGACCAGGATAGGTCAGAGGAGAGAATTAATCTAAGATACTTAATGTCAGACTTGGTTTCTGTATCACTATCATCAGTTCTACAAGGGTCATAGGAACCAACGGCTTCATTTAACTTTCGTTTACATCGGAAACTGAAATTAACAGTCTGACATTTGGAAGGATTAAGTTTAAGACGATTAGATGAAGACCATTTGCTGACTGCTGATAGAAGGCTGTTCATCTTAGTGCAGTCTAGCTGGGAGTTAACAGACATTGAAATGGTTAGATTGTCCACATATTTAACGAAGTTCATTTCATCCAAGTGAGGCAAGTCATGCAAGAAGAAAGAAAACAGAAAAGGTGAAAGGACAGCGCCTTGAAGGACACCAGCCTCAGTAAGCAATGAAGTGGACGACTTTCCCTGACATACAGTGTACTGCTTTCTTCCTAAGAAATAAGAATGAAGCCATTTGACAGCCCAACGGTCAGTTTGAGTTTCAGCAAGCTTGTTTAGCAAAATGTCTCTAGGTGCAGCGAAAAAATTTAGCCCCCTTGTCTAAGCTGGAGACAATGTTATGAAACAAGACTGCAGCTGCATCTGAAGTACTTCTACTGTGTTTGTATGCGAAATGTTTGGGATCGTTAAAGGCTTTAAGTGAGGCTTCGAGATTAAGTAAGAGCAACTTTTCCATAGCTCTTAGAAAAGAAGGGGCAATAGCAATGTGTCTAAATTTAAAACATATTGCAGTAGACGGCTTAGCTATAGGCACAATTTGAATTTCCTCCCAAACGAATGGCACGACATTTTTAGAAAAAGATTCGTTGAATATGCCCATGAGAGGATAACACATGATATCTGCACACTTTTTAAGAATAACACTAGGCAAACCATCTGGACTCAGGCTACAAGAAGGGTTCAGAGACTGGAGACATTTTAGAACATCATTTGTAGTAAAACCAGGGAAGCAGGTTTCACTAACACTTGTAACACTAGAAAGTTTGGCATTTGTGGGAGAATGTATGAAGGACTTGATTAGTGTGCAGACACCAAGGGAATAAGGAATACTGTTCATCTGCTTACCACCAGTAATTTCTTCGAAGAGTTTCCATATATTAGAGGCATTTATACGGGATATATACTTTTGGTTGTAAATTGAATTCAATCTGTGCATTTCAGACTCTATCAGGATGTTAATTCTTTTCAAACTAGTGTTATCCTTCATTTTATATAACTTTGCTTTTTGTCTGCGAAGATTTTTAAGTTGAGGGGAGGAGAAAAGATCAAATCTGATGAAGAGCGTTTCTCTGGGACACCAGGTATCAAGACAAAATTTGAGATAACTTGTAATATTAGAGATTGTGTCATCAAGAGAGTCTTCATTAAACAAGTCCCACCTTGTGTCTTTGAGCATGACTCTAAGATTCTTAACATTCTCTTTAGAATAAGATCCATGTACAATTTTCTGGTAAGGTGTGAAAAAGTTCTCTTGTGTAACTTTCCGTAGAATTTGGGTGAAACCCGTACAATACAATGATTTGAGTTAAACAGTGGGGCTCTTTTACGAGCTTCGTATACTCTGCAGTCATTCCGCAGTCATATAAATACAAGATGAAGAGAATTATCCAGTCTGGTGGGAAAGTTAACAACATATTCATGACCTATCACTGTGAGAAAGCTGCAGTCACATGAATTAAAATCACCTGTCACTATGGACAGGGAGTTACCAAAAGAGGCGGCAGCGAAAATAGTGAATTCATCAGCAAACATAGATAATTCTGAAGTGGGATATAAATATACGTGATATAAATGAATTTGTATTTAGATAGGTGTTCAGGTCGACATTTGACAGTTATACAGTCAATATTATCATTTGAGAATTTGAAACAGACGTTGTTGGCGACAGTAACTGACAATTGATAAAAGTAGCAACACCACCTCGCTTCTTCCTTGAACTACTTCGGTCTTGTCTGTATATACTGAAACCATTTAGCAAGATTAAATAATAATAATTTATATTTTCATATAAACATAAATTTACATGAAAATGCATGCCATTTTTACAGTCACGATCAAGAATGATACAATGTCAAATAGTAGATTGTCTACAAGTTAGTAATGTTTGAACAGCTAAATATTTGATAATAATATAATAATATATATTTTCCTATCAATGTAGGACACACCAGTTGTACAGGCATGGATAAGTATTATTTAAATTACATGAATTTGATTTATAGTGAAATTACATGGTTGCTGTCCTCTCTGATATCAGTTAGTGAGCACATTCTGATAGTTAGTCGTTCAATGGAGCACATAAAGAAATATAGAAATATTGTCTTCGCATTAACAAAAAAAACCCAAGTACGTGTCGGATAAATTACGAATATTTGGGAAAAAAATAAAGCTTGAAGTCAATTCCTCCATATAACTTTGTTGTGTGCGGCATCGTATCTTGTTTTATGTTCAAATTGTGTATTAATTTAAAATGAGTGATTTATTTTTATGATTTTGACATCACTTAAATTGCGAGTAATACCAAATGTGAATTCAACTGAATGTAGATTAATATTGGTCATTGTCAAGCAGATTTGTTTCACTGCACTCAAGTCACCCATAGCCCGCCATTTGTCACAGCATGATTGCTCCGTACGAGTAAGTTGATTAACACGTAGAAAGCTATATAAAAACCATTTTAGATCGTTGACAGTGCTTGTATAAGATGCTGTACAGCGTCTTGTTATGGTGACAGTGGATTTCATCAAGGATGCTGAGCCATTACTAGCCAAACCTTGAGGGATGATATATGAGTAAGTGACTTCAATTGTTTCTCAGCTTCATTCGGAATGTAGATCAATGCAACTTGTACTACAAAGTAAATACAACAGAAATGTACCAGAGGACAAAGAAAAACCAGGTCGAGTCTAAAACATTTGATTATATTCGTTGTAAATTGTAATTTGATGAACAAAAATTTGTTTCTACTATGTCGTTTTATGCATTTATGCTACTAGTTTATTTATAGTCTTTAGGGAAGTAAGGGTATTTAAGCGCGTTTAGGTACTGTAGTAGACTAATAGTTGATTCGTTCTAGGAATAAATAGTTTATTTATATAGTCGGTAGAGTGAAATAGTCTTTTTATGCATTTATGCTACTAGTTTATTTATAGTCTTTAGGGAAGTAAGGGTATTTAAGCGCGTTTAGGTACTGTAGTAGACTAATAGTTGATTCGTTCTAGGAATAAATAGTTTATTTATATAGTCGGTAGAGTGAAATAGTCTTTCTATGCATTTATGCTACTAGTTTATTTATAGTCTTTAGGGAAGTAAGGGTATTTAAGCGCGTTTAGGTACTGTAGTAGACTAATAGTTGATTCGTTCTAGGAATAAATAGTTTATTTATATAGTCGGTAGAGTGAAATAGTCTTTCTATGCATTTATGCTACTAGTTTATTTATAGTCTTTAGGGAAGTAAGGGTATTTAAGCGCGTTTAGGTACTGTAGTAGACTAATAGTTGATTCGTTCTAGGAATAAATAGTTTATTTATATAGTCGGTAGAGTGAAATAGTCTTTTTATGCATTTATGCTACTAGTTTATTTATAGTCTTTAGGGAAGTAAGGGTATTTAAGCGCGTTTAGGTACTGTAGTAGACTAATAGTTGATTCGTTCTAGGAATAAATAGTTTATTTATATAGTCGGTAGAGTGAAATAGTCTTTTTATGCATTTATGCTACTAGTTTATTTATAGTCTTTAGGGAAGTAAGGGTATTTAAGCGCGTTTAGGTACTGTAGTAGACTAATAGTTGATTCGTTCTAGGAATAAATAGTTTATTTATATAGTCGGTAGAGTGAAATAGTCTTTTTATGCATTTATGCTACTAGTTTATTTATAGTCTTTAGGGAAGTAAGGGTATTTAAGCGCGTTTAGGTACTGTAGTAGACTAATAGTTGATTCGTTCTAGGAATAAATAGTTTATTTATATAGTCGGTAGAGTGAAATAGTCTTTTTATGCATTTATGCTACTAGTTTATTTATAGTCTTTAGGGAAGTAAGGGTATTTAAGCGCGTTTAGGTACTGTAGTAGACTAATAGTTGATTCGTTCTAGGAATAAATAGTTTATTTATATAGTCGGTAGAGTGAAATAGTCTTTTTATGCATTTATGCTACTAGTTTATTTATAGTCTTTAGGGAAGTAAGGGTATTTAAGCGCGTTTAGGTACTGTAGTAGACTAATAGTTGATTCGTTCTAGGAATAAATAGTTTATTTATATAGTCGGTAGAGTGAAATAGTCTTTTTATGCATTTATGCTACTAGTTTATTTATAGTCTTTAGGGAAGTAAGGGTATTTAAGCGCGTTTAGGTACTGTAGTAGACTAATAGTTGATTCGTTCTAGGAATAAATAGTTTATTTATATAGTCGGTAGAGTGAAATAGTCTTTTTATGCATTTATGCTACTAGTTTATTTATAGTCTTTAGGGAAGTAAGGGTATTTAAGCGCGTTTAGGTACTGTAGTAGACTAATAGTTGATTCGTTCTAGGAATAAATAGTTTATTTATATAGTCGGTAGAGTGAAATAGTCTTTTTATGCATTTATGCTACTAGTTTATTTATAGTCTTTAGGGAAGTAAGGGTATTTAAGCGCGTTTAGGTACTGTAGTAGACTAATAGTTGATTCGTTCTAGGAATAAATAGTTTATTTATATAGTCGGTAGAGTGAAATAGTCTTTTTATGCATTTATGCTACTAGTTTATTTATAGTCTTTAGGGAAGTAAGGGTATTTAAGCGCGTTTAGGTACTGTAGTAGACTAATAGTTGATTCGTTCTAGGAATAAATAGTTTATTTATATAGTCGGTAGAGTGAAATAGTCTTTTTATGCATTTATGCTACTAGTTTATTTATAGTCTTTAGGGAAGTAAGGGTATTTAAGCGCGTTTAGGTACTGTAGTAGACTAATAGTTGATTCGTTCTAGGAATAAATAGTTTATTTATATAGTCGGTAGAGTGAAATAGTCTTTTTATGCATTTATGCTACTAGTTTATTTATAGTCTTTAGGGAAGTAAGGGTATTTAAGCGCGTTTAGGTACTGTAGTAGACTAATAGTTGATTCGTTCTAGGAATAAATAGTTTATTTATATAGTCGGTAGAGTGAAATAGTCTTTTTATGCATTTATGCTACTAGTTTATTTATAGTCTTTAGGGAAGTAAGGGTATTTAAGCGCGTTTAGGTACTGTAGTAGACTAATAGTTGATTCGTTCTAGGAATAAATAGTTTATTTATATAGTCGGTAGAGTGAAATAGTCTTTTTATGCATTTATGCTACTAGTTTATTTATAGTCTTTAGGGAAGTAAGGGTATTTAAGCGCGTTTAGGTACTGTAGTAGACTAATAGTTGATTCGTTCTAGGAATAAATAGTTTATTTATATAGTCGGTAGAGTGAAATAGTCTTTTTATGCATTTATGCTACTAGTTTATTTATAGTCTTTAGGGAAGTAAGGGTATTTAAGCGCGTTTAGGTACTGTAGTAGACTAATAGTTGATTCGTTCTAGGAATAAATAGTTTATTTATATAGTCGGTAGAGTGAAATAGTCTTTTTATGCATTTATGCTACTAGTTTATTTATAGTCTTTAGGGAAGTAAGGGTATTTAAGCGCGTTTAGGTACTGTAGTAGACTAATAGTTGATTCGTTCTAGGGATAAATAGTTTATTTATATAGTCGGTAGAGTGAAATAGTCTTTTTATGCATTTATGCTACTAGTTTATTTATAGTCTTTAGGGAAGTAAGGGTATTTAAGCGCGTTTAGGTACTGTAGTAGACTAATAGTTGATTCGTTCTAGGGATAAATAGTTTATTTATATAGTCGGTAGAGTGAAATAGTCTTTTTATGCATTTATGCTACTAGTTTATTTATAGTCTTTAGGGAAGTAAGGGTATTTAAGCGCGTTTAGGTACTGTAGTAGACTAATAGTTGATTCGTTCTAGGGATAAATAGTTTATTTATATAGTCGGTAGAGTGAAATAGTCTTTTTATGCATTTATGCTACTAGTTTATTTATAGTCTTTAGGGAAGTAAGGGTATTTAAGCGCGTTTAGGTACTGTAGTAGACTAATAGTTGATTCGTTCTAGGAATAAATAGTTTATTTATATAGTCGGTAGAGTGAAATAGTCTTTTTATGCATTTATGCTACTAGTTTATTTATAGTCTTTAGGGAAGTAAGGGTATTTAAGCGCGTTTAGGTACTGTAGTAGACTAATAGTTGATTCGTTCTAGGAATAAATAGTTTATTTATATAGTCGGTAGAGTGAAATAGTCTTTTTATGCATTTATGCTACTAGTTTATTTATAGTCTTTAGGGAAGTAAGGGTATTTAAGCGCGTTTAGGTACTGTAGTAGACTAATAGTTGATTCGTTCTAGGAATAAATAGTTTATTTATATAGTCGGTAGAGTGAAATAGTCTTTTTATGCATTTATGCTACTAGTTTATTTATAGTCTTTAGGGAAGTAAGGGTATTTAAGCGCGTTTAGGTACTGTAGTAGACTAATAGTTGATTCGTTCTAGGAATAAATAGTTTATTTATATAGTCGGTAGAGTGAAATAGTCTTTTTATGCATTTATGCTACTAGTTTATTTATAGTCTTTAGGGAAGTAAGGGTATTTAAGCGCGTTTAGGTACTGTAGTAGACTAATAGTTGATTCGTTCTAGGGATAAATAGTTTATTTATATAGTCGGTAGAGTGAAATAGTCTTTTTATGCATTTATGCTACTAGTTTATTTATAGTCTTTAGGGAAGTAAGGGTATTTAAGCGCGTTTAGGTACTGTAGTAGACTAATAGTTGATTCGTTCTAGGGATAAATAGTTTATTTATATAGTCGGTAGAGTGAAATAGTCTTTTTATGCATTTATGCTACTAGTTTATTTATAGTCTTTAGGGAAGTAAGGGTATTTAAGCGCGTTTAGGTACTGTAGTAGACTAATAGTTGATTCGTTCTAGGAATAAATAGTTTATTTATATAGTCGGTAGAGTGAAATAGTCTTTTTATGCATTTATGCTACTAGTTTATTTATAGTCTTTAGGGAAGTAAGGGTATTTAAGCGCGTTTAGGTACTGTAGTAGACTAATAGTTGATTCGTTCTAGGGATAAATAGTTTATTTATATAGTCGGTAGAGTGAAATAGTCTTTTTATGCATTTATGCTACTAGTTTATTTATAGTCTTTAGGGAAGTAAGGGTATTTAAGCGCGTTTAGGTACTGTAGTAGACTAATAGTTGATTCGTTCTAGGAATAAATAGTTTATTTATATAGTCGGTAGAGTGAAATAGTCTTTTTATGCATTTATGCTACTAGTTTATTTATAGTCTTTAGGGAAGTAAGGGTATTTAAGCGCGTTTAGGTACTGTAGTAGACTAATAGTTGATTCGTTCTAGGGATAAATAGTTTATTTATATAGTCGGTAGAGTGAAATAGTCTTTTTATGCATTTATGCTACTAGTTTATTTATAGTCTTTAGGGAAGTAAGGGTATTTAAGCGCGTTTAGGTACTGTAGTAGACTAATAGTTGATTCGTTCTAGGAATAAATAGTTTATTTATATAGTCAGTAGAGTGAAATAGTGTGTACAGAGAGCGTTTGAAACTTAAAACTGTATTACAGTTCCTGATATCTAGGGGCAGATTGTTCCATATTTTAGAATACATGACTGTGAAGAAGTTTTCGCGGAGTGTTGACTTAAAGGCTTTTATTGTCACTGTGCAATTTTGGTTACGCAGATCGTAAGAGCCTTCTTGCGCGAATTGTATGTCCTTAATGTCTGAGAATGATATTTTGTGTAGGACCTTATAGAAGAATACTAGGTTTATAATTAGTCGTCTTGTCCAGAGTGGGTCAAGTTGTAGAATCTTGCAACGTGAGATGTAGTCTTTCTTACATTCGTAGCCTAGTAGTTTCGAGGTAAAATATCGTTGGATACTTTCAATTCTTAGCTTTTCACGTGTGTGAGTGCTGCTAATAATAAATGGACAGTATTCTAGTAGTGGCCTCACACAGGTTTTGTACAGAATGAGCTTTGCTTCATTGTCGTGAAAGTTCCTTAGTATGCATCCTAAGAGCATCCTCGACTTTTGAGTCTGTGATGCCACTTGCTCAGAGAATGTTAGGTTACTCGAGTACCTCAGACCTAGGTCAACGACACTTTGGAGTTTCGTTAGGTTAGCCGATTGAAGCGTTAACTTTATGTCGATTGAGGGTGCACCGAAGCAGATCCAGCCACATTTTTTAAGGTTAAATTGGAGGTTCCATAAAGACGACCAAGCAGTCACTTTATCTAGTTCTTCTTGTACAACATTCTGGAAGTACCCTAGGTCATCAGGTTGGAATGTATAAGCTACTTTGAGGTCATCTGCAAAGATGAATGGTTTACCATGAGTAAAGCAAGCGCATATGTCGTTAATATATAGGGTAAATAGAAGGGGTCCAATGACACTACCTTGTACTACACCAGAGGTGATTTGGCTAGGTTTCGAAGTTATAGATCCGAGTTTAACTATTTGGGACCTATTGTTAAGGAATGATTTAAGCCATCCTAATAGCGGGTCACTTATTCCTAAGGATTTCAGCTTGTGCACTAGTAGTAAATGGTCGACACGGTCAAATGCCTTTGAGATGTCAAAGTAGATGACAAGTACTAGTTGTCGTCTGTCACGACTGCTGGTCACAAAGTTAAAGAAGTCTAAGTGGCATGTTAAACAAGATCTGGATTTTAGGAATCCATGTTGGTTCGGGCTTATAATATTGCAACTAAGCATATGCTTCATTAGGTTTTCTTTAACTAGTCTCTCCATAATTCTAGAAGCTATAGGTGTGATATTAATTGGCCTGTAGTTACTGACGTCTGTTTTCGAGCCAGATTTGTGTTTAGGCATAATAAACGTTGTTTTCCATACATCAGGGTAAGTTTGGGTTTCTAAGGACATTGTGAATATTTTAAGCAGGAGTAAGGGAATGTCAGGGCCACCATATTTATAAAAATAGGATGATATGCCGTCAGTACCGAAACCTTTTGAGCATTTTAGGGTTCTTATAGTTTGTTTAATGTTAGTATAGTTAAATTCAATAGTGCTAATTAAGTTTGGTGTGTGTGGAGATGGAGTTTGTGCCACATTAGTAGCAGGGTGTATATTGAGTAACTGGACTGTGGGCTTAAGGTAGTTACCTGCAAAAGTTGAGTTGAATAATTCACACATGTCTGCGGAATTAGTACATAGCCTACCTTTGTCTATGAGGAGAGAAATGCTGTGTTTTTTGCGATTCATTCGCTTCTTTAAGATTTCCGTGAGTGCATACACTCTAGCAGGACTGGCTACTGCGATGCGTTCTTCGTTTCTCATACGGAAATTTCGAGCTTGTGAGATGGAACTAAGGGTGTTAAGTATTAAACCTAGTGTGCCAAAGTCGTGGTGTTTGAAGTAACTTGTTGAGAGTTTCTTCAGTTTCATACGATCCTTTGGTTTTATGAATGACTTCCTATGTGGGGACAGCTCAAGTGTTTGCAGTGGAATGACAGCATCTAAGCATGTGTTCGAGTTATGGTAGAAGATGCTCAGAGCTCTCGAGAGGTCATCAGTAGTGAAGTATTCGCTCCATTCGGAGGATCTTAGCACTGATTCTACTAAGGTCCAGTTTGCCTTACTATAGTTCCTATATAGTACTTGTTGTGAAGTGGAGGTATGAGCTGCATTGCTATTCAGTGGAAGTGGCAGAGCACACATTACTGTTTTGTGGTCACTACCTGAAAACTTAGAACCCACTAAGATTGAGAGGGGGCTTATATCGTGACAGAATATTAAGTCTAGTACATTGTCACCTCTTGTAGGGATAGTGACAGTTTGTTTCCAGCCGAAGATGTCCAGTGTCCCTAAGAGCTTGTCGTATTTAGTTGGCCCTTTTAATAAGTCCCAGTTGATTTCGGGTAGGTTGAAGTCTCCACATATGATCTTATGCTCGTATGGAAGAGTGGATACTTGCTCCAGTACATTTATAAGTTGTGTCTCGTAATCACTAAAGGTGCCAGGTGCTCTGTAGATACATCCTATTAGTAGTGTAGCACTTTTGAAGTGTACGTTGACCCACAGGGTGTCGTGCATGTCATTGAGTTCCTTATTTTCTAGCTGTAATACAGTAAGTGTGTTCAGGAAGTACATTAGACAGCCTCCTCCCTTACCACTCTTCCTGTCACAGCGAAAGTGTATGTACCCTTCGATGCTTATCTCTTCGTCTGGTATATTGGAGTGACACCAGGATTCCGTAATAATGATTATAGGGGGTTTGTATACCAGCGTGTGTGCCCTGAGCATCGGTAGTTTGTTAAGGATAGATCTAGCATTAATAAGTATTAAGTAGAGTTGAGATTTGAAGTAGTGTTTGAAGTGTTTAAGCTCGTCAATAAGGTTCAAGTGTGGATCGGCATCCGCTGTTTCCGCGTGGCATATCAACCCTGTGTTGCAACCAGTTTGTCCACCTATGTCTGTCAAGTTACTATCCATCTTTTTTAGTGGGTAATAGGTTTGATTATTAGATAAACTATACAATGACGTGGTTCTAGGCTTGGGTAGGTTGGAGACTTGGGTTGAGGTTTTCATTTGGCTTATGCTTGTGCAGTCTTTGGGTGTGACTAATAGTTCCGTGTGTACTAGCCCATGTCTGTTTTCTTCCCGATAGGGGGCCGACGTTAGTGGTACGGGTTCAGAAGGGTTAACATCCCCACCAGCTGTTTGGTTAGCGCTGACAGGGATGTGTTGGATAAAAAATCATTGGTACCTTGTGATACCCATGACTTGTTAATCTGCCTACTGTGTGTGGACATTCCAAGAGACCTTACATGGGTGTCGTTATGTGCGTAGCTGCACTGTGGTTTGTTTCCCAGAAGGCTTGTTCCGTATAATCTGCCAAAGTTAGTTTGTATGTCATGCCTGGTGGCTGAGTTCCGAGTGTTGTCACTTTTACTACTTTGCGTGATAGCGTCACTACACCAGCTACCAGTGTGACTTGGCACAGTATGCAAGTAGGTTGTGTCGTTGTTGTCCTTGGGCTCTATGTCCTTATTTTTGTTTTTAGTTTGGTTGCTAGCATGGTTTTGAATATTATTTACCTTAAAGCGTGAGATATTCTTGGGAGTCTGAATATGTTGGGGAATCTTCGCAACAAGTGGCGTATTTCGGCCTGTTTTGTTACCGAGTTCCATTTGCGTTGTCACGTTTTGGTTAGGAGAGGATGTTGTCAGCTTACAAGAGGGATTGATTACCATCTTATGGCTGTCCATAGACATATCTAGATCCACCGTAGAGGGAGGAGAGGTTACTTTAGGAGTAAGACTATAGCTCACAAGTCTTTCGTTTGGTTTCATTTTCTCTGGAGCTATTTTTACGGGATTAGAGAGGGGGGAAGCTATGAGTTCTACCGTGTTGGTAGTGTGTATATCTATTTTAGTGGCTTGAGGTGTCCTGCCATTTGGTTTATTAAGGTGATTGTAAGCACGCCTTTCAATCACTGTCTTATCTGCTACAACTTTTACCTGTTTGTAGCTTGTGTCCTGTAATAGGATACGTTGTGTGTTGGTGAATTTTTTAGCCTCTGTCTGCGTTTCGAACTGAAGGCGTATAGGACAGCAGTGGTCGTGCTGACTCTTCTTCAGTCTGTGACATTTTGTTTGGGAGTTAGGCATTTTCGCCGCCCTAAGTAAGATGCTTTGAACCTTTTTCAACCCCTCATTATCCGGTATATTGTAGATAATCACACTTAGTTTAGTATCAAGTCTTTTGATAACCTCTGTTGTGATGAAGTTTATCAAGGTGTCTATCTTAGATACTGATTCTGTGTCAAGTTCGCCAGGGTTTATGGTCTTAGTCAAGATGTTCAGAGGGGCAAGTTCACAGACCTGTGATTTTATATCACCAACCTGTGTTGATAGTTCAGATAAGTTGGCCAAATTTTCTGAAAATCCTGCATTCATATCTTTTCTACACCTTATGTCCCGCATCTCAGTCTTCAGTTCTTCTATAGACAGTTTTAGTCGTTCTATTTCTGAAGTAAGTGTTGGAGCTGGACTTGGAATCTGAAGTTTTGTGACACGTACATAGGGTGAAGTGAAGAGGTTTATGTCAGGACCAAGTGCTGAGTTTGTAGAAGCGTTGCTACTGCTGTTTGTCAGCAAGTTTTCGCCCTCAGTTTCAGCCACAGTAGATGGTAGTGAACCGGCAGCTCGACGCTTGCGGCGTATTGGCAAGCTGTGTGCCTCATTTCCATACTTTGTGGGAGTTGTGCTGCTCGTCGTTGCGAGCATATTTATACTATTAGTAATCACGTTGACAGGTGACTGAGTTCGTGGCTTTTTTGTATGACTAACCATAACTAATTGGTGAAAGAGTTATTGGTTAAATTTATGGAACTGGAGAAACACTTGTGCGAGTCTCACAGTTAAAATAGAAATATATAGCGAATCAAGCTAAAATGTAACGCAAACGTTGAACGTACCGCTACTTAATTCTACTGTGTTTGTATGCGAAATGTTTGGGATCGTTAAAGGCTTTAAGTGAGGCTTCGAGATTAAGTAAGAGCAACTTTTCCATAGCTCTTAGAAAAGAAGGGGCAATAGCAATGTGTCTAAATTTAAAACATATTGCAGTAGACGGCTTAGCTATAGGCACAATTTGAATTTCCTCCCAAACGAATGGCACGACATTTTTAGAAAAAGATTCGTTGAATATGCCCATGAGAGGATAACACATGATATCTGCACACTTTTTAAGAATAACACTAGGCAAACCATCTGGACTCAGGCTACAAGAAGGGTTCAGAGACTGGAGACATTTTAGAACATCATTTGTAGTAAAACCAGGGAAGCAGGTTTCACTAACACTTGTAACACTAGAAAGTTTGGCATTTGTGGGAGAATGTATGAAGGACTTGATTAGTGTGCAGACACCAAGGGAATAAGGAATACTGTTCATCTGCTTACCACCAGTAATTTCTTCGAAGAGTTTCCATATATTAGAGGCATTTATACGGGATATATACTTTTGGTTGTAAATTGAATTCAATCTGTGCATTTCAGACTCTATCAGGATGTTAATTCTTTTCAAACTAGTGTTATCCTTCATTTTATATAACTTTGCTTTTTGTCTGCGAAGATTTTTAAGTTGAGGGGAGGAGAAAAGATCAAATCTGATGAAGAGCGTTTCTCTGGGACACCAGGTATCAAGACAAAATTTGAGATAACTTGTAATATTAGAGATTGTGTCATCAAGAGAGTCTTCATTAAACAAGTCCCACCTTGTGTCTTTGAGCATGACTCTAAGATTCTTAACATTCTCTTTAGAATAAGATCCATGTACAATTTTCTGGTAAGGTGTGAAAAAGTTCTCTTGTGTAACTTTCCGTAGAATTTGGGTGAAACCCGTACAATACAATGATTTGAGTTAAACAGTGGGGCTCTTTTACGAGCTTCGTATACTCTGCAGTCATTCCGCAGTCATATAAATACAAGATGAAGAGAATTATCCAGTCTGGTGGGAAAGTTAACAACATATTCATGACCTATCACTGTGAGAAAGCTGCAGTCACATGAATTAAAATCACCTGTCACTATGGACAGGGAGTTACCAAAAGAGGCGGCAGCGAAAATAGTGAATTCATCAGCAAACATAGATAATTCTGAAGTGGGATATAAATATACGTGATATAAATGAATTTGTATTTAGATAGGTGTTCAGGTCGACATTTGACAGTTATACAGTCAATATTATCATTTGAGAATTTGAAACAGACGTTGTTGGCGACAGTAACTGACAATTGATAAAAGTAGCAACACCACCTCGCTTCTTCCTTGAACTACTTCGGTCTTGTCTGTATATACTGAAACCATTTAGCAAGATTAAATAATAATAATTTATATTTTCATATAAACATAAATTTACATGAAAATGCATGCCATTTTTACAGTCACGATCAAGAATGATACAATGTCAAATAGTAGATTGTCTACAAGTTAGTAATGTTTGAACAGCTAAATATTTGATATATGTATAAATACACTCTTTGTCTGACCCATGTCGTATCATTATTGAATTAAACAGTAGTCCTCCAGGTTGCGCGGGAAAATCGACTTCATTTCGTTTTCAACCCGTAGTTGTAGGCATACGATAACCAACCAATATTGAGGTAAGTACAACGTTTACAAGGGATAGTAAGCTGTTTTAGAAAAGTAAAGATGCTAAGGTGAATCATTAAAGTGTAATGAAATAGGTAAATGCAATGTATCATTAATATATGCATTCATAAGGGAAGTACAATGGGAGACTATAATCCCTAGACTGACAAAGTTCCTTTGCAATGTATAATGCTACCCTATAGGTTTTACTATCATGTTGTCCACTTTTGGTTTAATACAATTATCCACAAGCCGGTTGTTTTAATTTCATACCTTTTTGTGTTTGGTGCACAACCGTACCCTATAGAGAATAGGAATAAAATAAGTCGAATCAAATTCATAAAGAGCTATAAAATGTTAGGTTTAGTGGAATATAATGAGCAAGTGAAGACGTTATTAGAAAATGTATGAGATGAGACATTGTTAAGTGATATTCGTAGATACGACAAAGGAAAGCATGTCACTTTATAAGATGCCCCATAAATCTGTGCAGAGCCCACGTGGTAACACACACGTGTAACACAAATATCTGGGAAAAAAGGCTTGAAGTCAATTCTCCTATATAACTTTGTTGTGAACAGTATCCTTGAGTCAGTGATGTATTTATTCCATTTTTTCAGCAGTCTAATCGTAGTTTTATAATAGGAAAGAAATTTGATCGTGGATGCGAAAACTAGATAAGGTCATGTTGGATTGTTTTACTGCATAAAATGGGGCTGAGGTCGATTCGAGAACTATCCATTGGAGCCATTTGTGTCAGCATGGCAGACTGTACATGTAAGTTGTGTAGTTCATTGAAAACTGTTTGAAAACCAGTTACTTCTTTATTTCACATCAAGAATACTCCTTGTACAGAATGCTGGCCAGCGTTTTCAAATGGTAGCATCGGAACGTTCATGGAATTTGAGTTTGAATTTACTTAAATGGTCATTTCAGTTTAAATGTTGGGTTGTTCGACCTCGAGCAGGAGGCATATAGAAGAGTTCGCTCAGCAGCAGAATAGCAGAAAGATAAAGTATGTAAAAATGAAGGAAACATTAATATTTTATGTATATATAAATGTTTATAAATGTATATCATTGTATAGTAAACATTACCTATAATCTAGTTGTTTTTTCATGTGTTATTGCGAAGTCTTAGAGTTTATTTAGTGTCGTAATATTTAGTAATGAGTCTAGGCGTTATAGTGTTCTAATAGCTGATGCGTTTTTAGAAATAAGTGGTGCGGTCTGATTGGCATAGTCATTGGGATGAAACAGTTTATATAGCAAGCGTTTGAAGGTTATAGTAGAGTGACAGATCCTTATTTCTAGGGGTAAACTGTTCCAGATCTTACAGTACATGACTATGAAGAAGTTTGCACGGAGTGCTGTTTTACAGTTTTTCCTAGATACTGTCGTGGTGAGAGCTGTCTACTAGCCAAATTGGTAGACAGTAATTTACCGCAATGTTTACGTTCCCAAGATTTGTCGTGAGAAAATGTGAACAAAGATTGATTCAAAACCGACCACAGCAGACTTTGCGTAGGTGGATGCAGTTAACATATAGATGATTTGACATTCAAGAAACAGTCACAAAGAGATGAAAGATTAATTTTAAGTGAGAAACAACCAATCGGAAGACTGTGTTTGTTCGCTTAACTATCCATAATAATGTACATGAAAATATATAAATATGCGTTGATTTCCTTAATAAATGATCTGTTGCCTGACTCTTGCTTTCTGTCTTTACACTGTGCACGTTTGGTTACAAAGGTTGTAAGAGCCTTCCGGTGAGAACTGTATCTCCTTACTGTCTGGGAATGATATTTTATGCAAGATTTTAAAGAAGAATGTTAGGTTAATGCTCAGTCATCTCATCCAGAGTGGGTCGATACCTAGAGTTATACACCTTGATGTGTGGTCCTTTTCGCAGTCAAATCCTAGTAGTTTAGACGTGAAGTATCGTTGGACACTTTCTATTTTAATTTTGTCACTTACGCGAGTGCTGCTGAGAATAAATGGACAATATTCTAGTAGTGATTTGACACAAGTTTTATATAATAATAGTTTCGCTTCGTAGTTGTGGAGATTCCTGAGTATGCATCCTGAGAGCATCCTCGATTTACGCATCTGTGTCGCCACTTGCTCAGAAAATGTTAGGTCACTAGAGTACCTCAGACCTAGGTCAACAACACTTTGGAGTTTAGGCAAGTCAATAGATTCAAGTACCAGTTTGATATTTATTGAGGGTGCACCGAAACAGATCCAACCACATTTTTAAGGTTGAATTTGAGGTTCCATGTGGAGGACCATGCAGTTACTCTATCTAGTTCTTCCTGAACAGCTTTCTGAAAGTATCCTAAGTCATCACATTGGAATGTGTAAGCTACTTTAAGATCATCTGCAAAGATGAATGGTTTACCAAGTGAGAAACAGCTGTATATGTCGTTGACATATAGAGTGAATAGAAGGGGTCCAATGACGCTACCTTGAACTAATCCAGAAGTGACTGGACTGGGCTTAGAATTTACAGACCCCAGTCTAACTACTTGGGACCTATTGTTAAGGAATGAGTCAATCCATCCTAATAATGGGTTACGTATTCCTAAGGAGTTCAGCTTATTTATTAGAAGCAAATGGTCAACGTGGTCAAAGGCTTTGGATATGTCGAAGTAGATGACTAGTACTAGTTGTTGTTTGTCTCGGCTACTAGTTATATAGTTGAAGAAGTCAAGGTGACATGTCATGCATGATCTGGATTTTAGGAATCCATGTTGGTTGGGACTTAGAATATTGCAGCTGAGCATATGTTTGACAATATCATCTTTAACTATTCTTTCAATGATTCTAGATACTATGGGTGTAATATTGGTTGGGCTGTAGTTGTTGACTTCAGTTTTTGATCCGGATTTGTGTTTGGGTATTATATATGTGGTTTTCCATTTATCTGGATAGGTTTGGCTTTCTAGGGACATTGTAAAGATCTTAAGTAATAAAACGGAAATGTCAGAACCACCGTGTTTATAAAGATACGATGGTATACCGTCAAAACCGGCACTACTAGAGCTTTTAAGAGTATTAACGGCTTGGTTAATATTAGATTAAGTGAAATGAACTGTAGTGATTTGTTTCAGCGTTGAAGATGAAGGGAGTTCTATTTTAGATTGTAAACCGAGAAGTGGACTTGTAGGCTTAAGGTAGTTAGCTGCAAACGTCTCGTTAAACAGTTCACACATGTCTGCATGGTTGCTGTATAGTTTACCCTTGTTTATAATGAGAGAAATTTTATGGCTTTGGCGATTCATTCGTTTCTTTAGGATTTCTGTGAGGGCTCCTACTCTGGTGGTGCTGGCTAGTGCGATGCATTCTTCGTTTCTCATACGCAAGTTATGAGCTTGCGAGATGGACATAAGAGTACTAAGTATTGACCCTAGTGTACTAAAGTCGTGGTGTTTGAAGTAACTTGTTGAGAGTCTCTTCAGTTTGGTACGATCCTTTCGTTTTATGAATGACTTTCTATGTGGGGAAAACTTTAGTGTTTGGAGTGGGATGACAGCATCTAAGCATGTGTTGGAGTTATGGTAGATGCTCAGAGCTCTCGAGAGGTTACCAGTATAGAAGTACTCTCTCCATTCTGAGGATCTTAACATTGATTTCACTAGAGTCTAGTCTGCTTTACTGTAGTTCCTGTATGTTATTTGTTGTGAAGTAGGGGTATGGGCTGCATTGATACTTGACGGAAGTGGCAGAGCACACAGCACTGTTTTGTGGTCACTACCTGAAAACTCAGAACCTACTAGGGTAGAAAGGGGACTTATATTGTGGCAGAAGATTAAGTCTAGTACGTTATTACCTCTTGTAGGGGTTGTGACAGTCTCTTTCCAGCCAAGTATATCCAGTGTGCCTAAGAACTTATCAAATTTAGTTGGGCCTGTGGGTATATCCCAGTTGATTTCTGGTAAGTTAAAGTCTCCACATAGGATCGTAGTGTAGGGTGGATAATTGTTCCAGAGTATTAATAAGTTGGGTCTCGTAATTACTAAAGGTGCCAGGTGCTCTGTAGGTGCATCCAATTAATACTATTGCGTTATTTAAGTGTAAGTTAACCCATAAAGTCTCAGGCATGTTAAGTGTACTACTTTCTAGCCGTGATACAGTAAGTGCGTTCAGAAAGTACAAGAGACAACCCCCTCCCTTACCACCTTCCCTGTCACACCGAAAGTGTGTGTAGTTATCTAAGATTATCTCTTCATCCAGTATGTTCGAATTACACCAGGATTCAGTGATGACAATTATAGGGGGTTTGTATATTACTGTGAGTGCTCTGAGCATCGGTAGTTTATTTAGAACAGATCTAGCATTTATGAGGATCAGGTAAAGATGAGATTTGAAATAGCATTTGAAGTATTTAAGTCCGTTAATCAGCCCCGAATGTGGTTCAGCACCCAGTAGTACTGTTTGACACGACAACCGTATGTCAAGAGGAGTTTCAACATCTTGCTCATCTATGTCTATCGAGTTGGTGTGTGCTGTTTTCGGTGAAGAATTAAGCGTTGGAGTACTGGATTTGTTATAGGCTAAGGCATTTTTATTTTTAGCGAAGCTGGAAACGTGGGTAGGGATCTTTATTTGACCTAAACTTGTGAATGTACCAAGTGTGCTTAGTGGATGCGGGTGAGCTAGACTTTTCCTATATTCATGCAAAGGGGGAGCCAGCACTAGTGGTTTAGGAGTGTTAACATCTCTACCGGCTGTCTTTTCAACGCTGACAGGGACGCAGGGGATAAAAACTGATTGGGACCTTGTGAAGACCATGGTTTATTATTCCACCTATTGTTAGGTACTAGTTGTGTCCTTGTATGGGTTTCGTGTGTACTGCTTTGTGGGTTAGTTCCCAGCAGACTTGTACCATATATCCGATCAAAATTTATTTGTGTGCCATACTGTGAATACCCTGAGATGTTGGTGGTCGAGTTCTGACTATTGGCACTTGTACTATTGAGGGTGGCATTGTTGTGACGTTGGTTATTAGTGTGTGCCATGGTGCCATGTCGCACGTTGTGAGTGATAATACTATTGACCGTGGGGAATGTGGGCTTATTTATACTGCCAATGTTGTTTTCGGCATGATTTGGGGTCATATTCTCCTTTTTTACCAATGAACTTATGGCTAGGAGAGGACAGGGTCGACTTTTGGGGGATTTTGACATTTTTTCCGGGATTATTTGGTGACATGTCTACATCTACGGTGATAGGTGGTATAGTTTTATTGGCTATTTGGTTACAATTTAGTGGCCTTTCGGTTAATGTCGCTCTCTGAGAGGATAATTCTGTGTGGTTTGAGAGGGGTGGTGCGGTGGATTCTACGGTATCTCTCAAAGGGTTGGGTAAAATGGCTGCTCGCAATATCCTATTGTTTATTCCACAATTAGACTCAGTGAGATAATTATATACGCGCCTTTCTGTGACTGTCTTGTCCACAGCAACCTTTATTAGTTTGTAATTTCTGGCTTCCGATAGGGTATGTTGGGAGTGGATGAATTTTCTGGCCTCTGCCGGTGTTTCGAACTGAAAACGAATAGGACAACACTTTTCATGTTGACTCCTCTTCAGCCTGTAGCACTTAGTCTTGGAGTTGGGCATTTTCGCCTCACTAAGTAAGATGCGCTGAACCCTTTTTAATGCCTCATTGTCCGGAACGTTGTAGACAATAGCATTTAGTTTAGCATCGAGTCGTTTTGTTACTTCTGTAGTAACAAAGTTAATGAGGTTATCCCCCTTAGATACCGATTCTGTGCCAAGTTTGTTAAGGTCTACAGTTTTCATGAGAATAGTTAAAGGTGTCAGTTCACAGACCTGCGATCTGATATCGCTGATCTGATCTGACAAATTGGATATTTTGATATTGGTTTCAGAAATTCCAGGATTTACTGACTTATTGTTTTTTATTTCTCTTAACTCGGCCTTAAGTTCTCCTATAGACAACTTTAGAAGTTCTATTTCTGAAGATAGTACTGAAACAGAGATTGAAGACTGGAGTTTTTCGATAAGTACATAAGGTGAAGGGAGGGTTTCTGTATGAGCAGAGGGTACTGAATTTTTGGGAGTAGTGCTAATACTAGCTGTCAGTACAGTTTTATCCTCAGTTTCAGCTCGACGCTCACGACATATTAGTGAGTTATGTGGCTCACTATAACCATTTGTAGGGAGTGTGTAGCTTGATGTAGCAATCAACGACTTAAAACTAGTCATCAGATTTACAGGGGATTGAGTTCGTTGGTTAACCATAACCATTTGATATGAGATTTAATAGTTATAGGTATGGAGGTAGTAGAGTACTTGTGCAAGGATTACAACAAGATAAATTTTATGTAACGAATCACGCAAAAATGTAACGCAAACGTTGGACGTACCACGTAAGTTATGACTAACCATAACTAATTAGTGAAAGAGTTATTGGTTACAGTTATGGAACTGGAGAAACACTTGTGCGAGTCTCACAGTGAAAATAGAAATATATAGCGATTCAAGCTAAAATGTAATTTAAACGTTGAACGTACCGCGTGTTTTCGGATTTAGCTTCCCCAATTTCTATTCCCATTACCCGACATGGGTGTGAAAATCACTATTCGTTTTGCCCTTATATATTTTTTTAATTTGTTATTCTATATTTTTTGTTGTTGTTTACTACCACAAACTTGCACTAACTGTTAGTATGTAACACTATAAAACTCAATGACTCTAAATTCTTAGTAACAAAAAAGGGGAATAAACCCTGCGTTTGTCGCATATTGTTTGCTTAAATTATTATTATTTGCTGGCTCCCTCTTCACCTCTCTTTCTGTTTTATTCTTTCTTCTCTTCTCGAAGGTATTGCATTGATGCACGACAAATGAACAGTAATGCTGCTTTCTACGTTTGTATTACTTGACCGTTATTCAGAATATTGTTGGCACATATGACGAACAACGGGACAAATTCCATTCTGAATTCTGTTTATCATCGCAAAGTTGGTCCCTTGCATCCGTTAATACCAAAATAATGTTGTACTTACCCGCTAATGCGGAGTTTTATAAATTTTTCAACCAATATTAATTGAGAAAATGATAATGATCACAAAGCCTGTACCCTGTATGTCTTACTCTAGCACCTGTTTATCAACTCTCTTATTACCTTCCATTAACGCAACGTTTCGTAATTCCCGCATGAATTTGACTGACTATAAGTATATTATAGATTATAATTTAGACTTGAACCAATATATTGTAAACTATTCTAATAAAGTTTCTAGAGGTGTTTTTCCATTTTTCCAATTTTGAATGTCAAAAAAGTGTACCATTTCAAACTGCACTTGTCAAATATGATCATGCCTGTACAAACGGTATGTCAATCACGTAAATGCTTAATTTATGTGAAATATATAACATCATTATTATCACGAATAATATGCCCTTGGACAGCCACAAGTATTATATTCCTCCCTCACTAGTTAAGATGGTATTAAGAGCAGCATGGCTACTAGGTTAGGTGTACCGGGTTAGAGAGTCGTTGGGTAGTGTGGCCAAAGTGAAAGTTTAGCAGGATAGATGGTCATATGAAAACCATGGACGTTAAGCACTGTGAAGCGAACCAGACAGCACCTCGGATTCGTTCAGGTAGCGTAACTGAATGGCTTGATATACATGGTAATAACTGAAAAGTGCTGTATCGATAATTGGTCCTCAAAAGTGAAAAAATTGGACTATCGAAAATCTTCGGGACAAGATGAAATAATAAACCCTTCGCAGTAGAGATAGATGGTCAAAAGTACAATAAGAAAAGTGATAAAAGCGTACTGGTCCAAAGATAGTACATTTTATACCCAAGATATCCATTGATCAAGTAAAGCATTCAGTTGATTTTAATCTTTTAACAAAATCGCTCAATTCCGTTCAAGGGCCTTTGTTTTTGGATTTTTGTGCTACTCTGTTTCACTGTCAAAATTAAATGTATGCATGTCCTCTTAGAATAGCACCTGGAATATGATAATATCATAATAGATGATTGACCTGCACTAGTATGGACTTGCTCATGTCTGTTCGTCACTTTTCCAGCTCAAAACATTTAAAAACGGCATGACAGAGAGTTATAATGCCGGATATCTTACGATATGATGCTTCCCGTGAAAGTTATTTTCGTCTTCTGCCGATCTCAGAAGCTCCACTTCACGTAACGTGTTGATGTAATATTTACGTGACAGAATAAGTGAAATAAAATCGACATAGAAACAGCATGTAAGAAAACGAGGACATAACTTACTATAATCTGACATGGACAGATGTGCATTTCATGAATTCTCTTCATACCTCACCAACTACAGTCGACTTTCTATAATGAGTAAGGCGATGTTACATCCATAATGGCGCGGAACTGTATCCACAATCCCCTTTAGGACAACTCAAATACTTCAACCTATTCACCATTGAGTATACACTCACTTCTGGCAGGTATCCGACAATTAGTGCATCTAAAGTGTCCGTATATTTCAAACGAATGCATGTAATAGTGCTTTGCGGAATATCTCAAATTGTAAGGCATATACGGAAACCACCTGTTAACTACGATTGTAGCCTAAGTTTTATTACTTGTTAACAATTGATGATGATTGTAGACTGGCGTCCCTCATGCAGAGGACTATGAGCATAAATATTCTTGACGGAAGCTCCACATTCGAACATTAATAAAGAAGACCGGCAGTTCACCGAAGAGTTTCTCCATAACCTTTTCTGTGTATATATTATGTAGGTGAATAATTGTGAAGATGCTTACTCCTTGTATATGTATATATATATGTATATATATATATATGTATATGTTACTTATCTTACTGATGATATCTGTAAGCTGGCGTCCTTCATTCGACATCTGAGGCATACGTTTTGAGTGAATTTAATTGCAGGCCATATCACATCAAAGAATGTCACTTTCCACAAATTCCTCGACAAAATGGTGAGCTACCTTTCCCTCAGTTTACAGTTTACAATTTATTTAGGATAGTAGGTTATATGCCTGTGTTAATCCTTTCGATTTGTTACACACAGGAGGTCCAATCTCGCCTTGAATGAATCAACGGATGGCGCTGATACGACGTGTTCCGGTAGGGAGTTCCAATGGTTCACAAACCGATGCGAAAAACGGATCTCCAAACGCAGACGATTCGACCGTGGTTTTTGAACCGTGAGGTGATGTCCTCGCAATTGGTTGGTGCTAGAAGGAAGAAATAAATTAGATAAATTTACTCCAAAATCATTTCTTAGGATACGGTATGCTAGTATTAGGTCACCCCTAAGTCGTCTGTATGACAGTGGAAATAAACCCAGTCGACTTAACCTCTCTTCATATGAGAGGGTTACATATAGGAAATTGTTGCTGCAACTATCACCAAGGCATCCGTAGTGGCACTCCTGTGTTGTCGCTTTTGAGTTCATGAATGATCTATTAAAGTTAAATTTATAAATAGTACCTTAAAACTGAGAATTCTTTACTTTAGACGACCAAAACCAGTTATCAGGATTGTGGAGCTACAAACTGACCACGGGTTATATGAAATATATTATGCATTCTCTCCATAAATAGGAGTGTGATTTTGCTGTCGAAGAACCAAACCCATAGTTAGAAGCGACGTAAAGGCAAAGATTTTGCGTCAAGTACTTTCACCGAGAAACTTCTCTTGAAGCAGCTACGGTAATCACTAGGTTCTGGAAGTATCTGTAGGTTTTTGATACGGAGACCACCTCCAAGATATTCTCTATTTTCAGCACAATTACCAAGCTCTGCAAGTGAGATAAAAAGTAGCATTTTTTGGCACAAGTAGTTCAAAAAATTGCAGACTGCATCTTACTGACAGAAGTTCTGCAAATTATTAAAAACCTCCATAAATTCACAGGATCGTATATTCAAGAGCCTTGTAACGAATTTAATGGTTCTTCCTTATTTGTAGAAAATAAAGCCAGCCACCACCTTAGAGATTGTTTCCCAAACAAAATGTTTCCCCCTTTTGTTTTAGTTACTGTTGTCAGCATAACAGCGTTGTTAACACTTTAAAAATGGGTACCGATACAATGGGACATGTAAGAGATAATTATGAAAAAAGAAAAAGCAAAGTTAGTTCTTCCAATGATTTCGCGTTCAAGCCAATCGCTTTTACGAGAAAATTAGATGTTGGATCCCCGCCTAAAGCTGGAGCCTTTACTCACAAGCCACTTAAATGTGATACTCAGTTCAGAATATTTTATGACCGTGGAGATTTCCCTGTGGCGTTAGAACATGATAGCAAGGGAAATAAAATTGTTTGGAAAGTTGATATCGAGAAGTTGGATTATCACCATTACCTCCCACTCTTTTTCGAAGGTTTGGCAGAAACTGAACATCCATATGAATTCTTTGCCCGGCAAGGTAAATGTTTAAGAAATTTTTGATTAATAATTTAGGTGTACATGACCTACTGGAGCACGGTGGAAACAAAATACTGCCCGTAATACCTCAGCTTATAATTCCTATAAAGTCAGCGCTTAACTTGCGTCAGCATAAAGTTTGCTGTACAGTTCTCAAAGCTATTCAACATTTAGTTGTTTCTGGTGAAATGATCGGGGAAGCCCTTGTACCTTACTACAGACAGTTGTTACCAGTCATGAATACCTTTATAAATAAAAATAAAAATTTGGGAGATGGAATCGACTACAGCCAGCAGAAGCGAGAGAACTTGGGTGATTTAGTTCATGAAACTTTACAGATACTCGAGATGCATGGTGGAGAAAACGCTTTTATTAATATCAAATACATGGTACCAACCTACGAATCATGCGTATTCCAGTGATTTGAAGTGTTGTCAAAATGTTGTGTTTATTACTATACAGATCATATTTTGTAGACTGTAGTTTTGTAATGACTTTTATACTTCAATTTAATCACCTTCCGTCAGGTGCTGACCAAATTTTTGGTAGTAAATATAAATAATCTGTAGTGGTTATCCTGGTATATGTAAATTTTTGTCCCTTCTATTCATGAACTACCCCTAATCAAAGTTTTCTTTTTTGTTAAAGTTGTGGTGTTTTGTAATTGTTTATGATATTTGTTCCTACCTTTTATGCAGTCAGCATGTCATTATCTGTTATAAAGTGCTTAATAGCTTGTATATTTCAAACGAATATTGAACGGAGCAGTAGGTGGTTTGAAATGCCAGTTTCAGACGCAAGACATAGATCCTTTTTGTTTTTTTATGCGTGAATTTTTACTAGCTCAATTTAGCTGAGGATTTTTCTATCGGGTGCTCACTATAACCTTGTCCTGTAGTGGTGTGTAACGCAGCCAAAATTTATTCATTTCATTTGAATTCAGGTGTAAATTATTTATCTTAAGCAGAACTTCCTTAAGCGCGGACACTAGGTAATAAAGGTTTCACAAAGTTGCTTTTAACAATTGCTGGAAAACAACAGTTCACTCGTGTTTTTATTGGAATCATTTCGATTTTGCCTCACTAGTTCGTATAACTTGTCTCCATAGAACTTTAAAAATTAATATTCATATATTTCCTATAGTAATTTTAAGTGTGGACTATTTTAAAAGAAATATGTTGATTCAAGCCTTCATAATAATGTATGATTCTTGTTTCCTTCAGAAAACTAACTTGTCAGCGGTGGCACCTATAAATAGTATCCTGTACTCATTTTTCAAAATACCTGACAAATTTGTCTCTTTTTTGAAGTCCTTGAAAGAAATTATGAAGCGAATTCCTAAACCCAATGATTCTCAGGAGGTGACTATGACGACTATTTGGCGCAACATGGTCTAAAATAAAAAAGTTTTATCCTTGATGACATTCTTTAGAAGAATATTACAGTTTTCAGATATAGTATAAGATTTAGTTATGATCATCAAAGTCTCTGGGTTTTCACAATTTAGGATTGTTTAAGTTTAATTAGTTCGCCGAATCGGGCAGTACCACTGAGGGATCTTGTCACCCATGAAGGTAGGTGGTGAAAATTCATAAAGTCCCCTTGATTTAATATAAAATCTTAGATTTATCGTTCGTTGTATATGGCATATCAGCCACTTAATATATGACGACATTTTTGGCTGTAGATAATACCAACCACAATCGTCAAGAGGCAACTTTAAAAATACGTTGATTAAACAGCTTCAGTGAATGCCATTATAGTTCATTGTACTTGGCGGTTTTCACTGGCTTTCTGAGTCACAGTGACACTTCAAAATAAATGCCTAATTAGATAAAAATGAAGTCTGAAATGTACAAAGGCAGTACATGTCTGAATTATTAGTAAGAAGTTTATAAAATAATATTTTCCTATCTAGAAAACAGTGTATATAGTTGAATGTATTTTGTTAATGAATGGTGATGCTCTACCTACTACTTTCCACCTCCTACCGAACAGTAGTCTAACAAAACGAAACAACCCTTTTTAACTTTGTCTACATGTTCACATTTAAAAGAAATAGAAAACCTCGAAAAACAAGTATAGGTAATGTGAATATCAAGTTAGTCATTTAGCTATCCAAAACTACTGGCTTTAGCATAGAAGTACAACAAACTATTCACCAGATGACCTAGTAATTTAAGGCAAACATCAGATAGACAAACGGATTTCAGTGTTTTGACATTCGTGAACGATTATTTTGAAGAAAGATGTACTGGTTTCTGGGACAATTTACAAGATATTCTGTACCTTAAAGAAGAATAACGTTAAGTATACAAGAACTCTTTTAAAATACCTAATATTTATCCAAGCTAGTCACTGTTATTGGAGATTTCTTGTGTCTAATTAATGGGTCTCCCTAAAAGCCTAGTAAAGATTTATCGAAAGTACCACAAGTCTTGATTTCGAAATGTAGCTTCTCCAATGGCTTAAAATGGGTTTCCACCTTATCTTCTATATTCGTGTCTTTTGCGTCCTCTAATTGTTTTATTTTTGCAGACGTAGAGCATCCAGCAAGTAAATCAATATAACTTGTACCAGTTTTAGAAATATTGGTATCATATGACGTTGTCACCAAGGTTTCCATTTCGATTTTCATCATAACCAAATCATATTCATTTTTTTCTTCCAAAATCGGACTGTCTAAAAGAGTTGCAACAAAGATCCGTATGAAAAAGATTACTAGAGTAGGCATTTATGTTGTGCCATTCCAATATAGAGTATCAAACATTTTGGGTTATTAAACGAAAAATTGTTACACGTATTGTGATTTTGCTCGTGTTATGAACAGAATATTCCAATGAGGAATAAATTGCCGTTAAATATCATGTGATAACATTTGATTAAACATTGTCTTAAGTTAAGTGACTGGATTTCTTCACCATTTGAAGCTAAAATGACATCATATCAAGCTGTTAAGAACTTATTCCTAAACAAAAAGACTATTTTCATTCAAAATAGTGTCTGTGTAACTTCAGCCGAAATAAATAGCCTTCTCAAGAATGTTTTTTGAGGTTAAGACCTTGGTTATGTATCATTCCATAATCCAATAGCCTCTAAAATTCTTATCCTAGTCGACGCAAGTAAGACATAAGTATGATTTGTTTGGTATCTAAATGCGAAAGCCTTACTTCCCAAAATAGCCTCTTGCTATAAAAACTAATCTGACTACATCATTTATGTGGACTGTTGACAGCGAAATTGCCTTCTCGCATGCAGCACACTCAGATTTCCTGATTTAACGTATACCAACACACTCTTCAAATGATTAGAGTGGATGTTCAACACTTATATCAACTTTATGTGACTACTAAGGTTCATCAGTTGGAGTGGATAACTTCCAGGTAATCGGGTTAGTTGGTAGCATATGCTTCGAGGTACGTCTGATATCTTCCTTGATATGTTTTATATATTTCACCAGTCATATATTATGGTGTGGATCTTTTAGTTTGCCTAAATATGCCTAACTGTGTTATTATCACCGAATATAAAAAAAATAAACCCAAGTCGTAAAACAACTTTGAATTCTTTGAAAGGGCTGATATAATGCAGTGCTTTATTTTCGCTTATTAAGGTTTTTTTTACGGAAATAGTGAAATTTACTTACTGTGAGCTGATGGGGCACAGTGTAAAAATAGATATTGCTGTGTCAACCTTGAATGAACTTATGGCAAGCTGGATGAATGCGAATTTTCGTCGAAAAAATTTTCACAGTAGCCCATTGAAGTAAGTATTGAATAACCACTTGGTTTCATCTGGTCAAACTTTAGGGTCGACTGGATTTCCTTTTTGTTATACTATTAATAACTCTGTAGATGTCTAAAATGAGATTAATTTAGACAAGAGTACAGTTCTGAAGGAGTTCATTCGAGTGTCACAAGACATACAGTATAGCAGTCCTGTCATCGAATTTTCGAACATGACAAATCATGGCTCAATAAAAGATGGATTGAAATATTAAAGAGTTCTGTATTTGCGGACCAGGTTAACGATAAACACTAGAAAAACATTCAAAACTTTATATTGCATACAAGTTAACCTGCCGCATCAATTAAACACTCATTTTTTCCATATGTCGCAGTGGTTACCAACCATCTTTGTGAAACGAACCCTTTTATTCAAAAGCATTATGTCCAACCACTCCTGTTAATCAGGTCGTCAAAATAATGTAACTTCCAGTTTCACTCTATAACTACTCTCCTTTCTATGAGTAGACGTCCTTTAGTCTGTTTAATTTTCTAACACCATATGTTTTAGTGGTTGGAGACTTCTGGTGGTCGATGAGTCATATCACTCATACTACTAACTCTTACGAAACTTGACAATTTATAACCTGTTTTACATCCTTTCAATTGTTACTCTGAACTTCTTATCACTATTGTTATTTGGTGAGTGATAACCGGCAGTGGAATCCAGAATGCGCATTTCATCCCACTTGGGACTGGTCACTGGATATGCCTCTAATCTCCAGTGATTGATGGTCTTCAAAATGAAGGGTACTGAGTTCGAGTTTCAACAGGGACACAGTTACTCACAGGTGCATTGATCTGATAAGCCTCATATAGGACGAAGTGCCCATCCTGGATTTCATTGCTAGTAACCGTTCACCAAATATCTCCACTGTCAATCTTCAAACGTAGTCGAAGAGCCCGTACCAGGAGAAGAAATATCAGTAGAATCGGAACATTCCAGTTCGACCAATCAACGGGGAAAACAATAAAGCTGACCTAAACTTTAATTAATGAAATCATGATTATTTTGCAGTTTGACTTATTCAAAGCATTTTGATATTAATTACAGGAATCTATGCATCTGTGCGTCGGTGGCACAGTGGTTAGGACTCTCGCCGACCATGCACATGGTCCGCGGTTCGATCCCCTGCCGGCGCACACCCGATATCTATGGTTGGCCTGAATTTGGGCTACCGATATCCATGCTGAAAGTTCCATACTTGTACTGAAAATACGGTGTGGAATCAAGCTGTAAATCAAAATCAAAATCAAATATTAAAAAAGACGGTAACCTTATTAGGAAGATAAATTTCTTCGTTTAATCAGTCCTACTCATAAGTAGTTAAACATTTCGATAGATAATTTTAGAAGATCTTATGTATAGGATAGTTGTATTATCTCTCTCTTTAACAAAACACTTTTATTTGTCATCCGTTTGTATACATATGTATACATTTTTTACAACTGTCAGAAGGGAAAAGCTATGCTGGACTACTGATCATATTTAATTGGTGGATGGTGACTAGCAGTGGAATCCAGGATGCGCATTTCGCCCTATTTGGGACTCGTCATCTGGATGTACCTGCATTTCTCAGTGAGTGATGATGTTCCCACCGAGGCTCGAACCCAGTCAATCGACGAGAAAAATCTGAAAAAAATCTAAAATTCAATTAAATCAATATGACCCGTTGCACAAGAGGTGGCTCTCGTGGCCCAAGTGGTATAGTGGATAACGCTTTGGCGTTGGAAACTATGGGCACTGGGTTCGAGCCTCGGTGGGAACATCATCACTCACTGAGAAATGCAGGTACATCCAGATGACGAGTTCCCAATAGGACGAAATGCACATCCTGGATTCCACTGCTAGTCACCATCCACCAATTAAATACTAATTAAATGCCCAGACATCGTCGAAGCATCTGCTGAAGAAGCCGAGATGTCAACATGAGACCGAGCACTTCGGTCCAATCAATCGACGGGAAAAATCTAAAATTCAATTATATACTGATCATATTGTCTACAATGAAAGCGACAAAAGTCCCATCAAACTGATTTCTGCATAATTTATTTTAAGTAGAACATTAGGTTTTTTTACCAGTACAACGTTGAAAAACCTAGTCTGAATGATACACTAAAACAACAAGATTTTGTTACACTTCAGTTGCTCCATAGAAACAAATAAGAACACCACCAGTTCTTACCAGTGAAGAAACTGCCAATGAATTAAAGCCCACTGTCACTAACTGACAAAGCAGTGAGATATTTTTCGTTTCGCTTCTGCACTGTATAGTGGAGACTAGAAGGTGACAGTCTACATGAGATTTGTCAGGTTACTGGATACTTCCAAACTTCTGAAGCTGTTAAACATGTAACATAGGTTGGAATACCTACTTATTCCTTATAAATGACTCTGAATGGCCTTAATGCCGCCTTGTTCATGGTTCTGTTAGGCGAGAAAAATTTCTAAGTATCCTTTCAATTGATGAAACTGGTTGGTAGAATAATTTTAAGTAAAAATAGAAGTCTAAAACACAAACACTTACTAAATGAAGTGCCAGTTTATGTACTAATTCACAGTCTTTCTTCCAACAAATTGCGTTTCACAATTCCTTACTGTTGATTTTCACCAGCAATTCAGTCCTTAAAGCATAGATGTGACTTATTTATATATTTATTTTCATTTATTCGTTCACGTTCTCAGTGGAGAATGAGGGTTCATGCTAGAGCTTTGAAGTTTCAGTAGCAGTAGTATTTATTTTTACGGGATGGGGCTCCTAGCCTCATGTTCAACCTTCCCTCTTTACCAGTCTTACTACTGGCTTAGCGAGGTGTAGGAGTGTGTCGGCCAGGGACCACGTGTGGCGTGGTTGGCTAGCATCCTATCGCTGTGCCACTGACGTTACGATACTGGCTCACGATACAAATAATTGTTAGTTGTGTTTTAAAGGACCTAGTATCTGTGGGGAAGGATAGTTAATGCTATTTCTGTAGATGTGGTTCGTCTGAATAATTAATGAACTAACTTTTGATCATTTTTATAGTACAGGTTAAGTTAGAGTGAATGTCCTTAGAATAACTTCTATATGAAATCGATTTTGTAGTTCATTATGTATTATTGTAACACATCACATTCTACAAAAAAAAGTATGTTGACTGACCTTAAAAATCAGGATTCTAATAGTTTCTTGTATTTCCATTGAAATTTGTCATTCAAAACTTTAATTTGTCGCCAAAGATAGCGAGAAGCCCAGATAATGGGCAGTATATTTCTACTTCAAAGTAAAAATGAAGAAGATGCCACCTTTCCAAAGTGGATTTTTCTCGAAGTGACAGCAATTACAAAAACTGTTGGATATCAATGACCTCTGGACAGCTTTTTTTATACTATTTTGGGGGCTATTTACTATTTTCTCTCTGGATTTCAGTGGTATTTTTCTGTTTTCCGTCAGATAGTGAAGAAATCTATCTTGAAAGCAATGAGTTCATCACAAACTAAACAGATTGCTTTCCATTTCACGACTTTTCTTTCCCTGCTGACAGAAGTGAGATAAAAACTATGCTCTTTTTCTCTTTCAAGTGTATTCATTCTTGCATTGTTTAAACTAATCAAGGCAACCGAGTGTGTATGACATTGTTTTCTGTCACACTTTGTTTATTTTTTATAATGATTATGATTTCTCTTCCATTTAAACATTTGAATTGTTTGCTATTATGACTGATTCTTTCATTTCATAAAACAGAAAGTAGAGAGTTTTGTTATGGATTTTTTAGTAATATCCACTCCAACAATTTCAATGTGTTGATTAATTTTTAAATGTAACTAAAAAAGTTAATTTTATGGGAATTACCACTCACATTAACTTGTCCTTCATTGATATTTCGAATAAATCATGTTGCTTGCGCTTCAGTAATGTAATAAAATGAAACAAGAAGAGTGAATATTTATGATGCTGTCAACATTCATTCATTATTTATTATTATTGTTTCCTTTAATTCCTAGAGGAACATAGGACCTCAGCCGCACGTCTCCATTGCATTCGCTCCTCTGCCAACGTTTTCACCTGGCTCCACGTCTGTCCACATGCTTTCATCCCCTCTTCACATGACTTCCTCTAAGTCACCCTCACACTGACGACCAACTCGCCGCTTCTCGTTTGGGTTCTACTCGAGAGAGAGCCTGGCCTGTGATGTTAATCGATAGTTTGTTTTCGCAGAATATGGCCAATCCACCTCCATTTCTTCCTGCTGGGTTAGTTCCCTCCCAGAGATCTCTACCTGTTGCCGATCTTTTCTGGCCATCTGATCTTGAGTATTGAGCGAAGACAGATACTGATGAAGGTCTATAGTTTGTTCGAAGTGCCCTTCGCGACACGCCAAGACTGCGATCGGTATAGCAGTACTGACTTCACATTGGAGTTGAAAATCCGGATTTTATTTTTCATGCTGAGTGCTGTTGACCTCCACACAGAACTGAGAGTAATGAAAGCTTGCCTTGCTTTCCCGATACTAGCTTTGATTTCGTCGTCAGTTCCGTCCGTCTGTAGTTGGAAGGATGCTTCCCATGTAGGTAGGTAAAGGAGGTTGCTTCTTTCAGATTATTCCTATTTATTCTGATTGTTGTCTGCTGTTGTGGCTTTTGCTGTTGCTGTTGGCCAGGAATCTTCATCACCTCTGTTTTCTCTATGTCCACCTGAATTCCCTCCTATTGTGGTGAGAGCAAGCTGCTAGCCAATTGGTAGACATTGATCTACGCTGATTGGTAGAAATTAATCTAGACTGATTCAACAACCGATCACAGCTGACCTAGACGTGGACAAATATGATTCGCAGACAAGTGGCTCGCATTTCCGAGAAATATCGAAAACGAGAAAGCAGAAGACTGCGTTTGTTTGCAAACAACCAGTCAGAAGACCGCCTTCTTTCTGTGGGCAGAAGCCTATTAATGTACGTAAAATACATATAAATACCTGTTGGTTTTCGTAATGAAACTGATATGTTGCCTGGCCCTTGTCTTCTGTTGTTACACTATCTTTGATGCTTCTTCTGCCAACTTGTTGCTTTTCACTTGCATATCTTCCAGTTTGTGGGAAATAAGACATATATCATTGGTGAAGTCCAGATCCTCCTAGTTTTTTGTGTGGGTCCATTTTATGCCTGCTTCCTCATTCCCCGCTGTCTGTCGCATTATCCAGTGTACCGCAATCAGGAAAATCATTGGAGATAGTAGGCAGCCTTGTCTTACTCCCATCTTTACTTCGAGGGATTCGGTGAGTTTCCCGTTGTGGATTACTTGGTATGCAGCATTATCGTACAGCTGTTGGATGAGATGTATAATTGTTGGCGGCACCCCTTGGTAGTAGCGAAGTAATTCCCAAATCACCCCTCGATCGACGCTGTCGAAGGCCTTTTCAAAGTCAATGAATTTGACTGCCATTCCAAGCTCCGTTTAGTGGCGATACGTAGTGTTGCGATTCGACCGATGCATGACTTTTAGTATTTTGCTTGGGATGGACAAGAGCATAATGCTGCGCCAGTTCTTACATTGACCTAAGTCCCCTTTCTTTGGCAGTTTGGATAAGTAGCCTTTCTTCCAATATGCAGGTACCTTGCCCTCTTTCCACACCTTCATCACGCTGTCACCTGTAAAACAATCCAAATATTATAGTTATTATGAATCTCTTAACTTTAATTGCTCTGGAAAACGATGAATACTGATAGAATGAGTACGAAATTTGTGGACTGTAGTAAAATTAACTATAACCATTCACATAAAGTTACTCCTTAGATTTCCTTAACTCCATTTAATGATTAGCATTATTCATTTTACAGTTATTATCTTCAGAAAATCGCGAGTAAAATGCTGGGTGGGTTTAGTTTGAACATCACTCTGTCAAATGTAAGGTAGTACCATTTCACCAGCTCTGATTTACGGTTTGATGACGAAATATTCTTTTAGTTGTTTATGTTAGACCGGACGAAAATGTAAGTAATTACTTCGGGAAAATTTAGCGGCGTCTAAACCACATCACCTTACTATTTCATGAAGTCTGCAATCGTTTGTATGAATCATGGAGAGAGGTATAAATTACGTAATTAGGGACCCCGGGATATAAAATCCAGTGACGTAAGAGTTTGCTACATGGTTCTAAGACGCTGACAATAGTACATGTGCATCCAGTTCTTGTCACCTTCCAGAATCTAAAAATGTGTTCATTACACAAATATGTATCTGTTATCTTGTTTTATGTAGACTTCTAACTGTGGTAACTTCAACTGATGAACATCTGTGCCAAGTCCTGAATTAATTTATTAATCAACCAATGCTAAAAAATGACTTGTTTTGTATAATCCCTTTGAAGCTCTATTATGGTTCTAGTATGCTTCACATATAAGTGAAGTATTAAAATCATCTACAGTAACAGAATCTGTGTTGTTCAGTTAACAGTCCTTATCATTTTATTTGTTCCAGTTGATTTACTCACCAAAATGTTTACAGTTTGAAACATTACTCAGTGATGCTACATCACATGTTGATAATATCCATTAGTCTGTATCTCATATGAAGTGAGGATATCTGAAAACTAAATTAGGCAATGCTACTAGAATTATCTTTGAAGTCGCTTTTCTATTTACACCTAATACGTTTAAACAGAATGACCCGCAATTTCGAAATAAGACGTATAGGAGACTTAATAGCTAGCTCGGTAACAGAACAAATAATTGAATAGAAATCCAAATTAATGAAATGATAGTGTAACGGTATATAATAATAATTTGCTTTATTCCATAAACAGTACTAGTGGTACAGTGTGGAATTTTCAGCACATATCTACAATATTTGCATCTAATTTTATTCATCGTTTAAAAGGAGTATTTTCAAGAAAAAAAATAAATATAAAGACAACAACAGCAGAAAAACACAAAATAATTTTTAAAAATGCGAAAAAATACCAAGAAGTAGAAAGGAAAATAAACAGCATATAATGATATCTCAGTATTGGTTAGTGGAAGCTATGATATGATTATGCATGGTGACAGTAAAGCTATAGTCATACAAGAAGTTATGAAATGATATTTAAGAATGTTTGTCGCCAAGATGGTCAGTTAATTTGGTTGAAACAACTCTAAACAATCATAAAATAACATTTCAGGGTTGTTGTTTTGTCTTTTATTGTCAGGTCTAATGCAATGTTTGTAGTGGTAGTGTGAGTAATCCTGCATAATACAAAATTTTAAGGTGGTGATAATGGCGTTCACAACCAAGACTGTCAGTTAATATTGCCGAAAATAAGAAAAAACAACCACAAAAATTAATAATTACATGATGGTTAATGACAGGACAATTTTGTACTACTCATAGTGCTAATATAGTCGGAACCAGTAGATACACAAAAGAAGGAATACAGTAAAGTACAAAAATACATTTAACGAGTTATAGAAATTAATGGTTACTTAGTGATACAGATAAAGTCCGCTGCTGCAAATTATTAACATAATCCATAGAAGTGTTCATTGATGGAGTCGTGTCTACTATTAGGAGCTGTGCACCGGTTGTGGAATAGTCGCCGGATGAGGATGAGAAGTTCCTGCAAAATCCAAGGGATACAACACGGTTTGTAATGAGCAAGTAGATAGTATGGACTAGTGATAAGACGGAGTGTCGAGCAGCACACTGTATTTTAGATTGTACTCCAAATTTATGTATATTTTACCATGAATCGTTTTAAACAGAATTTATGTACAATGTTCGCACTTTTAACATCTAACAAAAAATTGTCTAATCATATTGTTCCAGGCTCCACAAATGCATTGGGCACTGATAATATCAGGTCCGAATTCTTTCGGTCTGTTTATCTATTGACGGGTGATGGAATTCTTTATTTAATAGTCTTAATTTCATTCATAGTAACTACCAAACGAACATAATCTGAGTTAATCCAATTAACCAACTGAGGAGTGTGTAAACACGTACTGGCTGATGCACATCAGTGAGAATAAAAATCAAAAGTACGCTCCTTTTATTAAAGCTTGACGGATCAACAGAAACTGCTTTAGTAAAACGAAACTCTTCAGACAGTTTTGGAAGCCTCTGTGGCGGATTTTAGCCACAAACAACTCAAAAAATTATATTTTGGTGAGGCTATTTAGGGTATTATTTTGGAAATTAATAACCAGGGTGTACTTACAACTCCCTCTGTGTTTTCACATTCATTAAGACTATGATATACTACTTATCTTGGATGGTTGGAGACATTCGACAAGATGCTCTGGAAGCAGGTTTGATCCTTGCTGGTACTTTACAGAATGGAAAACCTACAGCCTTCAAGAAATTGATGACCCATATTAATTAATTTGTTGGTTATATCAAATAGTGAAGCGGTACTGTTGTTTTGGACGGAATTTGTTGTTTTATATCAATTGTACCCAACTTTTACACATATTAATTTGAACTGATTTCCTTTCGGCGATTCGAGCCCACGTCACACATTGTTACACTTAGAGATGTTTTTTTTATTCCTTAACGTTCCCAGTGGAACATAAGGCTTCAAGCTAGACGCTTGAAGTTTCTGTAGCAGTGTTTATTTTACAGGATGGGGTTGCTAGCCTCATGCCCAACCTTTCCTCTTTACCAGCTTTATTACCGGCTTATGGAGGTAAAGGAGTGCGTCGGCCGGGGATCGAACCCCGGATCATGTGCATGGTCGGCGAGCGTCCTAACCGCTGTGCCACTGACACACTCTTGCAGACACAAAGCGGAGTGCATCGGCCGGCCGAGATGTTACCACCGAGCTAATTACGACCTTCTGTAGCACAGTAATGAATATATTGATTGTTCACTGGGGTGTAACCAGTGTCATACGTCTGATTGTTGGTTTGGTGCAGACTGAATTCTACCAATCAAGTTTGCAATTTAGTCACTGATGAAAGTAAGCACCTACTCAAAGACTAAATAAATGATATCGGTTACTGCCTGGTGACTAATCAGTGTATATTACTTATTTTCTAAAGAGATACTAATTGCGTTTGTTGGTTTCATTGACTGTAGGACTGTACAGGTTGCTGGAAAAGGTAGTCGTTTCAAATGTCACCTTTTAACATATCATAAGATGTGATGAAACAACTCTCTAGTAATATTTTCAGTGATCATTAATGAAATCTGTATATCATTTCCCATTGTAACTAAGACTAGAGTTTATTACTGCAGTTAACAAAGCACATAGTGAGTAATCTGATGATATCTGGTTTAAGTACTCCCTTGACTAAGATTTTCACCCGAACTTCAATTATTACTTGACCATATCAACAAAACTGTTATAGATGAACATCATTTCAGCTTCATTTGAAGAATGTTGTTCAAATTTAATTGCATTTATGATGGCTTTTTCATTTAGATTGAGATTCTCCATTCACTGCTTTATACCCTATAAAGGAATACGGTGAAAAACTGAATTAGAATCTCCTGTGTTTGGTTTCTGTATTAGATATTTGTTATTCTTATAACCGTAACACTTTGGAGTTGAATTTATCAGCTGAACTTGTTTCATTAGACATTTTTGCAAGAGACCTACATTTTCAATTCCGTTAGTTTTGATCTGATTTAAACAAATTTGTTCTATCAACTCATATGTCCTCAACTTATCTAGTAGCACTATTTTGAAGAGAATTCTAAAAATCTTTTAATGATGGTGGTCCGAATTTGCTTCATTTATTAACTAGAATTTAAAATGACCTCCCTTTAAACCAATCATAAGTAAGACGTATAACCTTGTCTGTACAATCGAACTCGTTGTATTCGAAGCTAAAGCAACATCAATTTATCAAAAGAAACCTTTGAAATAATGATAATTTCTCTAGTAAATAAATATTTTTCTAAAAATATAAGCTAACAGACTTTGGAATCATTATATTTTGTAATAAGACAGCAAGTCTTTAAAGTACTTTGAGGTAGGTTTAAGAATTTACCTTATTTATTTATTTATGCATATTCAACAGTGTGAATATTTGTCACCTCTTAAATTTCCCCATTTTGCTTTATCTTAATGGATTGGTGACACTGTTTGAAACAAAATGGGGATACAAGTGGGGGTCGAACCAGTAACCTATGGATTAAATAAAAACTAACATTAATTCTTATCTAGTATTCACTAGTGCATGTGAGGGAAATGTCCTGTTTTAAATTAGATTACATAGTGAACCTAACATAATCTTAAAAAGTAGTGAAAAAAAGAAACGCTAGATACGTGTTTCATGCTAGTTTGAGACTCTCTATCAGCATACACTCAAGACATTATCGTATTCCTATGGAGTAATTAAATGAACACCCATTCATCCACCTTTTTTTTAAATTGTCTCTGACTCGCAGTATAATTTAGCTATCATCAGTTCAATTCTAATTCAACCAAATGTCTTTTTTCACCTCGCTAATCACTGCTTTACATTACAACTACGGGAGATTTATTTGAAGACTGGATACTGATGAGAGGTAGTGTGTTATATATCGAAAGGTTTTGTAATTGAACCATAATCCATTATTATCTTAATTTTAATCTCTCATACCCCTTCCTCCTTATCTATCAAAACTTGACGTGTGAAACATTCTCATCTGTCATTTCTCAAGATTGATTCATTGTAGTTTATTCACTTATCAGTCATATATCTATCTCCCAGTGTATCTCTAATAGCATAACATTTCACTGCGTACAAAGTATTCAGCTGAGGAGTTCTTCCGAAATTCGATGAATTCATTATATCTCGCCTGATTGACACTTGTTACTTGTAGTTATCACTCAAATCTGAAGGGTAAATATCTATCACAAACCAACTGTTTGCTTCGTAGCCTTACGATATAGTTCCATTGCTATCTTATTAACTGTATTTTCTGCATAGGTAAACTGCTTATTTCCATTTAGTCACCGATATCATACGCTTTATTAACAGATCTGTCTATTCATAGTTGCATAAACTATTTATTTTATTATAGTAAAATTATTTACAGATCTGAGAATGTTCACTAGCTGTGATGAGATAAATAAGCCATCATAATATGAAGTTTAAATGCATTTAATGCTCTATGCTGCTGATGGGTTGACCGATTTGAGTAGTTGAATACCGTTGATATCAGCCAGTACTGTTTGCTTGCCAGATCGAAGTGAACTAGATGCCGGATGGCTGTTTCTCTCGTTTAGGGCAGTGTATCCTGTTTGACTAGGCTCAGAGAGTTGAATCAGTTGAAACCACCCAAATTCTGGATAGCTATCTGGAAGAACCGATAATCTACTGAATCCAGGGCAAAGTTAAACTTTAAGGACCATTAACTACCAATCAGCGAATGACCTCGAATGCACCAGTCACGTGATGGAGACATTTTTGTGAATGGAATGCATGTATTTATGAAAATAAGCATAAAAATTGTAGAAAAGTGTTACAGAGGATACCTTCCTCTCACATGTGATACAAATAGCTCTTAGTTTTAGGATGGAGTATCTACAGAGTATAATTCCATTGTGGGTAACATTTATTTTGATAAAGTCTTACTGTGTTACGCAGTAATATTTACTGGGCGATAAATTATGCTCGAAACATCATCAGTAAATATACTGTATAACACTGTGAGACCTTATCAGAATAAATTTTACCTACAGTGGAATTATACTCTACCACAGTGCACAAGTTCTATTCTTATATCAACAGAGGAATTTAATCACATTCTATGCATGCAATTTTTTAGGTCTTCTAACCCTAACAAGGACCCTAATCTTTCCTGAACCTAGTCCTAACGTGAAAATATGCCTGAACTAACTTGAAGTAACCATAATGTCGCCTTTATTAGGTTAACCTAAGCCTAAATTTTCCTTGGTATAAACAGTAGCTTAATCTTTCCCAAACCTAAGCTGAAACTTCCTAGATATCCCATTTAATAACCTAACACTTTGATGAGCAAATTTTATTGATGATGACAACATTACCTGCCAGGTTTCACTAACTTGCTCAGTGAGCGTTTCGAAGTTCCTAGTGCTGTTGCATTCCATTGTTAGTTAGTGGTGCTTAAAGTTTAACTTGGCAGAATCCAATTTAGCTCTCTGAACAGATTCAAGAGGGGGCGCATTACTGATGAGTTCAGGTCAAGATGAACGAAATGGCCGTCCATCTGCAAAGTGTGAATAATATCAGATTGTCTAGGGTAGCAGTTATAATTTTTTTGATTTCGATTTTTTGATTATAGCTTGATTCCACACAGTACTTTTGGTACAAGTATGGAATTTTCAGCATGTGATATCGGTAGCCCAAATTTTGCAGGCCGACCATAGAAATCAAGTGTGCGTCGGCAGGGGATCGAACCCCAGATCATGTGCATGGTCGGTGAGAGTTCTAACCGCTGTGCCACCAACGCTTATAATGTACATTTTACCAAATATGTTTACTGACTACGATACCATGGACACTGTAACACTGATTAAGTTGAAATGAACAATCAATACACAATAAAAAACTTTTTCTGACGCATACAGAAGTTTTAAAAAATAATAATAGGGAAATGTAGAAAGTTCTTGATTATTCACAACATTTGCATAGACATTACTTTACAGTGGAGAACACAAAGCTTGTTAAGAACTACTTGAACAAATCTGTCTGATTCTTTATGTTCAAGTTTGATCATGAACTGTCTTCATTAAGAGAACCAGTGAAAATCAGGGAGTACTAGACAACTGCCTCATCCTAGTCTAGGACTCTTCAGCAGCGTGCACCCATCACCCCACCAACAGTAGAACACAGAAACATCAGGTTACAAGGCGACCTCGTTAACCATTCAGTCACTGGGACGAAATCCAGTGGCGCTTGATTCCTGGCTTCAGTCAATTTGCGATATGTTAAAAGGAAGAAGAAATTGGTCCAAGTTCAGGCTGTTTGTCTTTTAGGAAATGTGACAAGTCAGGATTAAACTCATTGGACTTGCAACCTGTACCATAAATGTTTATAAGTGGTTGGATACAGCTTAAAAGTGGAGAAGTAAAACTACATTCGTAATGATGCTAATTACAAGGACTACAATGACTATTATCACTCAGCTAATGTAGAAACTGCAACTAATTACCTTTTCATCTTGTTGTGAATAGTTCATTTCGTTTGATCGTTAGATCTTGTGGAGAAAAAAAATATACACATTCATAAGTGAAGTAAAACTGAATGAGAGTTCTAAATCAGTTAGCCTTTGGTCTCATTTATCTTGATTTCTTCAAAAGTTGTATGTTTACCTGTCGGAACAATTTCTGTGGTTGAAAGGAAGGGAGTATTGAAGGAAGTGACAATATGGTAAACGAAGTAATTTCTGGAATCTGTTATTCATTTCTTTTCATCCGGACATTAGCTTTACATCTGAATTTCACTGGTAGGTGGGGAACAAGAATCTCAATTCACCGAAAGAATTTGGAATGACCTATATGCCTTTAGCAAATTCTTCATGTCAAACTGACATCACTTAGGAAATACTTAAGATCAGGAGATCGCTAAACTTTTGATTGATTGCATCTTTAAAATCCTGGTTATTACGCAAAAAAAAAACGTACATAGGATGGAATACACAACCATGAGATTCCACAGTCAGTGGTTTACAGTGTTATACTAAATGAACTTCAGTGAATGATCGGTGTACTATTGGGAATGAACTTTATCACGAAAAAAGAAAATACAAAAGCTACCTTTGAAATAATTCTTGGCCTATAAAATTAGTTCTAGACTTTCCATCAGACTAAGGACTTAAATATGAAGGAATCGATTTCAAAATCCAGTATGTTATTTCCTAGAAAACTGGACTACAATAGTGACATCCTGTATTAGTTGTTATCAGAGCATGACACTAAAATAAGACAATAGATTTGTAGAATAGTGTCTTATGTTCGCCGAACTTTGAAGATGTCAATAGACACAATGATGAAACATTCACGGACAAAGAGGAAAGCTCGAAAAACATCTGACAACTTCTCATATTTTAACCTTTTTCAGGTTAATTCGACTATTTGTAACATAAGTCTGTGATACTTTGTGCGTTAGATACTGATTTCAAGGTTTAGCAGGGATGCACCTGTTTTGATGTTGCTGAGTTCTGTGAGCAAGTTGGATTGATTTTGAAGCTTTTATTGTCCTTCTGGATATCTTCAGTGCTAACTTAAAAGTGAAGTAAGTTTTTGGAATTCTGTGTGAAAGTAATATCTATTTCCATTGATGAAAGTTACTGTTTTTCGCCAAAGACTTTTCTTATTCTCATGTCCACTTATATTCGTAATGTTCATTTTCACGGTATACTGTGATTGCAAACCTATCTCATTGGCGAGTGTTTGTCCCTATGTCCAAATTGGTTACGACGACTCCCCACTAGAACTTCAGGCACCCTCATCCTGTAGTGCGTCACTGGTGAGCACTAGATTAGTTTTCATGTGTTGGTTTTGCAGGGATTTGATTGACTCCAATAACTGTCAGAAAAAATGACTTCAGTTAGAGAAATCTAGGGAGTACTGGACATCCGTTTCGTCCTGGTCTAGGCCTCTTCACAGTACATACCCATCACCTTATTAGGGACAGGACCTAGAACCTTCTGGTGATCGACCTGATATCTGACCTCTAAAAATATCTTCTACATCGTTTCACAACACCTGTTTAGTTGAAGGCAATTCCAGGTGATGGGCGTCTTGAGGAGAAAATTTACTTATGTGGTTGAACTGTTGAATGTTAGTTAAATTAGCCTTTTTTAGTTGATGTTGCCTAAATTTGAAATTTGTATTATCTGAAAAGAGTATAAAACTTGATATCAGTGCATACCACAAAATATGTTTCTTAAAGAAATCAGTTACTACTTAAAAAGAAAATGAAAGCGTCTGATAATAGGCATAAATTAATTCAGTTTTGTTTCGGCAAGTTTAAGAAATTACAAGCATAAAAAAGATTAGGATTTTCAAGAGATTTGAAAGCTGTTGATTATCCCCAAATAATTTCAACTGGAAAGAAACGTAAATCAGTGACTACTGGATGACTTTAAATGTTGCCCTTTAATGGTTTCAACGCATTATACCTTCCTGTATTAAACGTCTAATCTTCGGGCTTTATTGTTACTTAGCACTCAGTTATGCTGTGAATAGACTTTTTATGTACTAGGCTTTAGGCCACACTTGTTGTGTAAAAGTTGACAGTGTAATCTGGTTGCTCAGGCTGAGGTAGGTAAGATGGAATTCGAATTCGGTGTTCATTGAATGAAAGTTAAGTGCTTCAGCCAATGAGCAATATCTCCATTCAGCCTTTAGGATCTCTGTAAGTTTTAACTTATAAAGTGAGCAAAATGAAGTAGAATCTAGTAACTTCAAGGTCAAGAAACTAACCATTGATCATAATGACAGCTAAAGTACATTTTCCCCCAAAGAACCAAACAACACAATTCTACTAAAACAAATAGCTGAAGCAATTGAAGTCACTTTTAAGACAAATCTATACTGATTTGGTTCAGCATCTAGTACATTAGATACCAAATGCTTTTAAAACTATTACCTTAAAGAAAGCATTGGTGAAAACCTTTACTTTTACTATTATTTTTATTCATTACTTGCCTTCAGCGGCACATCTTCATTGCACTCGGTCCTCTACAGTCACTTTCAGCTGATCCCTGATTTAGTTCGGTCTATATGTTGAGAAATAGCTTCTTGATTGGTTTTTTCCTAGAGTTCCTTATTGTCAATCCTTCTTGGTCATCTGATAGTCATTATCGGGAAAAATGGACTATTGATAAAAGTCTACAGCCTGTTGTAAATGCTTTTGGTGAGGGGAATACGCTATGTCTCTAAGCCATATAGGTGCGCGGTCACACTTGATATTAGTGTTAGACAAAATTTAAATCTCGTTCTTTGTGTTAGATGCTGCAGATCTCCATAGTGATATCAGAGCAGTGAACTCGTGTCTTGCTTTATCTATCCAGTACTGGCTGGTTTTGGTGTCTTCAAATGTATCTCCTGTTGTTGAAAGAATGCTGCATGGCCAAGTAATCTAGAGAGACGGCTGCCTTTAGAATTCTCCCGTTGCTGGTACTGTTCGTTTTCGGCTGGTTATCTTCATCACCACTGTCTTCTTTATGTTCATCTGGATTCCTTCCTTTCTTCGCTGCCTGTCTCTTCCACCAACCTGTTGGTATTCGCATGTGACTGTTCGGGTCTGTGTGACATGAGACGCAGATCATCTGTGAAATCCAGATCTTCTAGGGTCTTTTTGTCAGTCCAAAGTATGGCCATCTTCTCACTCTTCAAGCACAGCTACAATCAGAAATGTCATCGGTGATAGAAGGCAGTCTTGTCTTACTCGTGTCTTCACTGATTTCCCCGTTATGAATCACTTGACATATGCCATTGTCATATAGCTATTGAATGAGGTTGGTAAATTTTTTTGGCACTCCTTAGTGTTGAAGTAGTTTCCAAATTGCTTCATGGTCAACACTGTGGAAGTCCTTTTCAAAATCGATGAAGTCGAGGTAGAGGTTTGAATGCCATCCTATGCTCTGTTCAGTGATGATAATGCGTAGCGCTGCAGTTTGATCCTCACGTGATTTTTTTACCTAATCGCATCCAGAGCATATTTAGATTTCCCCAGGATGACGTGAAATTATATTTTGCTTGAAATGGAAACGAGCATGATTGAGTGGCCGTTTTTGCAGTCATAAGTCACTGTTCTTTAGGAGTTCAACAAGGTAATGCTTCTTCCATTTGGTAGGCCCACCGCGTCCCTTCCATGCTTTATGGAATACTGATGCTCGCATATCACTTGGGGTTTCCGGGTCCATTTTCATTGCTCCTGGAGGGATCCCATTTGGTTCTGCTACTTTTCTGTTATTGTCGGAGGGTTGGTGTTCACTGACATTCGCTTGTCTGCTGGTTGTATTTCTGGACGAGTTACAGATGGTGTAAATTCAAACGTCCTTATAAGTGATCAGCCTAGCGGTTCCCATCTTACAAACTGAATATATTGCCTATTTATCTTCAAGTGAATGACACTCTAATGTCCCACGTAATCGTCTTATTACATCATTGTTCAGAAAAATATCGTCCACCAAGTTGCAAAAAAATATTCTTCAGTAACAAAAACAACTTGAAGAAAACCTAGAAATCAATAATATACTTGCATCTTACATTTTATAACATAGAAGTGAAATTTTCCCACTGGCTTTAACTTGAAAACCAGGAAATTTTATTTCATGTGATGGACATTTTGCTGTCAATACAACAAGGTTGGATTCGATTCATTTTGATTTAATAAACAAAACACACAATTTGTTTTTTGACTATTTTCGATAAGTGTTTTTGTCTTAAAATTACGATACAATTGGATATTTCCTTTTGGAAACTTGAAACAACAGAATTATGAACAGGATATCCATAATCAATAAGTGATTATTATTCAGATTATGGGGTTTTTGTATGGATTTTGCATTAATCTTACTGTAGATTTCGTTACGAACCAACACCAGTTGGAGAAAATTGAAAGCCAGGGAGCACTAGACAGATCCATATCTCTACAAAAACTCCTAATCTAAATATCAGTCTCCTGGTCATGGATGGTTACTGGGTGGGTGACCTGAAGCTGCACAGAGAAGTTGTGGCCAGTGAGGTGCACCACGTTAAGGTGAAGCTGATATTCATTAAAGGCGTTGGCTAGTTGGCGGCCCTATATCACAGATCAACAGAGTTAGAATTCACCAGTCACTGAATTCCGGCTCAAATGGCTGAATGGTCAATGAGTTTGGTCTCATAACCTGAAGGTCTTGAACACGACGCCTGATGTGGTCGTGGATGCGCACAGCCGAAAAGTCCTAAAACAGAATGAAACAGCTGTTCACTGCTATCTGATTTTAATAATTTCTGGTTGACTATTTAGCTTGAAATGTGCTTTCACTTGTGAGGTGTCGAAAATGAAGACTGCTATTATTTGAACAAGGTTTACTTCAAATAATCACGACAGAAATTCAAAATTTTCTAAAGTATTCCCTAATTTCACTGTCGATTACTTCATTTGTTGTTCATTCATTTCTATGTTTAAGTGTTGGTTTGTAGGGATTTGACTGGTTACAGGATTTCATCATGAGCTGACATTGGTTAGAGAACCATTGGAAAACCTGCAGGGAGTACTGGACAGCTATTTCGTCAGTCTAGTTTGGGACTCTTCACCAGTACACACCCACCGGGGTTCGAACCCAGGACCTTCTGGTTACAAGGTTAGTGAGCTTGTAGACCATTAAGCCACTGGGACCCGATCCAATGGCCAGTCCATGAATTCTAATTTCTGGCAATTCACGACATAGCGCGACCACTGGCTAATGTCTTCGGCGAGTATTTGTCTATGTTTTTTTTTAATGACCCTCTTTTAATTCCTTCTGGTATCGTTTCCTATCCTAAAATAATTATTCATCACTTTTTCGATTACGTAGGTTTGGTCATCATTTTAACACATGTGGAAAGCGTCCTCTGACTACGGCCAATGTACCTGCTCTTGTGGAGCTAGGTACATTAGCCGTAGTCAGAGGACGCTTTCCACACGGATACGAGAACATATTCCAGCTTGGTTTTATAAGGGAGAAAGGAAGTGTGTGAGAAGCTCTATTTTGGAACACCTGATCGACTTCTGTCACTCTGTCAACCCTGACCATGATTTAAGAACTTTTTTTATTTCTCATACAGTTTGATTTATCTTTCATGTGTAGATGTGTAGAACTTTGGCACTGTGGTAGAATGTAATTCCATATTAGATAAGTTTATTTTTAAATATCACACAGCCGTGCAGTATTAACAATTGGATGACAAGGTTTCGAGTCTAAATTACTGCCAATCATAATCATACCATTTTTAGTCACACGGTTATATATATATATATATATCCCTCTATTCATTCTCTCGAACTTCGCTTTGTTGTTTGTTATTACTTTCCATATCTCCAGTATAGGCTTTGTTTCATACCGATTGCATGTGTGCGATGTTGAATCAATAAACAAAGCTTCGGTAATCAACATCTCTCTCTCCACTTAACTGTGTTGCTTCAATAATACTCTCACCCAGTCCCACCCTATTTTGTGATTACATGCAAGTGAATGCAGTGGAATGGCTGAGCTTTTTTCTAGGTCATTTAACTTAGCAGGGTCAATTATTCTAGGTCTAGCTAAATTTTTATGTTCCAATAATAATAATTTATCTTTGACCTCTGACCTATGTTGGTGATTGGCATTATGCATATAAACCACTAGATGACTGTACAGCTTATATGAATGTGTTCTTAATTCACATTACTTGGGAATTTTTCATTCTATGTTGATTTCGTCTCCGAGAGACATTATTTGAAAAATAACAGAAAACTAAGCAGCGATAAATTGATATCTCGCTCTGGATCGTTACGGCAAGTACTAACCACGACCACATTGCAAGCTTGACTCATAGAATTCAGTCTGTAGCGAAGATAGGACCAAACACATTACAGTAGTTATTGACTAGTGTGCAGTCAAAAATATCCAATACAGTCCATCAGGAGGTCAGTCGCGAGCCTGAATAGCTCAGTGGTAACGTCTCTGACTGCAGTACTCACTGGGTGACGCTGTTTCGAATCTCAGGGATGTAGGACATGAGTTCCTTCAAGGTTTCAGATACACCTTGCTGATGTGTGCCAACTGGCACGAAACCTAGGTCGAAGGCTTCCTGCCGATTGCTTCCATCCATCTAAGAACTAACCTACTTATGTCGATTAACCTTTTAAAAAAAATGAAAAGAATCAGCAAAAACAGTCCAAACTGCACAGGGAAAAAACCATGTTCCAAACATCATCAGAGGCACTCACCCATGAGCTCAACAGAGATCTAACGTAGGACCTTCTGTTTGCGAACGGAGTACATGTACTATCCAGTTATTGAGTTTTTGTGCAATAACTGATGAATTCTAACTCTTACCAATTCGTGATATGATAGTGATTAGCCTCTCTCTCTCTCTACCTAACTATATTACTCTTTAACACTTTTTCCACTAACCATCCTATTTTGTGATTGCATGTGAATGAATGCACTGCAATAGCGAAGATATTCTCCGGATTATTTAATTTATTATGGTCATTCATTCTAGCTATAGCTAAATTCCTGTGTTCCGATAATCTAACTGACACTAATCTACTGGTGTGACCTGTGTAAGTGATCTCACGGTCATTACATGGTATTCGGTAATTTATATTGTTCTTCTCAGTTGGATTTATCGGGTCATTAGGGTAACTTAGAGTAAATCTTTGTTCATCGAATTAACACCAAATGCATTCAATCAAAATGATACAACGCCTATCCCGGATACATGGCTAATTGCCATAATGAAATCTTGGGGCATAAAGGTATATAAAGCAAGTTATTGAGTTCACGCGAACTCAATGATATTGTGGTGAGAGCTGTCTACTAGCCAAATGGGTAGACAGTAATTTACGTCAATGTTTACGTTCTCAAGATTGGTGGTGAGAAAATATGAAAAAAGACTGATTCAAAACCGACCACAACAGACTTTGCGTAGGCGGATACAGTTAACATATAGATGACCTGACATTCAAGAAACAGTCACAAAGAGATGAAAGATTAACTTCAAGTGAGAAACAACCATCCATTATGAGAAACAACCAATCAGAAGACTGTGTTTGTTTGTTTAACTAATCTGTAATAATGTACATGAAAATATATAAATATGCTTTGATTTCCTTAATAAACGATCTGTTGCCTGGCCCTTGTCTTCTGTTGTTACAATATGATTATGAACACTTATATGCTATCAAAATGCCCAAATTTGTCTCTTGCATTCAAAGATATTCATTTAAATTATTAGCGTCTTTTTACACATGCACACTACAGTTGACATCAGTGTGTAGTATGCATATCATTTTAAGATTTAACCATACATTGAAACTGGAACTGAACAAAGCTGTTCCCATTTACCTTTTATTAACCTGACTAAGTAAACTAGAAGGTAAATGACAAGCATAAGGAGTATAGCGAGGCATCCATACTAGATACTTTATGTCTGTGAATGCAGCTTTCAGGTAAAATACAAAGGCCGCCAGGATAAGAACCGAACTTGTTTTGCTGATTAGCCTACTAAAACTAGAAAACGTTCTATAACAGTGATCTCACTGTTTAACTGCAAAAATCATGTTTTGAAGACTAAAGTTTTTCAAGTGTTGGTTTGCAGGGATTTGATTGGTTAGAGGTTGTCTGGTCACGAGCTGACATCAGCTACAGAACCACTGGAAAACCACTGAGTACTGGACAGCTACTTTATCCTATTCTGGGACTTAGGTTCCAGTAGCTGGATGGATTGCGGGCTCACCTTGTCACCGGAAGGTCCTAGATTCGATCGCTACTGCAGCTATGGGTGCGTACTACTGAATAATTCCAAACTAGGACGAAGCAGCTGTCCGTGTTCCTCTGGTTTTCCAATGGTTCTCTAACTGATGCCATCTCGCAAGTAAACCTGAAGATTTTCACGTTAACAGCTGCTACATATTTAGAGTGTTGACTTTATCAGCAGTTTATTGATTAGTCTGCTATGATGCACCTGGGTATATGTCTACATTTCGACACCTTAACATCCCAGACTCCATGTCGAAAAAAGCTTCCAGACGTATACTGTCTATAATAATTGGCAAAAAGCACTGTAAGTAATTTATTGATGATGAAAGACAAAGGATATTAGATTCACTTTTTCACACAAATAATCTCTTTCTTATTCAGACGAGAACATCAACCGAATTCCGCAGTTTGTTTTAAAAAGTCAAACTGTAAATTTGTTTAAGCTGTCATTCAAATTATTCAGTATCACCTCAAATCGGATACTATCAAGATGCAACATAATGAAGAAGAAGAAGATGGGAAGGAGGATGTCGTAAAATGGGCAAGAAAACTTCATCAATCAATCAATAGATTAAAAATAAATCACCTGACTGAAATTCTAAATGAATTAAATCTTACCAAGGGATTAGAGTTTACCAAAAATGTGATAAATTGTCAAGTTGACGGAGTCAGTTCAATTTATGCTGCTGTAGAAGCTGGATTTGAAGACGCAGTGAGTTGGATTTATATTTGATCGTTCACGTTTCAGTCTATTATGATAGGAGTCACATTTTAATGGCTTTATGTTTCGAAATTTAGGATCATATTCTCATGAGAAACTATTATTCCAAGTTCACTTTGTTCGTGTAAACCATTCTCAATGTCAAGAATGCAATGTTGACCAGTTTAATGAGGCAACAATGGTCTAGTAGAGAAAGAGAATGCTTGTCTTATTTTAAACGTGTTTTTCTGTAGATCAAAATCTTTTGTTTGAAAGTATTTCAAGAATTTTCTGTATCTAAACTTGTCAGAAATAGAAGACAAGTGGATGGAAAATTATAAGTGAAACGAATGCGAAGATTAAAAATATCCGCCGATTAATTATCAAGAAGATTAAGTGAATTGTCCATTAGCACTGTCGACTTTTCTGTTTCATTTGAACTCAGCCCCTGGAATAGCTCCCTCATTCTCCATGTTTTGAGCCACACATATTGTGTGCAGGCTTGTGAAACTGTATGATTGCAACCCAGTCTCCCAGGCTGAAATAGACAGAGCCGTTTTCGAAGCAAAGTGTCACTAGCTCGAAATTGTGTTCTTACACCAACAAACCACTGTTCTTTTAGTTTCTTACACACCTGTTTTTAAAAAAACGGAACTTTCTGTGGTATTCCGATTTGTTTGTGTTGCAGAACATTAGGTTAATAATTAACAGTATACATTTTAACAGAAAAAAGTCAACAAGCTGGCTAAAGAAGAAGTGAAGACAGGTCTTAAATTGAACATAGAGAAGATAGAGGTGATAAAAGCAACCAACCAACGACCAATAACAAGCCTCAATCACTGTCATCGGAACAAATTTGAAAGGGATTACTTCCTCCACTTATCCAGACAGCACCTTTTCAACTACATGCAGACGGCACGGATGAGGATGTCAAAATCAAAATCACAAGGACAAGATAGACGTTCTTCACTCTGATATCATTTTGGAATCAACCTACAACCTATTGCTCAACAAATATGTCTAAGAAAATGGAGATGGATCGGACAAGTGGTGACGAGACTGTTGGTTGACATCCCACGCCAGACCATCGCTCTAGTGGAACCCGAGTGGCAAACGAATAGTGGGGTATCTGACAGTGACATGGAAGAGATTGTGTGTCTGTGTGGAGGAGATGGAAGTTGGTGGACAATCGTGCAGCCAGCTGAAAAGGACTGCAGAGAACAGGATAAAATGGAAATGTGGTGTTGAAGTCTCACGTTCCACTCGGAGGCTAAGTGAATAATAGTAATGATAATAGCGGAATACATATAAGGGCTCACAGCTTAAGTGTTTTTTTCCTATACATTGCAATAAGGAAAGTGTAGGATGAAATAATTATATGAAAGTAAACAAGAGCATTTCGATTGTCAAAGAGAGAGTAATTTATAACTTCACTAACAACCATATTTCGAAAACAATCTAACCGAAAGTAAGACGTGCTAATTATTTTTTTCGACATTTCTTTAAGTTTAGCAAAATGTTAGAATATAATATTCATCTCAGGGAGTTAAATCCGGAATAATCTGTGTATTCATAATGTTACAAATATTTGTATGGCTAGTTTATGACAGTGTACTTCAAGCTTTGGTCTTCTTCCCTAGAACTACTAATATAAATTTACACATCACCTACTGTGCATAATGCTGGGAAAATAAGGTTTGGGGGACTTTTTATTCGTATTTATAGAAGTTCATAATGATCTACTGATTGGTTAATATCTCAATTTCTTTCTGGTTTATCAATGCAATTTGAGTTACTGACCTTTTATTATGGAATTAGTCGTAATTTTTTTCCTCTAGACTAATGGATTGAAATTTCCAATTGTGATTACGCTATTATTAATAGTTCATATTTGATTATGGACTAGTTAATGATTCACGGGAACATAAAGGTAATGGTAAATTGGATGGAGGATTTCATTGTGAGCTGACATCAGTTAGAGAACCATTGGAAAACCTGCAGGGAGTACTGGAAAGCTGTTTCGTTCTAGTTTGGGACTCTTCGTCAGTACGCACCCACCGGGGTTCGAGTCCAGGTTCTTCTGGTTATACGGTTAACAAGCTCGCACACCATTAAGCCAGTGGGACCCGATCCAACAACCAGCCCATGAATTCTAATTTCTGCTAATTCACAACATAGCGCGACCCTATTCAGGTAGTTACCTGGGGTTCTAGTGAGAAGCCCTAACCAGCAAGGTACAGCAAGTCGAAGGCGAGGACAGTTAATCATGATAGAAGACATCGCTAAGTGGTCAAGCTATGTCATGAATTGGCAGAAATTGGAATTCATGGGCTGGTCATTGGATCGGGTCCCAATGGCTTAATGGTGTATGAGCTGGTTAGCCTTGTAACCAGAAGATCCTGAGCTCGAACCTCGGTGGGTGCGCACCGACGAAGAGTCCCAAACTAGGACGAGACAGCTGTCCAGTACTCCCTGCAGATTTTTAAATGGTCCACTAACTGATGTCAGCTCATGATAAAATCCTCCATCCAATCAAAATAAATCCCTACAGAAACCAATACTTGTAATAATGAATGTCTAGAATTGAACCTGGTGAAAATCATTATTATTAGCCTCCCATCCGACAGTTCCCCTGTTCCCAGTTAGTAAACTAGGAGAGGTCTAGGAGTGATAAAAACAAGAATCAAACCAGGACCTGTGGTGTGGTTGGTAAACATTCTAGCATTGAAGATCTTGTGCATTTAATTAGTCTCATAAAATAATTAGTTAAATGGTAGGATTAAGGATAGCAACCAAACATAAAGACGGAAGAGACCTATACTGTACGCGGAGCTCAAAATCGAACTGATAGACAATCTTCAAATTCTCACTCCATTTTTGAATTTCCGTGTGAATATAGAAATAGTTTCATGAGCACATTCTGGTCCATGTTCACAACCTTAATTAGCTAAGCCTTGAGTCCCTCGGCTGATGACTGACTTTCATTATCTTCTTGATTGGTACTCAGCGTTGAATTCAAATAGTGGATGCCCAGTGCAATCTACGAGTCATTATGTAGTCTCTCTTTGCCTTAAGTAACAACTTTTAATCCCATCTATGTACATTATGTAACTAAAGGAATGCCAAATTTTTTATCAATAAAAGACATTCATGTTTTTTGTAATTCTAAATAAAATTGTACTGTTTCAGAGAACGATATCCTTGAAGGGAAACTTTTCCTTATGAATTTAAAGACACACCAGACATTAAATGCTCTACTACTTAAAGTGAGAACTTGCTTCAGGTTAAAATCAGTAATTAGTGAGCGCTTTTAATCGACTTTGCGTATGCAGTGAACATATTTAAAAGATGTTGACTATTACTCCAATTTCACAAACCAGTTAACCAACTTCATTTAATAAAGACTTTACACAATTCTTCCCATTTATAAACTTGAACAAAGCAATAACGACAAATGTATCAGGTTAATATGAATTTATCTTAGTATTATTCAAGGATTCTTCTCAACTCTTCTAACTTTTGATAATTTACATCATTCCAGACTTTATTACTCTTATTTCCTGTCACAACTGCTCCTTGTCATCGAGAAAACAAATATGCTTATATTTTTAATGTGCTTTGTACTTTTTTGTGTGTTGGTGGCGCAGCGGTAGAATGCTCACCAACCTCGCAGGTGGCCTGGGGTTCGATCCTCGCTAAGCCAGTAATAAGACTGGTACAGAGGGAAGGTTGGGCATGAGACTATCAACCCCATCCTGTAAAAGTAAACACCACTGCTACTGAAACTTGAAAGCTCTAGCTTGAAGGTGCCCTATGTTCCACTGAGAATGTAAAGGAATAAAGTAAAAACTAATAATAATACTCTTTTTGCATTGTCCAGGTTGTAGCCAGTTGAGAAGAATCCTCAAAACAATAAAAGATGAGCTCATATATTATCCTGATACATTTTCCATTCTTGTTTTGCTCAACTTCATTTAACCGGTGCCTAGAAAAGTTAACCTGAGGTAAAAATTTTACATGCGGAAACTAATCAACAAGTATAAATGTAACTGAATTTTAGATTTTCCCGTCGACTGATTGGACCAAAGTGCTCGGTCTCAGGTTGACGATGTCTGGGCATTTAATTAGTATTTAATTGGTGGATGGTGACTAGCAGTGGAATCCAGGATGAGTGTTTCGTCATATCTGTGACTCGCCAACCGGATGTACCTGCATTTCTCAGTGAGTGATGATGTTCCCACCTAGGCCCGAACCCAGTGCCTGTAGTTCCAAACGCCAAAGCTTTATCCACTAGACCACTTGGGCCACAAGAGCTACCTCTTGTGCGACGGGTCATATTAATTGTTTAACTGAATTCTAGATTTTCCCGTTGATTGATTGGACCGAAGTGCTCGGTCTCAGGTTGACATGTCGGCTTGAGAATCTTTTTGACAACCCCAGAACTCCAGATGAATAATTAATTAATTAGTCAATTCAGTTTTTAATTTCTTTGTTAAGCTGCACTTCATTTTTTTAAAATTTCATCTAGGTTACACAACTTTTAAACACTGGTCTCGTTAATATTGCTCAAAGATGTCAGCATAACAATTGGACATGCCTCCATTTAGCTTGTCATCTAGGATTGGCTACAATGGTCAGACTGATTTTAAAGCATCATACAGAAGTGAACGTACACCAGCTGTCTACACTCTATCAGCTGGTCTGCATGCAAACAAATGAAAATGAGTCAACAAGTCAAGGCACAGTGCTTCACTTAACAATTAAATCAAAGAACTTGGAAACATTAAATCAACTTTTACATGATGTTAGTGTAATAAGTAAACTGCATGAAAATCAAAGTTTAGAAGGTGAAAAGAAAACGAAAGAAGCAGTCAATATGAAAAATGTAAAATTGTTTGATGAATTTTGTATATTAACAGATAAAAATGGGAATACAGCGTTACATTGTGCTGTAATTGATAAACTGTAAGTTTTAGACAACTAAATGCACACAGTATTCCTTTAGTATGTGATTTATAGGATTCTACTAGTGTATACTGGTAATAGTGTAGAGTCAGTCTTCGTCTACAATATGGATAGGGCAAGTTTTAATTCGCCTTAAAGGCAGTCAGGAATCCGCAGTTACTGAAACGGTTAGATTCAGTTTAGGAAGCACCTGCTACCAACAGGTGATCTAAAAGTGACGAATGTTGGGCGACCACAACCCTGCCTTTAACAGAAAACCAGAGTGGTGCATTCCGTAGACATTATTATTCCCCGATGATTCACTATAAAGCGGTTAGGTGTTTGGTTCAGTATACGCATTTTACGATTATGTGAAACCAAGCACGTGGTGAGAGAAAAGGATCTAACTGTGATATAACCTCAGAAGACTTCCATTTCTAGATATAAGCCGCTAACTGGAAAAGTGCTTTTTATCTAGCGTCTAACTATTTGGTATGCTGTTAGAGTTTATTCTTGAAAGAAGTTTGTAACTTGTTCTTGTAAAGAGGTTTAAATTGGGACGAAACCGTTTTCTTACACTTAGAATTCTCTTGTCAATATAATTTTGTATTGAGTGGTCTTCCTGATCCTCCTATAGTTTGATGTCACGGACAACCTCTGTATCTCTGTATGCAGAGCATCTCTTGTTAAGTGGGAAGCGGAACTTATAGCAATAAACTCAGCTGGTGACCAGGCAGTCTTGTACTCACCTCTAGTGAGATCCTTGGAGTTCCCTGTGTCAAACAATCACAAACCAGGACAAAGACATCATCCGGCCAGTTGGGTTTCTTCATGATAGAATGTAACCTGACAACAAACGAATTCCCATTAATCTAAAATGAATGGCTCAAATTTATTCATACAGACTAGTTCTATTCAGATATTGTCTCGTAATAAATGAATGTAACTTTAAAAGTCCGCAAAATGGTGACAGTATAACTATTTCTAAGGGGTGCTAGAAAAATATCAACTTAATTTCTTGCCCACAATTCTTCAAATTCATAAAATACCTTATTCGTTATATGGTGACGGGAGTTTACTTATCAAGCGTTTCACAATGAACCTTTTCCATTAGTTCATTTTAAAATAAAATTTGGTTTCTCCTACTAGACATCATCAGTTAGTGGATGAAAGGCAAATTGATTTTAACCCTTCTTTTTAAAAAATACTTCTCCACTATCGTTCATACCTAAAGCTAAAATTGATTTCGACTGCACAGAAAGCAGTATTAAATATTTCTGCCTCCTACTCTTTCAGGCAAATAAATCCGAAACGTACGGAAACCTATTTTTAAGATAGTTGTCTTTGGTATGGATGATAAATTTCAACCCTTAAAGTCGATATGTTTGACATCTTACCTGATTACTAACTTTCTGATGTTGCAAATGCAAGTAATAGGAATAAGTTCCTTTGTTTCGATGGAAGCACTTCTTTACCCAGAAGTCTGTCAAGTGTCAAAGTGATTGCTCCACAATAAATGGCTTTTTATCAGAAATCAGCCAGTGGTCCAAGGAAAACGGTCTTACCTTAAATCCCTGTAAATGTCACCTTAAGGCATAAATCTGAACTAAACAAATTGGTTAGCACTCATGAGGTGTGCAACATAGATGGCACTGAAACAGAGACCAAGTTGGAAACTAAATATCTTGGCGTCATTCTATCTGCTGATCCTTCCTGGTCGTCTCATATCTTAGCAATTTCTAAGAAAATATTCCGTCTTACCTTCTACATCAAGAAGTTAAGACATTCTGGTATAACCCAACCCTTACTCCTACAATTCGTTAACTCTCGCATTCTGCCTATTATTCTCTATTGTTCCCCCTTAGCTTTTCCCAGGCTACGCAGGATGTTAAATGTTGTCAGCCGGGTAAGCAACGTGCCACTTAACCAGCTTGTTAATATTCTGGTTGACAGGCATATGGACTCATGTGAAAAATGGGCTAAATCCATTTTATCTAACTCACACCACCCTCTTCATTCACAACTCTCCCCTCGTATCTCATCAGGCAGGACCAGAAGCCTATATAGAAAACTATATACTCGCACTAGCAAGTACAAAAACTCAACCATACCCTACTTAGCTCGTGTTCTGTGTGATAAAGAAAGCATTAGGCGTGATACCTATAACTTATTAAATAGTCAGTAGAACAACTGGATCGCGTCTTTCCAACTCATATCATTTATAGGTACAGCGTTCTCTTTCTTTCTTTTCCTTTTCTCTTTTTTGTTTTTTGTTTCTTTGTTTTGTGTTTTGTTGTTATGTGCTGTTTTGTTTCTCTCTTCCTTACAAACTCTACCTAAAACGTTCTTCTTCGTTCTTTCACACTCTGTATATCTCGACATTTTTGTTACCGCTTACGCCAGTAAATATGCTAGTATCTACTTTTCTAACACCTTCAAACATTCTTTTCACTTTTGGCTTTGCTACCGATATGCTAATATGTTGTTGCCAAAATTAACTGAGACTACCCATAATCTATATAGAATTTTATTTATTGTTAATGTACAAACTGGATGCAATACTGTAGTGAAATGCTGAGAATTCCATTCTGTATCACAAGTACTGTTTTGGAATAAAGCAAGTTTTTATTATTATTATTAAGTCTAATAGCCTCAGTTTTCATGACTAAGCAAATAGATTCTAGAATGCTATAGTAAGAAATGGTGCTTCAGTCAGGTATTCTCGGTTATCTGGTAACGGCACAGACGGAAATAGACTTATAGTAGTGTATTACTTACTATTCCCTTGGGTTCCAAGTGAAATATAGAGCTTTAAGAGAATATCTCCACTTTGTCCTGTTCTCCATTGTCCTCTTTAACTGGTCCTACAGTTGTCTACAGACTCTCATCTCCTCCATATTGCCCTCAAATTCCCAACGCGTCGCTTCCCAAAGGAATGGTGCGTAATATCACTCGACGGTCTCTTCAGCGTTTGTCCCATCCATCTCCACTTTCTTCTACATATTTGTTGAGCAATAGGTTCTTGATTGGTTCGTTCCCAGAGTTCCTTGTTGCCTAGACTTTCTGATCGGCCATCTGATCTTCATTATGGAGCCAGTGAAGTCATCTGTTGATGAAAGTTTGAAGTAGTCTGTTAGAAAAGCTTTTCGTGACTTGTTCGCCAAGTTTCTGACTGATTTAACATTGGTGGTGAAAATTCGAATTTTGTTACTTTTGCTGACTGCAGTAGATTTCAAAACTGATTTCGGAGAAATGAAGGTGAGGCTTGCCTTTCCGATTCTGACTTTGATATCCCCATACATGCTATTGCCTGTAGTTGAAATGATTCTGCCTAGATAAGTGGAGGAAGTGACATCTTTCAAATTTACTCCAATGATAGTGATTAGTGGCTGTTGTTGGTGGTGGTCGGTTGGTAGGTTATTTTCATCACCTCTGTCTTCTCCATGTTCACTTGATGACCCGTCTTTCCTGCTTCTTCGGCAAATTTGTTGTTTTTCTCCCGTTAGTCTTCGAGTTTGTGTGACATAAGACATAAACCGTCTGCAAAGTTCAGATTTTCTAGAGTCTTCCTATCAGTCTAACTGTAGCAGTCTACTGTTGTGCATTTGGATTATGAAGTAATCTCCGCATTACGTAGCAACTACACCTTTTACGCAGGATAACACAAGAGTGACGGAAGGCTGTTGATACACAACAGAATAAATGTGACTGTTCAATCATAATCCTGTGTCTTTTGAATGACTTCACAGCATATTGTTTATTGTTAGACTACAAAAAATAGCCAAGAAGGGTTGTAGTAGTATTAGTGTTGTTTTATCACTATAATTGGAATTCACACAGCACATCAATAGAGACTGTAGTAGTAGGGTGTATAGATCCACAATGTAAATGTAGTTTTATATATTCGACAAGCAAACTCAGCGATACAGCATTAGCAAAAGAACAATTCAGCATTGTCAGATAACTGGGAACAACCAAAAGAACTAGAATAATGAATTAGGCCATCACAAGCAACTATCTGTATACTAAGTTAGAAACCTACAAAACAAGTCCAAATCATTCACTGAACCATGTGAAGATAAAAGCTATTGCTTGGCGTCTCCGTGAAACAGTATAGCAACCGATACAACAAACATTTCAGGTGTGTAAAGAAAAGTTAATAAAACACTTTTAAAATGGTGGAAGGTAACATTTGATATGACAGCAGTATTCCAGTAAACACGCAAAACAACATTACATAATACCAACTACTTGTGGAAGTTCAAATCGTAATTGACCGCGTTCCTGCTACCTATTCAAGTATATTGAAATGAAAGTACGACAGGTTTGTTTTGTTAATATACTCACTGTTTCCTAACCTTTGACTCTGAAATTTGATTAACCTTAAATTCAATTTTGTTTTGTATTCACAGGTATGATATGGTGAGTATAATCTGTAAATACCACAATAAATCAATTCGTTTACCAAATAAACATGGATATACTTGTATTTATATTGCTAAGAATATAATGAAAGATGTTAAAATGTTATCATTACTAGTTAATTGTTCAACACCATCATTAGTCCAAAACAATAATTATCAGCAACAAAATCCATTGAAACAAATGAATTCAGTCAAAAGTTCAAAATATACAAATGCTAATCAATTAAAGAAATCAAATTTAAATGTAGGGAAAAAATCAGAACTAATAAAAGCTACAAGCACTTATAATTCTAAGAATAGGAAAGTTAAGAAATCCAGAAATCCCTTGAACCATTTAACCCTTGATCAACTAAACAAAAATTTCAATTCAAATTTCAATGCCAATAAATTTTACGCTTTTTCTCATCATAATGAAGACTGTCAGTCTGTTCGTACATTATCTACAAAATTTTCATACTTATCAATGAATCAAAAGTATCAAAAGTATTTTAGACCATTGAGTGGATTGTCTGGAAATCGTATGGATTTGAATGAACGAGAATCAAGCAGAAATGCATGCCAAAGTACTGAGCATGTTATCAATGCAGAATATCAGATGATACAGAGGCAAAGTGATACGAATAAAAAAAGTAGGTGACCCAGTGAAATATGCTTTCTGTGGTTAACTTAGTGGCTCAGATGCTCTCATCCATATCTATCAGCTATCATTATGTGAATCTTTAGAGTAACCATATGCTTTAGTTCATTTTCACTGAATAAAAATGAATTTTCTTGGGTGCTACTGTACTTTAAGTATAAGTTAAAACTCTTAGATTTTCATAGGTTGATGTGAAGGAATTTAATTGATTTCGTGGTTGATTCCGTCACACGCCTACATCAACTAAAGAACTACTGGGAACCTGGAGTCTTAATAGGAAGACGTGAAGAGTAAGGTTCAATAAGTCAGGTGTAAGGATTTGTATGGTGGATTGGTGGAACTTAGAATCCTTGAACTGTTGGATTTCGACCCAAATGCTGAATGATAACATGTCTGCCTCATAACCTGGAAGTCGTGAAGTTATTGGTGCTGATTACTGATGAGTCCCAACCTAGGACGAAACATATGTCCAGTGCTGCTTGGTTTTCAGTGGTTCTCTAATTGATGTTGGTTCGATAAAGAATCCACCCTGAACTCTTGAATTTATTGAACGTCTTTCTACTTAAGAAGTTTTTTTCTTCTTAAAGTCATTTGACTAAAAAGTGCAAATAGCTGAAATCAAAGTCCCGTTTCTAACTTCATAAGGGTAGAAGCGCACAGTTTTCCTAAGTTTTCTCCCCACAAAGAAGACTAACTTACTGGAATATTGTGCACTGGAGAAAAGCTGAAGACAACTTCTACTAATCATTATTGCTAGGTAGAAAGATTTCAGAAGTTTCAAAGCAGCTCTTGGTTGGGGTTGAGATATGTCCACACTGATTCTGCTCGCTGACATGATATGTTTAAATAACCAGAAAACCGTTCTGCTGCTTAATTTGTGATTAAAAATCAACGATTACTGATTTTATGGATATTACTGTGACAGAAGAACACATTGGTATTTAGCCGCAGAATGTTTATTTGGCGAACTGATGTACAGTTATGACAAAATGCATAAGCCTTATACTAAAATCCTCATGTGCATATTTAACCTGAAAAACTTTGAAAAGAAGATAAGCGTTGAGTAAATTTGTCAATGAAGGAAAGCTAAATGAAGTAGGAAAGTAATCTGCTGATGTTCACTGACTGTGTGGAAGCCTCCTATTTAAGTCCCATTCTGTGATGATTGTACCAAGTTATTTATGCATTCATACGTCCACATTGTAACAGCAGAAAACAAGACACAGAAGCCCAGGTATATTTTCAGTTGATCAGACCGCTATCTACATAATATGTACAGTTTTTATTCTTTAAGCAGTCAGTGAGCGTATGATTTTATTATTATTATTTCCTTTAATTCCTAGAGGAACATAGGGCTTCAGCAATGCGTCTCTATTGCCTTCGGTTCTCTGCTAGAGTCTTCACCTGGCTCCATATCTGCCCACACGTTTTCATCTCCTCTTCACATGACCGCTTCCAAGTCACACTTGCACTGAAGACCAACTCGCCGCTTCCCTTTCGGTCGTTTTCCACTCGAGTGATAGCTTGTCTAGTGATGTCACTTGATGGATTGTTTCCTCAGAGTATGGCCAGCCAATCCATCTCCATTTCTTCCTGCCTATTTATTGCACAATCGGTTCCTGCTCTGTTGGTTCGCTCCCCGAAATCTCTGTTGCTGATCTCTTCTAGCCGGCCATCTGATCTTGAGTATTGAGCGAAGACAACTGTTAATGAAGGTCTGCAGTTTGTTTGATATGCTCTTTATGACGCGCTGGCCAAGTCTTTGATCCGCATAGTAAGTAGCTCTGACTTCACATTGGAGTTGAAAATCCGGATCTTATTTTTCATGCTGAGGAGTGCTGTTGACCTCCACACAGACTTGAGAGTAGTGAAAGCTTGTCTTGCTTTTCCGATTCTTGCTTTGATATCCTCGTCAGTTCCGTCTGCCTGTAGTTGAAACGATGCTTCATACGTCGGTAGGTAAAAGAGGTTGTTTCTTTCAGGTCCCTTCCATTTATGCTGATTGGTTTACATTAAACGACATGGAATGGAATGTTCAAATAGACACATAGTATTCTGTTGCTAATGCTGAATTGAACTGTGGGAATATGTGAGAATAATATTCCGTTGGAACACATTGTCTGAATCACACCACAACAACATTATTGCACTTTAAATTATTCATAAACACTATATAAAATTATTTTTTCCATAACTGTCTTTGTGTCGGTGGTTCAGAGGTAGAACACTCGCCAACCACGCATGTGTGATTCGGGGTTCTATCCCTGACCGATGCGGTCCTAGACCTTGCTAAGCCGATAGTAAGGCCGGTAAAGAGGGAAGGTTGGGCATGAGGCTAGCTACTCCACCCCGTAAAATGAAATTACTGCTACCGAAACTTCAAAGCTATAACTTGAAGCCTTATGTTCCACTAGGAACGTAAGGGAATAAAACAATAAAAGTAATAATAATGGCTGTCATTACCTTGATTTTCACAGAGTATTCGATGTTTTGAGGTAAAACTCTATGCATTTCAGATAAACTATGTCTTCTTGTTGCTTTTTTCATAATATGAATGAAGATATAAATAAACGACTTGGACTTTGAAAATATCTAATTTGAAATGAAGGCTTTAATACTTGTGTTATTATCATCCTGAGCAAAGGTAACAAAAACAAAACAAAAAAATCTAGTTCATGTTTGTACATGTTCAATGAAGAATACTCTGAAAAATCATTGAACTAAGCGTGGAAACATTATCGATTGCAAGTGGGCGTTGCTCAAAGTGATCCATAGACACAGAACAAGTCCAGTATATAATTATGTAACAGCACAAATAGAAGCGATTGACGTCAAGACACCGTCGGTTTTCGGCCCTTCCATTGATAACTGAATGTAGGATTTCAACTTTTGAATTTTCAATATTGGTGGTTTGCATCATGAGCTGACATTGGTTGGAGAACCATTGGAAAACCTGGGAGTACAGCTGTTTCGGGATTGAACCCAGGATCTTCTGGTTACAAGGCGAGCTCGTATACCATTGAGCCACTGGGACCCTATTCAATGGCCCATGAATTCTAACTTCTGCCAATTCACGATATAGCGCACAATAATGACTGAATTCAATGAAGTACATTCGGCTATGAAATTCACATGTGAAGAGGAATCCCAAGACAGAATTGCCTTCCTGGATGTCCTACTTACAAGAAAACCAGATGGTAGCATAAAAAGAAATTTGCATAGAAAAAGCACTTGGACAGGACAATATACACAGTTTCACAGCTTCGTTCCTACCAATTACAAAGGAAATTTAGTGAAGACCCTCAGCGACAGAATTAGAGCTATATGCTCAGAAGAAGTAATTGAAGATGAACTAAGCACTGTATATGATACTTTGATCGAAAATGGCTATCCCGACAAATTTATCAAGAAACACATGACAAAGAAAACAGAAAAGGACTACTCACTATCTGTAAACAAGAAGCCACTTTATATACGACTACAATTCAAGGGCGATATACCAAGTGAGATAATTATGAGGAAATTAAGAAAATCAGTTCAAAGAACTTTTGATGCTGGATAACTACACGTATTATTCTCTACACGACCGATGGTGCTACCTCGACTGAAAGATGAAGTACTTGGACTAGCCACTTCAAATTGTATCTATCAATTGAACTGCGCTTGTGGAGCGAGTTATATTGGCCGTTACTCCAGGAACTTGATTTTTCGTGCTCGAGAACATCTCCCAGTATAATTAAGTAAAGGTGTAGTTAAAACTATTAACAGCTCGATATTGGACCATCTGATGTAAACTGGTCACAAAGCCAGCGTGGAGGAATCCTTCTCTATGATATACCGGGTGCCTAACAAATTGCCAAAATTGTCGAAGCACCGCATGCTCCAAACAGCAGAGCCTATTGCAATTCGCCTCAAACAACCAGTGCTCTGTGTTCAAAAGAAACAAGTCCAGCCCCTACTACTGCTCTGGCCTTCAGTAGAAACTATAAACTCATGAATTTTTAATATTACCTTTCCTAATTCTTCTGACATTCAGCTTATTTTATGTTCATGCTATTCAGCTATAATTTATCAATATTATTGATTTGATGTTATTTAAACATTAATGTCGTTCATAAGACTAATTCATTCATTCATCATAATGTATATATAATTGTAGAGCCTGATGATGAATTTATCGAAAAGAGTATTCTTTGTTCAGTATCCATTCTTTTGAAAATTTTAATGAGCATTTTTAATCACTTAAAAATGTTCTCTTTAAAGGTATAATTATTCTCCAGTGTTTTAGTAAAAATTATCTAAAATCACTTAAAGGTTTAAGATTTACTAAGTTTTCATTTTATAATCATTAGACGAAGCATTCAAATGCATTTCCATTCAAGCAGTCAGTAACAATTAACAATAAGCAATATGGTGTGAGTCTAAGGTCATCTACACACAAGGTCAACTATTTATTTAAATAAATAATCACCTAAGTGATAATTTCACTGTATCACTTATTGTCTTTTGTATAACTTATGTTTTCAATATCGACAGACTTATATTACCAAACAGAGTAATGACTAACTCAGTTGTATTTATTATCCATATATACTTTGAAAAAAGCTATTCTAATCAATAAAATAATCATTATCGCATTCATTGGACAGATTATACAAACTGGCTGTTGTTTAATTAAACACAAAAGGCTGGTTAAATATAGAACTAAAACTAGGTTTTGATGATAATTAATGGTGGAAGTTCTTGAGATCCGACTTATTAACTCTTGGGGCTTTATTTACACACACTACTGATTTATGCTAGATCCATGAGAGTGAATGACTGCATAGCTTCGTCTAGAGTGAGAATCATCAGTGGCTGTATATTTTTTTGAGTTTTGTTTTGAAGTAAAGAATGATCATCTTAGTAGCAAGATATCATAACTAAGACTGTTTCAACTCAAAATTGATATCTTGCAGAAGATAAAATCTTCCATGATAAACAAAGTAAACTATTAGGGAAGTTAGCAAATTGAAGGAAACGTTGTTGTCCATTATGGATAAGATTTTGTTTTGATAAATCACACAGTGTTGTACAGTAATATTAACTCATGCCGTTTCGAACACAAACCATTGCTCATAATCATATCAAGTTACTCACACAACTTTTTCCTTCATTTATATACATGTGTGGAATCGACTAGATATTGGATTAAAAATCAATGTGAGGTAATGTACATTCAGAAATAATAATACGACTGTTATTGATCATTTACAATTAGATGGGAAATAAAACGAGTGTTTTTATAGTCATAATAAGCAACTTGTCAGAATGTTGTGTTGTGCTTGAATTGGAATAGAATTTTGAGATTATTTATTATCCTCCTCTGATTTGACTGACTGGCGGTAATAATATCTTCCATGTTTCTGGTATTTGCATTGAGTCATTTCTGTTGCATGTGTTGTGTTGGGTGTAGACTCAATGAACCAGGATTAAGTAATCAATGTCTCTTTCCACCTACATAAATTACTCCTCAGAATTTTAACCCTCTCCCACCCTTTTGTGTGGTTGTGTGTTAATGCATGCAGTGCAATCGCTGAGCTTTTTTCTAAATTACTTATCTTCTAGGGATCAACCATTCTTACCTTAGCTAAAATCTTATGTTCCGACAATCTGATTATCCCCGACCTACTAGTTTGACCTATGTAGTTGACCTGACTCACAGTCATTGCGGGGCATTTTGTAAATTATATTGTTTTGTTTAATTGGGTCCACCGGTTCTTTTAGCTTACGTAGGGTCTCAGATGTCCCCTCTTTATATGGTATAACAGTTGACTATAAAAACACTCGTCTTACTTCCCATCTAATTGTAATTGATCAATAACACTCATATTATTATTTCTGAATGTACATTATCTCATATTGAATTTTATTCCAATATCTAATCGATTCCACACATGTATATAAATGAAGGAAGAAAAGTTCTGTGAGTAACTTGATATGATTATGAGTGGCAATAGTTTATGCTCGAAACGTGGTCATCAGTAAATATTACTGTACAACACTGTGTGATTTATCAATATAAAATCTTATCTATAATGGAGTTATGCTCTACCACAGTGCCCATGTTTTATACTTATATCAATGAAATATTGTTCTCATTACTGATGAGTTCTAAAACATATGAAACCCTTGTCTACCGTTTCCTATCGAGGAGCCCAATTTAAAATCTGATATTAAATACTTTCTCTATGTATTCTCGTAATGGACCGGCAAAACACTGATTGTTCAGTTCTTTTCACTAAGAAGGAGCAAATATTTGTAATATAGCAGGATGAGTTCATCAGCCCTGTCACATCTTAATAATATATCAGTCGGTTAAGCACAAAACTCCCACTAAGTAACCAAACTTCTGCTGAAAGTCGATTTTCTGCCGGTTATAAGACTCAGTACTTCTTAAGCAACAGATAAGAGAGGTGATATAAAATCATCGTTTTTTAACATGATTATTACAAGTATTGCAGTGGATTCAGCTTAGAGTTTTAAGTTTTCTCACCAAATCACTTTCGTCAGCAGACAAGTCTGTAAGATGTTCAAGACATGACTTTCTATAAGTACATAGCTTAATAAGTCAGTAGTGATCTATCAGAACTCACATAATTATGTTACACTGCACATGTAGACAGAATTCTCAGATTTTAAAATATCTGTAATCACTCATACTGTAACAATAGAAGACAAGGGCCAGGCAACAGATCGTTTATTAAAGAAAATCAACACATATTTATAGATTTTAATGTACATCATTGTAGATTATTGTTAGTAGAAAATACAGTCTTTTGATTGGCTGTTTCCCACAGAAAGTTAACCTTGCATCTCTTTGTGGCTGTGTCAGATCATCCATATGCTAACTGTATCCGCCTACGCAAAGACTTTGTTCTCATTTTCTCACCACCAATATTGGGGACATAAACACTGACGTCAATTACTGTCTACCAACTTTGGTTAGCTGCCAGTTCTCACCACAATACAATTATAAAATGACTACTGTCATAGTAGTTTTTGCTGAGAATCGAAATCAGGTCAAAAAATGATGAAGACTACAGACTACCGAATGGTTATTTTGTTGTAGTTTGAAATTCTTCAGGAAAGTTGATTACCGATCCCAGAACGACTTAGCTTAGATTCATTAAGTGTCGTAAGAAATACCCCACCAGTCAGCCACTTCTCCAGAAACCGACGGTTAGTAATTTCGAATTTCTACCAACTCATAATGTGGCACTATTTAATCTCAAAGCTATCTATAAGCCACTCTTTTCACCTCCAACTGGTTATAGAATTTCATAAGAACTCTGAGGCGTTCATCTTAAGTCTAACTGCTTATGAACAGTTGATTTTTTGTTCAAATGTTGGTAAGCTGGCCTTAAAAGCTAACAATCTTTGGCTAACTCTTTAGTACATTTTTGGATGCAAACTGCTGATTGGTCTGACAATAAGCGGTCATTATATGCTCAATTATTCACTAAGTATCTTTATAATCGATATCAATTATCGATAAAGAAAGTCGCATTCAAATACCTCAGAAGTTGCTAATTTCGATGGTGAAAAAAAAGTGAATAACAAATGGAATCATAGAAACAACTCTGACTTCACCATTTCAACTTGTAACCTTCTTCAAATCTACGTTCACCTTACTTTATAAGATCATACAGTCCAGCAGGTAATTTGTCAAAACCACTTGACTTCTTTACACTTGTTACTCATCGGCTTTTGCAATCAGTGCTTCTGAAATACCCAGAAAACCTCTGTTTAGCAGACTAACGTTAAGGCAATGAAGATTGTGTTTGAGGTTATAACATAAACCTAAGTGGAAGCATGATTTCAGCATATATACTGACCGCGTTATAAAGCTAATTGACTAAATTTTTAAGAAAAGGTATAGCTATTATTATTATTAATGTACTTGTCAATTTACAGACTTAATCCAGAATGAAAGCCCAATCAATAAATATTCTGACTGTTGTAACAATGAGCTTGATATGATCAACACTCTACATAAAAATTTGGTTTCCAAATCTCATGAAGGCGAACAGCTCAGTAGTCAGCTGAAAACTGGGAATTTAATTAAAAATGAAGACTTCCTATCACAAAATGTGAGTTGTGTTCAACTATTTATTTAACAGGGTAATTCAAACATGTTCTGGTTTCATTTAGCTGGAGAAATTGTTGTGTTGTGTTGATATTGTTGTTCTGTAAGCGTCATGTTAGTACGTAAACTGATACTGTTAACTCCACCGAAAAAATATCAGGGTACTAGAATATCTTTAGATATTCAGTACTGTATTAGTAACAACTGTATAATACATTTATGCCATGCATCAAACATTATTGAGAAGAATGCTAAGTTAGCAAAATCTAGATTGGTTGACCCGAATAAGATAAGAAATCCAGAGAATAGTTCAGCTATAGCATTACACCACATGCAATTACACACAACCATACAATAGGATGATATAGGATGACAGTTTTGAAATCTGATGTCACAGGGTGGAGGGAGATATTGATAACGGAAGCTTTGTTTATCCAATCAACTGCAAGTACGTGTAATAGGAATGATTCAACACCTGTCTCAGATATCTGGAAAATTCTACTACCCCTACGACGAATAGGAGAAAACAAAGAAAACTATAAAACTCAAGTTTTGAAGTCGTGTGACCACAGTTGATATGATTATGAACAATAAATTTTGTCTAGAAAGTCATCCAATAAATAATACTGTTTCACTGTGTGATATACCTAATAAACAAACTAATATGGTATATTGACTACTATCAAAAGATCAAATTATATAAGCCAATCAGTCTAACAGGAAGCCAGTCATGGTCTAAATGAATGATTAGAGAAACCCCTGAATCTGACAGTGAGTAATAAGAGTTCTCTGAGAAGGTAAAGCAAGATTCCTGAAGTTTGCAGATAAATCCAGTTTAAAAAAATTATAGAAAGTTAAAACCTTGATGCTAACTGGAAATAAAATACCATTTAAGTTAGCGGTAAAATTCTTAAAAACTGATACCTTGGTCCTTTCCCATATGCTGCAGTTTGAAGAAGTTGAATTTAGCTACTGACACTGATGAATACTTCTGGTAGTGAAATGTCAATCAAGATACTTATCTGTTCAAACAAATCTTGGCCATATTTCAAAGAAAGCCTTCATGAGTTCAAAAAGACAGTACACTCCTTAAAACAAGTGAGTTAGCTATCGACTACTGACTGTTGATGAGTTCCATGAAGTGATATACATGGACAGAGGCTTAAGGATATCAACCCAATGGCTGAATGGTAACAGTTTCGTCAAAACCGATCTCTTTGGGACACTTTAAAGGAATAAGGTTGGCGTGTTTAATATACTCGATTCATACTAATTTTCTGTAAAAGCATGCAAATCTTTTTAATACCACCAAACAAAGAGTGGACTCAATGCAAAACAGATCTTTGACTCACTCAAACTATGACTCAGAAGTAATACCAGCGTCTACACTAAAACAGAATTCTGAAACACTACTCAGTACAGAATAGATACTTCTTTGTTCTAGAATCTCTGGTGTCTAAAGTGATAATTCTGTATTTAGAGTTTGAATGAGATATCCTTACACTGCGCCAAATTGCTGATAATGTTACTGTCGCTGTTGTAAGATCAGCTGAGACTGTACTTAGCATATGGACATTACCAAACTTCTTATTGGTAAACTAGATTCTCTATCTTCAAGTATTGGTTTTGTGGGGATTTTGTTTGATTGGATGGAGGATATCATCATGAGCTGACATCAGTTACATGGTGATGAAATCCTCCATCCAATCAAACAAAATCCCTACAAAACCAATACCTGAAAACTAATCTGATGCTCACTAGCGACTGGCCCTATTCAGGCAGTGACCAGGGGTTCTAGTGGGAAGCCGTGACCAGTAGGGTATAGCAGGTTGAAGATAAGGCAGTAACTCATCGGAGAAGACATTGAGAAATGGTCGCTCTATGTCGTGAATTGGCAGAAATTAGAATTCATGGGCCATTTGATCGGGGCCCAGTGGCTCTATGGTCTACGAGCTCATCTTGTAACTAGAAGTTTTCTGGGTTCGAACCCCAGCGGGTGCATATACTGAAGAGTCCGAAAGTAGGACAAAACAGCTGTTCAGTACTCCCAGGTTTTCCAGTGGTCCCCTAACTGATGTCAGTTCATGATGAAATTTTCCATCCAATAGATTCTCCATCATTATCATTTCTGCTAAGTGTGGACAATTAGCTTGTAATCATGCGACTTGCTAATGCTCAAACTGCCTGAACGTTAGGTCGTCATGTGGCATGAATATAAGTGCACTTCTTATTATTCTTAGTCTAATGCTGGCACAGCATTTTGCATTAACAGCTGTATTAGTATCCTCCACCTAAACAACAACTACTGTAATAATAGAAGGTAAGACTGCATGCTGTGAAACGCATGATAAGAAGGTACGAAAAAACTTACAAGTAGATGAAAGTAACATTGGTAATGAAGTTATGAGCATGTGGATATCGATCGATTGACGACGTCGCACAATTACTCAGAAAAAGTCAAATAAAGGATTTTCAAGTGGACCATCTAAGGCATACTACCAAGCTATTCAAAATGTATAAAATTATCACTGAACTAGAATTGTGGACACAGTTATTCTAACGAATTTGAATAGTCAAGCAACATAGCTGATATTGTCGGCTGTCGATGATGCTTTTTTAACAGGCTGTAGACTTTCATCAGCATTTGCCTTCGCTCTATACTGAAGATCAGATGACCAGATGTAAAAGATAAGCAGTAATGAACTCTGACAACCAACCAACCAACCAAGAAACTATAGTCCAAAAAATATGCAGAAGGACTTCTACATACCGTGAGGAGACTGTTGAGTGGTATCATGCACAAGGTCCTCGGATGGGACGCGAATGAGAAATGATGGGTCGGGCGGGCATTATAGGGCAATATGTAGGTCATAATGTCAGTATGAAATGAAAGCTTATGGGTTATCGTGGAGCGAGCTAAAAAAGACCACCGACGACAGGTTGAAATAAAGATATACTGTTGCAGACCTGTATTGTACTCGGAGCTCATAGCAATAATAATAATACCACCTATGACATTAGAGGAGGGAGGACAGTGAATGCAACTAGTTTTAATGAGAAAGTATTGACAAAAAATACAAAGAACAAAGGATATATACTCTTCTGAGTGTCGTGACTTCACTTTTTTCTGATATTCTAACACTCCCATCCTTTTAAAATGTTACTAGTGTGATGAGTGAACATTGTTGATTGGTTTGAAAAGAGAAGTTCAAAACACACGATTTAGACAAGCTCAGACAACTAATCATAGATAACACTTTCAAATAATTAATACAATATTACACAAGTGAAATTGATGCTTCGATAGTATTCATTTCATTATTGCGCTTTCATTCCATATTAGTTTGTTTATTAGATATATCACACAGTGAAACAGTATTATTTACTGGATGACGTTTCGAACACAATTTATTTTTGTTCATAATCATATCAACTATAATCACACGACTTCGAAACTTGAGTTTTATTTATTCTTTACTATTCATCGTCGTAGGGGTAGTAGAATCTTCCAGATGTCCTGGTGGATAGCTGTCGAATCATTCCCATTACACGTATTTGCAGTTGATTGGATAAACAAAGCTTCCGTTATGAATATCTCCCTCCACCCTGCTGTTGCATTAGATTTTAAAACTGTCATCCTATCTCATCCTATTGTATGGTTGTGTGTAGCTGCATGTAGTGCTATAGCTGAACTATTCTCTGGATTTATTATCTTATTTGGGTCAACTAATCTAGATTTTGCTAGGTTTTTATGTTCGGCTAGTCTGACTAACCCTGTTCAACCACTTTGTCCTATATATTTCACCTGACGATCATTCCAGTAGGGTCTTAGATAGACTAAATTGTTTTGTTTAATTGGCTCCACTGGCAGGATCTTTTAACAGACAAAACTTGTTTCAAATTGAGTTTGTGGGTTTGAGCGCCACTTCTAAACCTGCACTGTTAAAAATTCTCCGTAAGGTTTCAAAGTTTTCTTCTTTGTATAGAAGTATTACTTCACTGTGTGACATATGCAATAAACAAACTAATATGGAATTACGTACTATCAAAGTGCTCACGTTTTACTCAAATATTGCGCTTTTGTGTTTGCTATTTGAATGTCTGAAAGATGAAAGTCTGGAATATTCAAGTCATGGGTGGTTGGACTCCATAGTGCTGTAGGTGTTTTTATATCAGAGTCTTTGGTGTAAACTGAAGCAGTATCGCAAATATAGACGAAGGATTTGTTTCATGCTATCTGGTCTTCAATTTTAGCTCTAATGCACAAGGATTAATGACAGAGTCAATGTTTTAAAACGAGGTGTTTGTTTACTAAATTTTATATTGGATAATTAAATAATTATTATCGATTTATTTCATTTTTGTTTATTTTTAAATTTTAGACCCCTGGATTAAATACCAGTGAGAAAAAAGGGAACAGTGATGATGATGATGATAATAATATGAATTGCAGTAATATGGACGAAGATGATTCCGATGACTACTATAGAATGAATAGTACACGGAAAGGAATTTGCCTTATTGTCAACAATATGATGTTTTGGGATTCAGGTTTTCAGGTAAGTTGAAAACAAAATAAGTAAGGATCAGTTTGGTCTCTTTGGTTTATTTAAAATAAATTAGAGTGATTATGTAGAATTGAAAACATTTACGACTTATTTCATCCATAGGGTTATATTTGAACAAACTTGCGTTATTATTATTATTGTTCCCTTGGGTTCCTAGTGGAACATAGGGCTTCAACTACACGTCCCCACTTGCTTCTATCTTCTGTTGTACTTTTCACTTGCATCCATGTTAATCCATACTGTTTCAACTCCTCCTCACACGATCTCCTCCATGTCACCCTTGGACGTCTCACTCGCTGCTTCTCTTTCGAGTTCCACTCGAGCTATGGCCTGACGCGCGATGTCACCCAGCGGCCTCCTCAACGAGTGTCCAATCCATCTCCACTTTCTCCTGCATATTTCTTGGGCGATTGGTTCTTGTTTTATTTCTTCCCATAGTTTCTTGTTGGTGATTCTTTCCGGCCATCTAATCTTCAGTATAGAGCCAGCGAAGACAGCTGTTGATAAAGGTCTGCAACAGGCTGTTGGAAACATTCTTTGTGACCCACTGCCAAGTTTCTGATCCGTATAGAAGAACTGACTGACTTGACATTTGTATTGAAAATCCGAATTTTGTTGTTGATGCTGAGTTGAGTGACGAAGATTTCCAGATTGGTTTCAGGTTGATGAATGTGTTTCTCGCCTTCCCGATTCTCGATTTGACATCCTCGTCCGTTCCTCCTGTGGTTGAGACAATGCTCCCTAGATAAGTGAATGAAGTAAGCTCTTTCAAATCCCTTCCGTTGATGGTGAGTTATATTATTACATTATTTATTCCCAATGTCGACGTCATGAACTTGTATTCAGTATTAAACTTATTGGACAAAGTGGTCTTCAAATGTTATTGGTTACTGGTGGTATGGATAGATGGCATTTCAGCAGAAGTTTTATTGTGGTGAGAGCTGTCTACTAGCCAAATTGGTTGACAGTAATTGAGGTCAAGGTCAAGATGGACAGGCGGATACAGTTAACATATAGATGAACTGACACAGCCACAAGAGATGCAAGGTTAACTTTGTGTGAGAAACAACCAATCAACAGACTGTATTTTCTATTAACATTAACCTACAATAATGTACATCAAAATCTATAAATACGTGTTGATTTTCCGTAATAAACGTTCTGTTGCCTGACCCTTGTCTTCTGTTGTTACATTATTAGTTCTTGATTACACTTTATTTTCTTGAAACTGGACCAAAGCTTCACATCAGAAATTCTAAAAACCGATCTCTTTCAAACAAAGCGTTAATGAGGTTCTGGTTAGACAGAGCTAATACTGCTGTGCGACCCTCTAGATTTCTGAACATTACATCAACTCGTCAAAATGAAGGGAAGATAATCACATGTAAATAGTAACAATAATAACAGAACTATAAGGTATAAAATTTCATTAGGGGAAAACACCGACGATGTAAATGACGAAATTGAATATTACAATAATGATGAGAATAGGACACAAATGCATCTGAAATCGCTTGTGAGCTGTAATCACGTCGGTTGCCCTGTTAATTCTAGCCTGATTGTACAGATTTTCTCGACGATTAAAAAACAATCAGTGAAGATTGCATGAACTGTCTATCGTCAAGTCTTACTCTGGTCGCTGAAAACTGTCTTTCCATTTATTGCTAATACTTTAGACAATGTTGCTCTTCGATGCATGCATGATTAGGTTTAAACTGTGTCAGATTGTTTTGCATTTCGTCACTGATGAGTTTTAATTATGAAGAAATTTACTCATTTATTTGGGAATAAGGAAAAAACACAGATGTGTTTAGCGAAGAAGCATTCACTTCCTCTAAATCTCATACGTACGTATTCAGAAAATCTAAGGTAGTCCCTTCTGTCTGTTATTCCAGTGTATCAGAAGCTATATGTAAATTTATGAACACAACTGGAGCAAACAAAGAAAGGGTGTCTGTTGAATTTCGATTGAACTAACGAACATACTGTTTGCTTCTCAGGAATCAGTCTAGCCCCAGAGACATTCGGAACAAATATTGAAGAAATATTTCTATTCAACGACTTCACTTTCAAGCTGTGTAGCTCTATGTATATTAGGGAAAAATTGTCAATCTCCACTAAAAGTTGCTCAATTAGTATATATTTGACAAAAATGAAAATAATTAACATGATGTTTACGGCACTAGATTTGAAGTGGATGAATTACAGAATTACAAAAGAATAATAAAGAATTAGATCGGTATTAAGTGGTTTAAAGTGGATTAAGTGATGACAAAATTCAAAGTTACGGTGATGATGACAATGACGACAGCGAAGATAAAGTGAAGTGAAATGAAACTAACCAGAAAGAAAATTACACTAACCAGGATAAGGAAGGGGGTTGATAAAACTTTTTCGCATACATACTTTAGGTTTTCATTCGTGTATAGCTAGTTCTTCGGTCAGGCTCAACAGATGAAAACCCAAACTTTTAAGGTGACTGAATTTAGCACCGCAGATAACTGTGAAGAACAGATCACTTGGTACTGAGTGACCTGGTTCAATAAGATATTCACAAGCAGGAGACTTTGCCAGCTTGTGTTCACCTTTCATCAGCCAAACTCGGGAGTATTTAGCTACACTATTCCAGAGAGTGGACTCACAACGTCCAGTGCAATCAGCTCCACGGAATTATTTGAAAGAATAGATGTACAAACTATCGAACACCTGCGGTAGTTTATCCTTCGTTTACCGCCAAAGTGTACCCCTGCAAATGAATAACACTCTTAAGCCAGTGTCAAACGGGTAGGCAGTCCGACTCACTGCCTATATGCGACGCGGGTGCTCCTCACAAAAGTAAAAGGGCGAATCCGAATGTCTGGAACACACAACTTGATTGATGGACATCCACATCTGCCTAAGGGAGCTGAAAAATCGCGATTTTAATGCTACAGTGTACATTGCCTACAGAATCGGAAAGCATCGAAGGGCTTATGAACCTGTCTTGGTCACCAGTGGCTCCCGGTGATCAAGACAGGTTTATAAGTAATCCGATCCTTTCGAATTCTGTAGCTGATATACACTGTCGGTTTGGGATGAGGGTTTTTCAGCTACGTTAGATAGACCTGCATTTCCACCAATCAAGTTGTGTATTCCAAACATTTGGATTCGTCTTTTCATTTCTGTGAGGTTCACTGCTACCGTGTGAAGACGGTGAACAGGACTAATCTGACAGAGATTATTAATACGTGGCCGCATGAAAACGTTTCGAGGGGAAGATCGATGTCTACCCGTCTTGTGCTGTACCAGGTCTTTCATGGAAACTTTCATAGTTTTTATCAATGTACTGATTTATATCTCGACTTCTGAGGTGTTGATTATTTTATCATCAGCATTTGTTTGCAAGTTTATTTGTTCGCTTTAAGTAGTTTTGTTTATTCAACACATGGATTACATCAGTTTTCTCACTTTCTTCACTTAGTGAGTTTCTAATTATTTAATTTTTGAAGTTGGTCTCTTTTATTAAAGTTGCAAAAGTTCTTGGTTAAATACCACCGATCCATTATTTCTAGAAGAGTAGGACTTCAATTAAACTTTTTGTTGAGGATGATAAATTAGAATATTTAGCATTTTTCAATATCCACTGTTGCAATTCGTTAATTTAAAATAATGTGCAGCCTATGCAGTTTTGAGCAGAAATTACATTTTTTCAAAATGCTAGCTGAAGTTAGCTTTGATTCATTTATATTACAACGTTTCACTTTCATCTTATTATGATTTATCATTCATTATGTGTTCTGTAAGTGCGTCGGTGGCATAGCGGTTAGGATGCTCGCCGACCATGCACATGGTCCGGGGTTCGATCCCCAGCCGACGCACTCCTTTACCTCGCTAAGCCAGAAATAAAGCTGGTAAAGGGGGAAGGTTGGGCATAAGGCTAGCAACCTCATCCTGTAAAAATAAACACTGCTACAGAAACTTCAAGCCTCTAGCTTGAAGCCCTATGTTCCACTGGGAACGTGAAGGATTAAAAAAAGTGTTCTGTGTGAAACAAAGGGCTTCAGAGTCAGACTTCCATCTCACTCGGTTGTTTGCAGTCACTTTCAGCTATAAAGATTCCTGACTGCTTCATTTTAACTCTACTTTATGAACATGCGCCAAAATGCGCCTGCAAGATTACGTTAAAATTTGCACGCAATTTTAAAAAATAGATTGAGATTTCAAGGCTTGTCTATCATTTCGATTTGAACTCTTTGTAAAGCAAAAATGTCATTCCTTCTATTGATTTGCTTGCTTTTAATAGTTCTTCTATATATCTCATTCTTTCCCTGGAGATTAATTAAATGCGTTAGTGGTTCTACGGTAGAAAGCTTTCTCAGTTCATATTTTATTCCCCACCGATGCACTCTTATAATCCCCTTGATTACTAGCCAGTCGTAAACCCGAAGAAGAGGGAAGGTTGGGTGTCAAGTAAGCAACCCCATCCCTTGGTTTCTGAAACTTCATACCAGAGAGGAAATAGAGCTACTTTTCTCTGGAATCAGGAAAACTCGTTAATTCGAAGACATCAGAGAATGAAAGCTTTCGCTTATTTTTGAGGTTTTTAACGTATATGAAGAAAGTTTACGGAGGGAAACTGACAGTGATTTCAGCCCCGAAAACCTGGTATGCAGAGAAATACCCCAATTGGTAACTAGAGTAAGCTAGAAAACTATATTAACAGACATTAGAGCTCAAATAGCCTCAAATCTCTCAGCACAATCAAAAAGTGTTGAATTTTTCGCGTCGGTAATTTGTAGTACATAAATTCGTACAACATCAAACCTAAAGATCTAATCTGCAACCCCCCCCCCTCCCCAAAATAACGTTTGTTTGTTACAATAAACTTGAATAAAATCAATATGCCAGCTGATGATGTTCTTCATTGTCAAACTTTTGCTTTTCTTCACTTACAGAATCGTCCTGGTTGTGATGTAGATGAGAAAAGTTTAGAAAAAGTATTTGAATCGTTCAATTTTCTAGTGAAATTATTTCGTAATCTATCAGCTGGTGAAATACAAGCACAGCTGGAGCACTTAAGTCAAAAAACGGATCATACAGAATACAATTGTCTAGTTATCTGCCTTATGTCGCATGGTACTATCGGTCGTATTTATGGTGTTGATGGAAATTCCTTATCTATCCATGAATTGACATCATTATTCACTGCTGATAATTGTCCATCATTAGCTGGAAAACCGAAGTTATTCTTCATTCAAGCATGTCGTGGAGAAGACTATCAAAAAGGGTATGTTCTGCAAAGACAATCAATTCAGGCTACTCACACTAACAACGACTTGAACGATCTACTGCTAACCGACGAAACTACTGGCAACTTTAATCAGAATTCTTCATCAATCATGAATCCAAGAGTATCAGTTTCCGATGCAAAATTAATTGGTTTTAAATTAGACAATCTACTGAATAGTTCAACAGCATTGGATACAAATAGCGTTCAGTTAATTCCAGCTTATGCAGATTTTTTATTAAGTTATGCTACTGTAGCAGGTTTTCGAGCACAAAGAGATCCAACTGGTGGTACTGTTTATATACAAGCCTTGTGCAGACGATTACACAGGTGGTCTTCACCAAATGAAAGTCTTTTAGATATAGTTACAGCTGTACACCGTGAAGTTAGCAAACAACTTTATCAGGAAATGTCATCTCAACAGGTGAAAGAAAATACTGAATTATTCCTTCAGATTCCAGAAGTCAGGCATACATTAACGAAGAAAATATGTTTTAAACGATAGTGTATAATAAAATTATGCACATAAAGGTTTCAGTTTTCAATTCCTCCAAGCTTATCACTCTAATAAATCTTGATAGTTTTTCAAGAGTTGGTTTGTAAGGATTAGATTTGCTTTAACGAGTTTGACCACGGATTGATATCAGTTAGAGAATCATTGAAAACCAGGGAGTAACGGAAAGCTGTTTCGTCAGCCTAGTCTGGGAATCATCGGCAGTACGCACCCACTGGGGCTCGAACCCGGAACATTCCGGTTACAAGGCAAGCTCGTATACCATTCAGCAAATAGGACCCGATTCTATGGTCGGTGGCCGCGCTAAATCACAAATTGGTAGAAGTTAGAATTCATGGGACATTGAATCGGGTCCCAGTGGCTGAATGGTATACGAGCTTGCCTTCTGACCCAAAGGTCCCGTGTTCGAACCCCATTGGGTGCGTACTGCCGATGATTCCCAAACTAGGATGAAACAGCTAAAAATTTAAATAGTCCTTAAATTCTGGAAATTTTTCGGTCATTTTTTACCAGGAGACAAAAGGAGAAATAAATGAGAAGGCTATCAGACGAACCATGTGACAAATGAAGAAGGAGATGAGAAAATATACAAACAAACTGAGAGAGTTGCAGTGAGTTCTTCAGTATCCCTGAAAGTAGCAGATATATTCATAGATAGGTGGGAAAGCATAGTGATAGAAACATTCAGCCCCACCCAAAAGTATGATAATGATAGTGTAAATGACACATTCAACATACTTAGAACACAGGACATGTATAGATTTTTTGAACACATCAACTCGAAGGTAGAGGCAATTCAGTTCACTTATGATTTGGAAATTCAAGAAGAGGAGCTTCTAATGTTAGATTGTGGCGTGAAAAGGAAAGAAGATCGGAAGTTAAACACTAGTGTTTAGAGAAAACCCACATATTCAAACTAATATTTGGTTTTCAGTTCATTCCACCCTATGTCAGTAAAATTAGGATTGGTGAAATGTTTTAATAGTAGGACAAAAAACTAAATAGTACCAAACATAATCTAAGGTAAAATATAAGACATAAGGGAATCATTGGTACTTAATAATTATACCGATAAATTAACCAGGAAGTTATGTAGGAAATTTTTAAGATAAAACCAATATTTGAGCAGAGAAAGAACAAATATTGGTGCAGAATAACATGGATGCATTTTATTTCCTTGGTTCTCATCAGCTGCATACAACCTATAATCTTTAATAAATAAAAGTCAACGTAAAATTTAACACACTTTTGTCGTGGTGAGGCAAACATAAAGAAGACAAGGCAGCTGAAGTGTTAGTATATATATACATATCTTGTTAGAGAGAAGTTTCTAGAAAATTAATTGACAAGTTTGTTGTTAGGGTGGTAACAAAATATCAGTAACAATTACATAGTGTGCGTCGGTAGCACAGTGGTTAGGACTCCCGCCGACCATGCACATGGTCCGGGGTTCGATTACCCGCCGACGCACACCCGATATCTATGGTCGGCCTGTAAAATTTGGGCTACCGATATCCATGCTGAAAATTCCATACATCTACCAAAAGTACAGTGTGGAATCAAGCTGTAACCAAAAAAAATAAATAAATAAATAAGAGAAGATCAAAACTCGGTGTGCAAGAGGTCAAATGAAAACATGATGATGTAATATGGTGAGTAGGACTCATAATGTCAAGAAAAATTATCTCTTATGGAAGTCAAACAAAAGAAACGAGGCAAGGGGGGCGTTGAAAAGATAAGTTGATGAAGTTAGAAGACCAAGAGTTATTAAGGGATGAGTCACCACGGTAATTGGAGTCCAACGACAGATTCCTTTTGGACACATAGGTCAGGTTTCAGCCGTTTTATTGAGATAGCCCCAGCAAACTGCTCCAGCATATACATGTGAATTGGTATGTAGAGTTGGAGGTAACATATAAGGGGTACATATCGACCTTTGACTGCACCAACGAGGAAGATGGTCGGAGCAGAGACACTAGTCTTACTGCAGGATACGTCCTGGACAGGGCTGTGCTTAATCTTTTATTTATGATTCTCATAGTATCATAGCCTTTGAAGTCAAGTTTGATGAAAACTGGCTTCTTGCTGACCTTAGGTTCATCAGGTTTTTACGCTGATTCTTACCATATTTATCAATGAAACTTTGTGGATAACCATTTTCTTTCGAACAATTGTCAAGCAGCATTAGTTCACTGTTTAATTTATCAGGTGAACATATTCTTTTCGCTATGGAGAAAAGCGTTTTTAACCAGCGTTCGTTTCCAACTGACTTGGCAGAAGCTGTTGAAGTCTAAGTAGAAACCGCTCCACTTGTCTTTACGATATACTGATCTGTCAAGTGTCCCATCCGATTTTCTCTCGAAGTTTATATCCAGGAAGTGGAAATTATCAGCGTCTCCGTATTCTATCGTGAAAATGATATTCTGATGTACATTGTTGCTTTAGCCCAACAGAGAAGAAGCGATTCAAATCACTGCATACAATAAGTGCGTCATCTACGTAACTGTAGTAGACTGTTGTTTCATTAGTTGCACACTTGAGTGTAGTACTTTCTAGATTGGCCATAAAAATATCAGCTAATACATGACGCAGTGGACTTCCCATCGCCACTCTATCAACCTAGCGATACATTTTGTTGTCAAACTGGAGCTGTATATCCTTGATACAAAATATGAGAAGCTGCTTAAATTCCAATTTTTGCAGAAGAAGGAAGTCAGCATGTTGACAAATTATGTCTAATGTCTCATGCAGTGGGACCTATGTGAATAGAGAATTCACACCGAAGGAGACCGTGAATTTATCACATGCGTTAAGTTTACTCACTTCTTCAACGAATTGGAAAGAATCTTTCAAAGTATGTTTGGCTAGTCGTTGTCTAATAGGTTCCAACTTATCGGCTAACCAACGAGCAACTTTGTGGAACTGCGGATTCTTCATTGACAGTATAGGTCTTATTGGGTAGTTCTTTTTATGTATCTTGGGTAGACCATACATATATATGGTAGACGAGACATCTGGGGCTTTAATTCATTGTATGTGTGGTTGTCAATCATTTTCTTTTTCAACACCTCTCTGAATGCTTTTGTGACTTTCTTATCTGTCGAGTCTGTTTTATCTTTCTTTTGGTAATCTATCTTGAACCTCGACGTGTCATTAAGAATGGATTCCATTTTTGGATATAGTCAGCTTTGTTCATCACCACCACGCCTGAACCTTTATCTGGTCACAGTATGAGGAAACTTTCATTGCTTAGCAAACGTTTTATTGCTTTTAGGTGCTCCTTCATCATGATTCTAGACTTTTTTATTTTTGATTACAGCTTGATGCCACACCGTATTTTCAGTACAAGTATGGAATTTTCAGCATGGATATCGGTAGCCCAAATTTTGCAGGCCGACCATAGATATCGGGTGTGCGTCGGCAGGGGATCGAACCCCGGACCACGTACATGGTCAGTGAGAGTCCTAACCACTGTGCAATCGACGGAAAACAGTAATTATGATACAGTGTAGAATTCACAGATTTGGTACAATATTACCCCATCTAATTTACTCGACAACAGCAAAAATAAAACAAAAAATAATATTACAGGGTATACGTATCCAGGAAGAATAGTAGCAGCTTTTTTGGCATTAGCAGTGACAACAAAGTAAAAAATGTACAAAAACTGTAAAATAATGATAATAATATGTTTACAGCTGATATTATAAGTTAGTTGAAATAATGTCACCTGAGATTACAAATAGGAGAGGATAAAAGAGCCCATTACTTTGCTAATTACACAGCAAGTCGTAGGTTTCACGCTTAACGCCAACTCTATCACATAGAACGTGGGCCAAATAGGGTATCGTTGAGCTTTTGTACTTGGTTGTACAAGCATATAATCTTTTTTGATGACTTCTAATCTCACCTGATGAGATACAAGGGGAGAGCTGGGAGTAGAGAGGATGTTGAGAGTCAGATAATATAGATAGATTTAGACCATATCCCACGTGAGTTCAGGTGTCTGTCGACTACAGTAGCGATAAGGTGACTTAGTGACACATCACTTGTCCTACTGACAACCTTTAGTACCCTGCGCAATATGATATAGTCCTTTTTTGAATGGCCCAGAAAAGACTAAGGGGGAGCAATGAAGAATAATAGGTAAGCTGCAAGAGTTAACAAACTGTAAAAGTAAAGGTTGAGTGATTTCTGTCCATCTTAGCTTCTTAATATAGAAGATTAAACGGAGTATTTTCGTAGAAGTATATAGGATATGGGGAGACCATGAAAGGTCAGAGGATAGAACTAACCCAGGGTATTTTACGCTTGACTTAGTTTCTACTTCAGTGGCCTCTGTGCTTCAATCATCTTGTGAACGGACAAATTTTTGTAGATCACGTTTAGGCCTAAAGGTGCAGTTAACTATCTGACATTTGGGGGGGGGGGGATTGAACGTAAAACCATTTAACTTAGACCACCGGCTGATGTCCAACAAGAAAAAAACTATTCAGTTTGGAACAATCAGATCACCAGGTGAATTCTTCACAAAGCACGAATAAGAGTGACATTCAAACCTGCAAACTCATTTTGAAGTGAATTATGTCGATTAAAGAATCCTGTGAAGCTCATTAAACAAAATAATTTAGAAAGCAAAAGGATTGAGCGAAAAAATACCTACTTTTCAATTAGATCCTCATCTCTGGCTCTACTCTAATAAATATGTGGTGAGAGCTGTCTACTAGCCAAATTGGTAGACAGTAATTTACGTCAATATTTACGTTCCCAAGATTTGTCGTAAGAAAATGTGAACAAAGATTGATTCAAAACCGACCACAGCAGACTTCGCGTAGGCGGATGCAGTTAACATATAGACGATTTGACATTCAAGAAACAGTCACAAATAGATGAAAGATTAATTTTACGTGAGAAACAACCAATCGGGACTGTGTTTGTCTACTTAAATATCCATAGTAATGTACATGAAAATATATAAATATGCGTAGATTTCCTTAATAAATGATCTGTTGCCTGACTCTTGCCTTCTGTCGTTACAAATATAGCATTTTCATTGCAATACACAACAATTTGCCAATTACGTGGCAACGTGTTTGTTAGCAATAATTAATCAATATCAACATATTCACGGGGCTTGAGAATAACCAAGATAGATAATTCAAACAATTAAGGGGTAGAAATGATTACAACAATAATAACATGTGATTAAAGATGAAATGGTTAGAAAAATAGAAAAAAAATAATTTGGACAATTATAATTTTAAAGGTTCTGGGGTGAGGTAGTCCAGTTTACACATTCATGTAACGATAGCCAGGGTCAGGAAAGTGGGTGTGAAAATTCCTTCTGAACACACAAGTTTGGCTTATTCAGGTGGATTCCTATGGCTTAAGCTGTATGTGGAAGGCGGACTCGTAAAGCAAAATTAAGATTAATAGCAATGCAACAAATAATTTTAAATGCTGTGTTAATATCAACTTTATGCTCGTTATCTACAAGGTGTGCTAAAACAGAGCTACGAATAGATTCTGTTTTTCCCTTGCTTAACCATGCAGGATGATGTTAGAAAATACGATAATGAACCTGCATAATTGTACGCCCAATGTAGATGGCTTCGCAACCGCAGTCAAACTGGTAGATACACATAGAGGAGGCGAAATTGAGTAATTCATCCTTATTTCTCGAACGCCGAATAGGGGTGGTAGTGAGGAGACCACGTACCTCCGCAGCAGTGAAAACTTTTTTAACTGCATTCTCCAGGCGCTGTTAGTATTTCGCTGATTTTGTCACCGAGGAACTGCAGGTTTATGAACAATAGTTTTTGTGGAGCTGTTGCTATACTGACTCTCCCTGGTGTTAAGTTCATATTTTTCTCAATGAACTTATCTGGATAACCATTTTTCGTTTATCTGATAGCCTGCAATGGGTCAAAGTAGTAGGGTGAAATCAATCAGACTAGCGGAGCACAAAAACTAGCAAAATCTAGATTAGTTGACCCTAAAAAGATAAGAAATCGAGAATATAGCTCAACCATAGCACTACATACAACCACAAAATACGATGTGACAAGATGACAGTTTTCAAATCTAATACAATAAAGTGGAGGGGGAAGACTGATAACCAATGCTTTATTTATCGAATCATCTGAGAACATGTGCAATGGGAATTATTCAACACCTGTCCCGGACATCTGGACCATTCTATTACTCCCACGATAAATTGGAGGGAAGGAAGAGAACTATAAGTATCGAGTTTCAAAATTATGTAGTTACAACTGATATGATAATTATGTTCGAAACGTCATCCAGTAAATAATACTGTTACACTGGGTGATACATCTAATAAACAAATTAATAGGAGATAGACATGTATGTTGTGGGATAACACCACAAGCAACTCACTGTAGGACCAACGCTGGGTGTAAATTGGCTGAATATCGAGAACATGTCGAACTATTACCAGTTCTGTTTAAGCCAGAAATTTGAGTTCGTCATTCCGACTAAACGTGACTCTTACTGTTTTAGAAGTGTCTTTAACAGACACTTGGGGATGGAAATGTCATTGTGGTGAAAGATGGTTGCTAGCCAAATTGGTAGACAGTAATTGACGTCAACGTTAATGTTTCAAATATTAGTCATGTGAAAACAAGGTCAAAGATGGACAGGAGACTTTGCGTAGGCGGATACAGTTAGCATATAGATGATCTGACACAGCCACAAAGAGAAACAACCAATCAAAAGACTGTATTTTCTACTAACAATAATCTACAATAATGTACATTAAAATCTATAAATATGTGTTGATTTTCCTTAATAAACGATCTGTTGCCTGACTCTTGCCTTCTGTCGTTACATCATGAGTATGGAAGTTTCAGCGTAAGAATCCATCAGCTGAACGACTGAATAACCTCCCCTTTCTTAATATTTAACTAATATTTCGCAAGTGCACTGCGACCTGCAGTTTAGGTAACCTATCATTCATTATTTACCACAGGTGCATTTGAATGAAAATAGACATCCCCACTTTATTAACAGAAATACAAATAGTTGAAATGAGTTCATCAGTACTATGGTAGGTGAGTAGCATAACAGATGAAAAGAAAGTTCACTTAAGATCAAGAATCTCATCATAAATCTAAATAGCAACTTTATGCACACATTTTTTGTATGAGTATGCAAATCCTTGAAAGATACCTGTCCCGTGTTCATTCGAATTCAGATAAACGCAAGCTGCAATTAACACGTTTATCATTCATACGGTGTTTACCAAGCGACACAATATCTTTCTATATATTTCATTTGAGTGTCTGAGATTTTTAATGACAAAAATTTTAGCAATGAACGCTGCCATTGATGATTCATCAACTCTAAGTTTTGGTAGTATTGATTGAACTCATTTCCAAACTAAAGGCAATGATTATGTAAACTGCGGCTGTAGACAAAGGTTGACGAGTGAAAGTCCCTATCAGTTTCTACAGATTCGAATCTGTTGGTTACTTAGATATATTTATCAGAGTTTCATCTGAGAAATATATAATATATTTACACAATACACTCCAAACCACCTGAATATATACCCAATTATTGAGACAATCCAGTGATAACCTCGACTTTAGTAAATGACAAAATTATAAACATCAAACTACTGGTAAGAGGGAGATTTAAAAAAGATATATGAGGACGGTAAATAAAAACTGAGTGGTGGTTGGGTTTTACGCCTCACAGACTTGCTGTTCGCTTTTGCTTCTTAGATATTTGGAGGCTCATATATAATTTTTGAAGTACCTGATAGTAAATCTATTTGGGGAAATTCAGATGACAAAACCGTGAGGAATTCCAGACTTTAAGAGCAGCGTCCTCAGGTGAAGAACCTGCCTATGTATGAGGGGAAAAGTGGAATCAAACTTTTGAGCTTGGCGAATTTTAAGTATTTTTCTGTACAGTAGGAAGCCAGTAAGACTGACGTGATACATTATCTAAGGAAAACACCTGAATACCAAAAAGAGGCACGAGTTCAACCTCAGCACTCAACAACAGTATACATATCAAGTATAGCAGAAACTCAAGAAGCAATCCATCCAGTCACTATCGATTGTTCAGTCACGAATACATACAGGTTCAAAGTACGCAACAGAAAGACAACCCAGCAGCGTAGAGATTAGTTGGTGAAACAGGTGTTGTAACTGATCACTTGCTGTTTATACAGACGAAACTAAAAATATCGTCATAGTAACTAAAGCAGCATGTTACTTGATTTTAGTTAGAAGCCAGTCTATTTATTTACTTATTTAAACGCAGAAAAACTTGGTACAATATGGCACCAAGAAAGATGCGCCACACAATAATAATAAAACAACATAGAATAAAAGTAAAAATATAGGTAGAAAACGAATAAAGAACTTCATCAGGAAGGAAAACAGTCATGTTTAACAAGTTCAAACAGTATTCATTAACTATCATCAGGAAGGGAAGAAAGAAGGAAATTGCAGCACGTTCGCCATTGATTACGATTCTTGGCCATATCCGATAACGTTTCGAGCCATCGATTCGAGCTATCTCGCGGACCTCAACCAGGGAGTCGTGACACACCAACCGATGCTAATCTAGCACAAATATCCTTCATCCCACGACGCCACGTCATGGACTGACCACCCCTCCGCCTTTTCCATCCCGTCCCAGGGCTAGCGAACAGAGACCTGTACGGAAGCCTCTGGGATGACATTCGCAGCACATGTCCAAGCCACCGGAGCTGGTGTTTCCAGATGACGACACTCAATGAATGGTGATCTCCACTGTGTTCAAACACACGCCGCCGAACCTCAGAATTACTCACGCGATGATGCCATCGAACGCAAACAATCCTGCGGAGACAGCGATGATCGAACACGCAGAGTTGCCGCACATCCTCAGCTCGGAGAGGCCAGGTTTCACAGGCGTAGAGCAAGACAGTCCTCACCGAAGCATTGTATACCCGACCTTTGACAGCCAGGCTAACATCGCGACGGCGCCAGAGGTGGCTCAAGTTGATATATGCCACCCTAGCCTTCATTATACGGTTGGAAATCTCATCCGTCACCCCTCCGCCAGCACTCACACAACTACCCAGGTACACAAACTTATCAACAACTTCAAGCGGTTCACCCGCAAGAGTGAGTGCAGGTACAGGCTCCTGCCAATCTTGTAACAGTACTTTGCACTTAGACGGCGCAAAGCACATACCATACTTACAGACACTGATCGCCAACTGATTAAGTGCGATTTGGGCAGCCTGCATGCTATCTCACAGTAAGACGATATCGTCTGCATACTCGAGGTCGAAAAGTCTATCTCCAGGTAGCAGATCTACACCACCTTCACGCACATCCTTCAGAGCTGACTCCAGAATGTCATCGATGGCAAAGTTAAAGAGAAATGGAGAGATCGGGCAACCCTGTCTAACCCCACTGTTGGTTGGGAACAGTGATGATAGTTGGTTGTATGCCCTCACTCTACCTGAGGTGTTTCTGTATAGGGCTTTCAAGATGTTAACAAATTTCTCAGGTACACCTCTCTCTAACAGACAGTTCCAGAGCACAGTTCTGTCCAACGAATCGAAGGCAGCCCTAATATCAAGAAACACAACGATCGTTGGCCTGCAATACGTGTGGCGGTGTTCCAACAACTGACGAAGGGTGAACACATGATCAATGCATCCACGACCTGAACGAAACCCAGCCTGCTCTTCGCGAATCAATCCTTCACGTATTTTGCACAGCCTGCGAAGCAAGACAGAAGCCAATAATTTAGACGCGACTGGTAGCAGACTGATACCCCTATGATTGTCACACGAATTACGTCGACCCTTTTTAAAGATAGGGACGATGATGGCTTCGTTCCACATTGATGGTACACTCTCAGTTTCCCATACCTTCCTGAACAACCCAGTTAGAGCCATTGTGAGAGTCTCGCCACCATCTTTAAAAAGAGCCGGGGGTAAATTGTCTGGGCCGGGCGCCTTATGGCGTTTTAACACTTGGAGTTCCTTACGGACCTCCGCTTCGGTGGGTGGGTCGGTATTAACCGACCAAGGAGCACTGGGGCTAATGACAGCAGACATTGAAGCTGGTGGCCAGCTAAACTGTTTCCCGAAGTGCTCTGCCCAGCGTTCCAGGCGTCTTTTCAAACTGGTAATTGGCGTGCCATCTGCCTCACAGACCGTCTCGCTGACACCTTGTTTCTTGCTGCCGGTGGCTCGGATGAGTTGGAACAGCTTCCGACTGTTGCCAGATGCAGCAGCTACCTCCATCTCACCCGCACGTTCTGACCACCAGGCCTCGCGGTCCTTACGTAAACACTTTCTTATCTTGCGCGTCAGCGCCTTTCGCTTATTGCTGTATTCGCTGCCAGCCGGAATGGACCGGCGTTCATCCAGGAGTTGCAAGGAACTCGCAGAAACCCAGTGGTTTTTGGCGGAGCATTCTTTCAAGCCGCAAGCGGCTACACTAGCTCTTTGCATGGCACCTTGCAGATGGAGCCAATGTTCATCTATACTACTTGGGGGGTTGCTGGCAAGCATTGATTGTAACTCATTCTGATATTTCAAACAAGTAGCAGGTGCTACTAGTTTGCTCACATCAACGTTTAGACGACGCCTTTTATGAACCCCACCAAATCGCAAGACGAACTTGGCACACACTAACGCATGATCGGAGTCCAGGCATGTGCTCCAGAAGGAGCGACAGTCTTGTATGCATCCTCGCAACCGGAAACTGACAGCAATGTGATCGATCTGAGTCCAAGCTTGGTTCGCAGAGGGAGGACGCCAGGTAGCGCTACGGCGATGGTTGTGCCGGAAGTTGGTGCTGGCCAGAAATAGGTTGTGATCCGCGCAAAGCTGCAGAAGACGGTCCCCATTATCTGACCTGCGACCATGTAGTCCCCATTGACCACCTAGACGATTCTCCTCTGAGCTCAGACGCCCGACCTGTGCATTCAAGTCCCCAGCCAGCACTACGATATCCCTCCGACCCGCCTGTCTCAAGAGATCGTTAAGTTGGTGGTAGAACTCGTCCTTCATTGCATCCGGGCTGCAATCCGTTGGTGCATAGGCAGAGACAACAAATAGACACCGCCTATCTGGCCTACTACTCCTTACTTTCGTATAACCTTCCAGCCTCACAGCACATAAACGACTGTTAATGGGAATCCAGTCGAGCAGTGCAGCTTCGGCTCTAGCGCTCAGTGCGACGCCGACACCAGCTACGCCGGATGCCGACGCCACAGGGTCCCCGGACAAGCGCAGGTGGTACATACTACTAGAACTTCCAGATGGAGAGGATAATCGAAGCACTTCACTGGGATCTTGAATGCGAGTCTCCGAAATGCAGCAGACATCGATAGCGAGGCTTTCCAACGTTCTTACCAACCCTGCCTGTTGTCCGATTTGCATCAGCGTCCGAACATTGTAGGTGGCCAGCTTGAACGCGGCACGCGGTTTCAGGATATCTGTGTTAGATGTCACATTGGGGACAGCCATTTTGAGGGTTACTCACTAACATCTCGAAACGACACAGATAGGCTTGGAATCCAAACAAAGGCGAAAGGCTGTCGAAGGTTAAGAAGTCAAGGTGAGCAAAGGTAAAATACAGGAAACTAAGTATAAAAATAAAGTTAAGGTTGGAAGGGCATAAGTTGCTTGATGTATCACTATTTCTTGGAATCATTTTTACGAGCACGCAGTGAGTTTCAATAATAGTTTGTCGCTTCATTTCATTTATTGTGTGAGGCCAGTCACGCTGTAATGAATGGGCTATCAGCCACACATAATACTTGGGGGTTAATGATACACTACACAGTTGCTCAGGCTGAAGTAGGTGAAGTGAGATTCAACCACCTCCGGACATATTAGTTGGAGGTAGAGTGCTGAAGCTAATGAACCAACCACCTCTCCTACACAGCATATACACACATGTCTAAACAAAGCCATACATACAGTGACCGCATAAACCGCACGAAAATTTATGCCACATTACTGATGATTATTTTTCACTAATTTATTCATCCACTAAAATAAATCTATATACAAACAATGCACCACTTATAAACATAGAACAAATTAAGTGGAATAAAAGTAGTTCACACAGGCACAAAGAAATAAAATAAGTGGGTAAGGGGACACATTAAATATACACAAATAAATAAGTGTGCCTGATAAACTAATTACATCTTTCCAAAATAAGTGCAGATAAAACAAATAAAATGAAAGGATAATTGATTACCTACACTCATTTGAGTATATATTTTAAGTCATAAAGACAATCATTTAGGTAATTAAAATAAGAAAAAATAAAAATAAATAGAAAAGAAAATAAATGAAATTATAACCATCATTTTTTCAGTGTAAATGAAAGTTTCGGTCGAATCCGTTTTTTGTTCAGAATAATTTCTTGTTCTCGTTTAATCCGCTGAAGCTCCTCTGCCTCTCGTCTTTGACGCTCTTCAAGTTCACGAAGCTCTGCTTCGCATCTTTTTCGCTCAGCCTCTTCCTAATATGAAAATGAACAGAAAACAGTTAGCCATATGGTACACAACACACACAAACAATTCTCCTGGGCTTGTAGACAAAGATATGATATCATCATACCTCATCAGTTATAACACAAAATTTTGCCCCAAGGTATGTAATCAGTAAAAAAAGTCTTTTTGATCATAGATGTCTACGATATCTTTCTCACGTTAGGCGGCATAATAAGGTAGGTAATGTTGACGTTAGGCGTAATGTTGGGCAAAGAGGGAAAATCAATTGAAGAGGCTATAAAGTTACATAGATTGAGATGGTTAGGTCACGTGCTGCGTGTGCCTAACCATCGCCTCCCCCGACGGGCATTACTAGCTGATATAGGTGCAGGTTGAAAAAGAGTAAGTGGTGGCCAAACAAAAACATGGCATCAGTCCATGAAATCCTTGACAATTAAACTGAGTCAGGTAGGGAGATGCAGACTTCCGGGTTGCGGCCCTCGGGACTCTAAGAATCAATGACCGGAGACAATAGGTGACATGGCTCAAAATCGTTGTCAATGGCGCAGATGTATCCAGTCTCTATCTTTCATATTCCTTTCTACCATTACTCATTCTGTTCCACACTTATACTTGTCAAAACTCTATTGATTCTCTTCACTCATCCTCTTGTCTACGTTTGTGTGCTCTTTGGAACGTGGCAACTCGAACTGCTGCACTTCGGTGCCAAGTTCTATGTTGAATCCAGACAGACGGACAAAAAAGTCGGATAAGACTTTGGAGTTGTTTATATGTTGAAGGATAAGTCTGTTTCCTATACTGTCATAGGGTTAGGTTGAAATTAAAAATTACTCACATCGTGACCATTGATTAAAGGACTAACTATTCACCATGCAGCACAATCCTCACTTTATTCATCCAGTAAATGATGAAGTCCAATGAGCGACAGAACAAAAATAGGACAAAATGAGAGATTTTTGATATCTTCAGTTTGTACTTAGTCGCTGTCAAAGTTCCTAGGTATACACCAGAAAACTGAATCAGGTGTGTAATTTTATTTGCCATTTCAAGTTTTGTGGTGCAATTCCTAACTCACCTTAACTGGAATTTGCGACATTTACCACCGTGCAATGTCGACTAAACAACAATGCTGTTAAAAGATGCACTCTTCTGCCAGGGAGTTATCGTTGTTTCCTTATTGATTTGTAGCGTAAGGTTCCATAATTAACTGTATACCTATACTTATAATCTTCAATTATGTGATTAGTGACCCGTACGTCTTCAAACGACCAGCTTAAAATGAACCCAGCGTTTTCCCACTATCTGGCTTAGATTACGGGTATTCAGGGTTTCAGATAACGGAATAGTTCAAATTCACTGTGGTAAACCCGACAGAACTCGATCATCTGTTAATTAAAGCCGTAAGAATATGTCGAAAAAAATCTAGCAGCTACTCTTTCGGAAGAAGTTTGAGACCCACCAAACAGTTAGGACTCCCACTAACCCTGATTTACAACGGTCTAGGAAATAAACTCACTATATACATACATACGATAGTCTTGTTATTTCAACTTCTCGGAGGGACAACCCAAGGTATTATATGCCTCTCAAACTAGTAATCAAACCTAATATTTTACACCAACATTGCAGCATAGGAAAATTCATAGGTTACAATTGTCACTTACCTCCAAACGTCTTTGTTCCTCTAATTCCCGTTCCCTTTCTCGAGCAAGACGTTCACTCAGCTCTTTTAATCGCCTTTCTTCTTCCTGTTTCGGGAAAGAATGAAAGTTGATAGACTTTAAAAATATGAATTCAAATGAAACACCAGTTAGTATTCAGGTTGGAACTTACTTTATTGTCCATAAAAAGTAAGTGTCAATTGTTGCGAGTTCCAACGCACCATTTTATGATATCATATTACCCTTCTGTGCAGTTAAATTCTGAACTTATTAAAGGGTTGTGAACGCATGTGGTACTGAGAGATTCTTGGTTACAATCTTCGAGATGTGAACAAACAGGCACACGAAAGCTGAAAATAGATTGAAATCTATATCAACGGATTAAGCCCACTTTTACACTGTGAATCAAATATCCTATCGCTTTAACAGTGCAACCTACTTACTCTGTGCAATTCTTTTCGTGTATTATACCATGAGCCACACTTAATGTCTGAGGCATTAAGATAGCAATTGGTTTTGTAGGTTGAACTTGACTGAGTGCACCTTGTGCCAAGACTAATCGATGGAAACACCATTATTTGGGTCAATAGACTGCATATCTACAGATATCGCTATTTGCACTGACAATCTCTTGTATTGGGTTTACTTATGTCCAGTTAAACACGGGGTTTGAAATCAGTACAAAGATATCGCAACTACTTGAGTGCCAAGGAGCTATGGCTCGTTGACTAGAGCAATAGAATTTCGACTGGCAAGTAATTTGTTAGGATAGCTTCCTTCTCTCCCATTGTATAGTTGCAATGGGTCTGGTTATGGGTAATAAATTGTTCTCGAAACACCAACTAGTAGATAATGCAGTTTCAGTGTGTAGTATATGGAATAAACATTAATATGAAATTATATACTATCAGTGCCCAATTTTTACACATAAACTGTCAAATAGCGTCTTACATAACGGTCATTATCCAATGCGCTTAACTCATAGTCCACACTTGCCTGGAGACGTTGACGATCATGTGCAATAATATGTAAACACAAAAACTCACCTCACGTCGCTTTAAAGCCTCCGCCTCCTCTCGAGCTTTGCGCTCAGCCTCCTCGGCTCTTCTACGCAAGACTTCGGCTCGTTCAGCTTCTACTCGACGTTCAACTTCAGCATTGAACTGTACTCTGCGTAAAACGAGTAGTTTTGCTAGCTCAGAGTCTAAATAACGCTCCAGACGTCGAGCGACCTCTTCTTCAAGGAGTTTAGATTCCGCCCACCGCTGACGACTGTAAGACAGTAAAAAGTAAAAGCCATGTGGGCTGGTCAATACATGCGTAAAAAGTGAAATAAAATTCTCAGTGTCGTGCAGAAGACTGGACAAAATATAGTGCGATACTCCTTCAGTTCGAAGTGACTTTGGAAGTATTCATCTATTGTGAAACGGGGTGGAAGCAGTCATACAACTCGGAAAATCACATTATAATCCCGGGCTGCACTACTAGCAATACTAATATTTAACGGTACATACCCATCCCATGATGTGCTTCATTGGCCTAAGCGCCCGATTTCCAACCAATAGGTTCCGAGTTTGGGTCCCATCTCACCTAATCTAACATAGCCAACTAGGTAGTATTGTCAATCCTCACAATTGGTGTCTCATAATCTGATAAGTGAAAAGACACCTAGATATAGAACAAAAGTGGGGACCTGATTTTAATATCTACAGGATCATTAAACTGATTAATGTAGCTTGTAAAGTCTCACCATACGCAACACGATCCATGAAATACGAAATTCCAAAGGGTTTCGACTCTACTAACAGACGCTCAAAAAACTTTTTATGATTATGAGCAATAGTTTGTGCTCGAAACGTCATCAGTAAATATTACTGTATAACACTGTGAGACTCCATCAAATTAAAATTTACCCATAATGGAATTACACTCTACCACAGTGCCCAAGTTTTATTCTTATATCTCCGCATTAATTCGGAATTTAAATATTGTAACTGCTACCCAAAATATGACAACTTTTCGCATGCAAAACTTGACTTTTCGACGTACTACTCAGCATTATGAGAAACATGCTCAAATCGATGTGTACATTTTCCTTGGTTATTCGTCTTAATAGATCAGTAATCCAAGTACTCGTACCATCCAGAGACCAAAACACGAACAACTATGATGACATGCTTTACGTCAAAAATAAGTAAACTGGGTCAATACACTAGCAAGCCTACAAAGTTAATAAAATGTAAGTTCACCACCAAGTGTTGGGTGGTCTTGATATGTGAGAACAAAAGTCCGTTGAACAGTAAGTGATCCAATGCATGACTAACCGGCCCGACGCTGTTCAGATGTATCAGTGTGAAGTTTGCGTGCGATTACTGTTCGGAAAAAATTACACACACAGGTGCTTGAAGTCATGACCCGATTCGGGTAGTGGATGAAGGGGATTAATGAAGCATGCATTTTAACAATGCGTAAAAATGCTGTTACAGGAAACTGAAGTGAGTCGACTTTAGTTAAGGCAGTTCCTTAACGGTTGGTCTCGGAAACTGAATAGAAAAATCATCACGATACTGTTGTAATATATCGAAAGGTGGTGTTAATCTCCTCTTCATGCAGCTGATGCATAGTCAGATGGGTGAATATGTCTAGTCCCAAGGATCTTAAGCTTCAAGCTAGCCTATACATGAAGGTCAAGGAAAATTTAAGCAACAACTAACAATTCCTATAGCTTTGGAATATTTGAGACGTTTATCAAGCTTCACCAATTAAATGTTAAAACATAACCTATTCGCCTTGTGTTTCCTGAGAATAGCCTCTCAGCAGTCTATCTGAGGTTTACAATTACTTTAATTTACCGAAACAGAATTTGAATAATAGCAGTGGTATGGCTGCAACCTGCTTGTGATAGGAAGACTTGAGATTTGATGTATCCTCTTTGAGGACAAAATGTTTCGTAGGTGAAACGACAACCACACAGGGCTATGTCGTTTGACAAGTAATTTCAAAGACATGTTTGCCTGGAGGTAGACCTATCACCGATAAAGTGAAGGGAAAACCCTAAAACACTTCTGGCAGTGTGAAACAGATGCAAACTCAAGGTCTTCTGTAGTATTTATTTCAGCATGCACTAAATTTCACGAATGCAAAATGAAACACGGAGAATAGGTGGATGAACAGTCAACAACTGAATAATCAGATCGTATTCAGTGCAGACTATAAATATACCACGAGTAGATCTATTGTGAAAATAGTCTAACCTAGTAAAAATAAATGTCTCAAGTACTAGTGGAATTGACCCTAAATGATTTATCTAGTCAAAAATTGGCTTGTTACCAGAGAAGTCTTTTTGACTTGGAGTATGCGGATTATAACGTCCTATTGGGTGAAGACGCTGACAAAGTGTAGTCTTCTAGACACCATGAACAAACAACTTAGGATGTTTTGCATGAGATTCGCCCCTACCAAATGTAAGATGATGCTGCAGGACTAGACTGTGCTGATTCCTGTGTAAAGACAGGGAGTGAAGTGGTCGAACGTGTTGTTGCCAACTTACGTCATTCCAAGCGTAGATGTGATATCCGAATATCAATCAAAGGGTGTATGTACCAAGCAGCAGTTCACTCTGTCCTCCTCCATGGCTGTGAGACATGGCCACTAAAAGTGGACGATCTGAAAAGACTAGATGTCTTTTACCACAGATGTTTGAGTTCTGTTTCACGTGTTCAGTTGTATAATATTGTTAGTAATACCGAGACCAGGCATGATGTTAGGCAAGGAGTGTATGTGGAGCAACATCGGTTGAGACATGTTGAGGTCATGTGTTGCGCATGCTAAGCAGTCGCCTTCCTCGGTGGGAAATGTTAGCCAACATTATATTACGTTATAAAAGGGTTACGACTGGTTAAACCAAAACGTGGCACCAATCCACGAAGTCTTTGACAGTCGACTTGAACCATGTTAGGAGGTGTAGACTCCCTGGTTGAGGTCCCCAGGATGCTAACAATCGATAGCTGGAGAATGTCGGTGATAGGACTGACAGTTATGGATCCACTCACTTTCTGTGATCCCCTATACCCACTTGACCGTCGTTTTGCTTCCCTTCCCCACACTCTTCTCACACATTCCTGCCGATTATTGTTAATTTCCAACCTGACGTTTTCCTCTTTCTTGTCTAGTTTCGTGTTAAACTGAGTTTGGCAACTCGAACTGCTGCACTTCTGTGCAAGGTTTTGTTTTGGAACTCACGCAGCACAGTTTATTCACCGAGTTCTAGTTAGCCAAGGATATTATTAAAGGGAACTACTCGTATAACAGCAAATAGTGCCGGCCTTAACACAATAAGATGTGAATGAACTCTTGCTGCATTAAAGAAAGGAAGCTCGTGACAACTTATGGAATGACGCTCCTTGTGTTGTGTTAGATGGGTGCTCAGAAAACAACATGAGCAAACAACCAGTTTGTGAACTGGAATTTCACGAAACGGATAGATCACTAAACATTTCTGGGTACATTTTGAAGGAAATTGAAACAACCGATGACATCCGAACTTACAGAATCCTATCTTCTTCCGCCCTCTGTTCGTCACGCTTACGGGAATCGTCGTTTCTGCCATTGCGTTTGCTTTCACTGACTAAAAGGGAACCGGGAGAACTGGCTCGACTTGAGGCACTGCTACTATTTCGGTGCCTGAAAAGATTCAACACAAGTACTTCAGTTTGGGTTGATGCAAACGACAAGTTAATAAATCATTCGTACTTATTCAATCATCCTGGGGTTGCACTTCGGCGACTCCTAAAACGAAAGATATGGCTAGCTGTGCATGAAATGGGTAAACATTTGACAAAACGATTTAACTGCGAAACCCCAACCTTTTTCGAGGACGATCGGTTCGTGGTCTGGAGTGTGTAACGGGAGAACCCGATGCACCACCACGATCTACCATCGCTAATTAAAGTAGCGCAAATTTTTAACCGTGTCAGTCATACGCCATAGAGGGCTTTGTTCAATGGATATGGTCCAGGCACACCTGTTATACATCAGTGGTATCAGGTCAAATCGAATAAAATCATATTTTCCTCACTCCTGCATCTTTTCATTGTCCCAAAATGTTTATTTGATTTATTCCTTCAATGATCACAAGAGTCTACACCTTTCCTGCTGATGGAGAGTAAACACCTTGGACTCCTAAAGCACTGAGCTTCATAAAAGTGAGGCACAGGAGAGTGAAGCCAAAGTGTTTTGAATAAAAGCATTTTTTATCAGGCTAGAGGGCACCTGCGACATCCTGCTCAAAACTTGGGCTACGAAATATCCATCCACCATAATATTGCATCGAATTCCTCGTGTCCAATCGGTTTTAGCTGATCAAACTTTTGAAAACTTGGACTCCAGTCGCATTGTTTCTACTGGCAAATTGCTAAAATGCTTCAAACCTATGGATTTGCAAATTTTCACAAAACCGATTAAAAAGCATCATTCCGGGTGGCAGCATGCTTTAAAATTGTTCCAATACATTTTAAAGGCTGGCGGTATAGACGTTCGCGGATTGTACGGAGTATACTAATGCAAGATCAAATACCAACAACTTCTATAGTATTCGTTCCTCGTGGACCAAAGGCAAAACAAAAGACCAGAGCTAATCGTCCAAACTACGAGATATATTTCTGGACCAAATCGTAGATCGAGATGAATGCTTAACTGACTAGTGATCGTGCACGAACGTGACACGACGGAGTACCAAATGGCTTGAGTGGGAGCCTTCAGTCAAACAAGTCGACTTAAACAGTTAGTGTCAGCATACAATGTTCAGTGATGATTGCTGTGGTCAATAATTTTGGGGAATTATTTACGGCTGCAACATCAAATGACTATTCTTGAGATTATGAGCTCAAACTGTCGCCCCCTGCCATTTAAAATTAACTTTCTGCACTCCTTCGTGTCCTCCGGTGTATATCTCAATGCAGGTATTGAGACTCCTCAGGAAGCCTTGCTCCTTGACCCACGTTATGATAATTTAATCTATCCAGATGATTTCAAATTACTCAGACAAGATTGAGGTAGCCCTAAAAATAAATGCGGTGGTGGCGTTGCATCCTCCATCAATTCTCAGTGGTGGACCTCAAATAACGTATGTTTTCTAGTGACTAAATTGATTGTCTGGCTGGTAAATTGCGACCGAAACACTTTCCAAAATATAACTACATACATATGAAACATTTGTATTACAGCCTCTCAGAACTATCTTTACTTGCCGATGATTTTACTTCCTTTTCTGCCACCTCCCTGGGAAACTCTTTGTCAGTAGTCACTGGCGACTTCAATTCTTGTGACTGCATATTCCTTAATTCATTAGGTCATGAAAAATAGTATAGTTCTCAACACGACTAGGAAATATTCTCGATCAAGTGTTTACAAATGACTTCGGCATACTTGAGGCTGCAAAAAGGGTCCCTCCACTCAATTCTGATCATTGTATCACACGTATATTGTCCGAAACATATGCAAAGCTGCACAAAAGGGCCTTCTTGAATCTTGGCAAGAAAAATCAACTCATGGCAACATAAATAATCGAAGGAGCACGTTAAATGATACAAACGGGGGTTTATTTACTGAACAAGTTCTAGATGACACAATCGCAAACGCAACATGTTATTTCAAATTCTGTCTTAATGTTTATTGTCCAAAAGATTTGAGCGCTTCTCCTCATCTCAGCCCAAAAATTTTCGCCGAGAAAAAGAAATGTTAAACAAAATGAAACACAATCCTTGAGTAAGGAGACTGAACATCTTAATTAAATCACGAATTCAGAGATTAATTAGGACCTATAACGTAAGTTCTTGTCATGCAAAGCCTCATCAAAAATGTGGAAGCTATTTAAAGAAATCACCTGGGGTAAGCAGATAAATAATGATCCTTCTACAGTTTATGCTGGTACTCGTAATAAATCCTTCACGTGTCGTCCAGCTGATGTTATGATTTAGAATGCTACAAGTGCAAGTAATAACTGCTTCTCGGATTCTAACACAAATGATGCCCCCAAGTGTATCGAATCCCCGAAACCTGAAAATTGTTCCTGTGCGTAGATGATCAAGTGGACTAATTGACAAGTTTATACTTATTTCCATCACTTCACCACTTTTAAAAATCACGGAAAGATTGCTTTTACTTGACCTTGGACCTTCATTGAAGGCTTTTAAAGACCCCCGTCAATTTGTTTATAAACATAGTAGGTGTACTTTAGATGCCACTGTCTTCTTAAGTCATAATAGTTGTTTCTGGCTTGGATAAAAGTGCCAAATATGTTCAGTGTGCCTTCCTGGATTACACATCTGCTTTTGAATCCGCACCTAGGCCTCTTTTGTTAAAGAAGCTTGCTGCATCACAAGCACAGTGCTAGATTACCAAGTGGTTGCATTCCTATTTTTCTGACATGAGGCACTTGATAACTCCACTGCTTAACCTACCCTAGCCTGTGTTCCTGAAGGAGCTATTCTTCCTCCTTTTCTGTTTTCCTTCTTAAGTAACTTTCCCCATTTTGTCAAGTATGCTGGTGGTCTGTCTATTTCTATGCCAACGGTTACTTCGCAGACAGACTGTTCCAAAATATATACCTTTTTATCAGAAATTAGTCGGTGGTCTTCGCCAAATGGTCTAAAGCTTAATCCCTGCAAATGTTAGGACGTTAATTTCCCTTTCAGACGCAGGCACGACTTATATGAACTGGTTAGTTCGCACGGCTCCACCATTATGGATGGCACTGAAGTTAAAACCAAATCGAATGTTTAATACCTTGGACCATGTATTACCCCTGAACTCTCCTGGTCTTCCGCACCATGTTAGTTTCCACATCGATTTGGTTTTACGTTCTGTGTAAGGGAGTTAGGACGATCTGACATTCTGCCAACACTTCCTTTCTGCTCCCTTCCAGTCGTACCCAAGCTACTTAGGAAAGACTTTTTCATACTGCGTGGGGGGCTAAAAGCCATCAGTATGGCCAGTGTGGTATTGCTGAACCCTCGAGCAAATGCAAATATTAGCCTTCAACCCGTTGTACGTGTTCACCGTGTCCGTCAAAACAACATGTAGTGAAAACTTAAACAGGTTCTAAATATAGTAAGTTGACATGATATTAGGAAGCGAAGTCCGTCATACACAGCAGGTTATGTGAACTGATGTAATGATACTGCACCGCACATTCTAGTGTTCAGGACTCAATTTAACGTACATACGTACAAACTGATGCCAACGACATTTTTGCGCTCTCTGCCTATGTAAGGACAGTTACATCCTCTCAGTTGATTGTACAGCCCTTCACACTAGATAAGTTGTTACACCGTTTCTCCAGAAGTGTCTTGACGTATTATATCCAAACAAACTGTTCGAAAGAGCACATTGTGCGTTGGTGGCACAGCGGTAGAATACTCGACGACCATGCATGTGGTCCGCAGTTCGATTCCCGGTCCACGCACTCCTTGTTTTTTTATTGTAGCTTGACTCCACACAGTTTGTTGATACAAGTTTCAAATTTCCAGCATGTGATATCGGTAGCCCAAATTTCGCAGGCCAGCCACTGATATCAGGTGTGCATCGGCAGGGGATCGAACCCCGGACCATGTGCATGGTCAGCGAGAGTCCTAACCCCTGTGCCACTAAGGCATTGAGAAAGCCATGCCTAATGATCTGGGAAGACGCACTCTTAACTGCAAAGTCAATTTTTGGCAGCTGACCACCGTGTTGTAGAACATGTGCAAAATATGGTTCAACATGTGGCACTATGATATAGGAACTTAAATGGGGGAGATGAGCAATAAAATTGTTTGGTGAGTGCCAGTTCTGCCGTGCCTTACAAAATGTTAAGTAGAAAACCTTGACCTGTTTCATATACATTTACTACGTATATATGGCATTTTCGTGTGGAGATTGAAAGTGACGATTTGTCAGCCGACATCATAGTCCCAACAGAGCTCACTTCTAAAGTCGCCAGTCGATAACAAATGCGCTCAGCGGAGACCCCTAGATATATCTCCTAAAGATAAGTCAGCCGGGCCGACATTCTCAGAGACGTCGCTTCTAAGGGGCTGATGTGAGGTATATTCAGCACAAATATCTATGGTCACTCAGGGATACTTAGTGATTAAGGGATTCAGAGGGATGATACGAGTAACGAAGAATGAACCACATCTTATCCATAATTCGCAGGGCTCTCTTTATCTATTGGATGGTAATTAATAATGAGTTCACTTACGTGCGCTTGAGTAGGTTTTCTCGCCTCACTTTCCCACTAGTGTGGTCTCCAAATAAACATTAAAACTATATGTCTTATACGTGTCATCGGTCGATGGTTTAGTTGGCTATTATTATAGAAGAGTTGGTTACTGAATGGCATCTTGTAACGGACGAGTCTGATGTTCTTTCTTCGCTTAGCAGGTGGAAGTAAGAGGTAGGCTCACTCCGTGGAGTGAGTCAGCTCAGATGGAGAAAATAGCCACTGGAATACCATCAATCTTACTTACGTTCGAGGCCATCAAGAAATTAAACAAACAAACTTCCAAATACCATGAAAAGCAGGCCCGCAAGTGTTTAATATTTGAATTTAATTACTTCAGTTAGTGCAAACAAAAACAAACATGTGCTTGTAAAAAAGAATGCCACGAAATTGAGGCCGAAGAAAATTTTCGAAGTTCTGGATGTGAATGCTTTAATACGTTCATTACTGTTTTCGATTTCTAGTTACGTCACTGAAAGTATTCGTCCGTTTTTTGAACAAAACCACCTATTTTTTACAGTTTAGTGTTATACATGCATTTGGTGGACCATGCACAGATCTCTAAGATGGAAAGGAATGGGCATGTGCCAGACGAGGTAGAGCTTTGTCGTCTTCGATGAGCCTTGTTGGTGATGAGATAAAGACTTTGGGTGTGTCAGAGTTACAAAAGCTCTGTTGGCTGCCTCTACCAATTCAGTGGAAGCTGACTTTTAGAACAGTGTGAGAATTCCTTGTACTATCTGCGGCACCATAAAGACGGAACACGCGACGCAAGAAGACAGAAGAGAAGAAAAGACTGCTTAGGTGAAGTTTGTTTATTGCCTCTTACCAACCACGCAAAATTATTTACAAATATTAGTATCTACAGTTTGAATATATATGACCTTGGTAGACACAGGTTACACTGACTGAACAATCGATACTTCAACAATCAACAACCAATTGGATTCCAAGTGATAAGTGAGGTGCAGGAAATACAAACAACAAAATGGCGTGTGTTACGAAGTTTATGGTACACAGCATCCCCTGTCAAAAAAACAATGAACAGGCACGATAAAACTAGCACCCCTCCTTTGGATCAGCTTGGAATCGTACAGTCTGAAATTTTTTGCGAGTGGATTGCCTTCTGGGCTGAGGTTATTTCTGGTCCCCCGACTCCCTCTTTTTTTCCTTCGTATTGAGCGGGGAAGTTTAGGTGTGTCAAGTGGGAGATTCAAGGCTATCTCAGGTTTTGGGGGTGACTCACAGCGCCGTCGCAACTGATTTCTGTGTCTGATCCGATTTTTATTTCCCACTTCTACTTAGGTGCAGATGAGTTGGATAGATGCTTCAGCCTGGTTCTCCCCCAGAAGCCGAACTACAGACCGTTCGATGAGACTATCCAAACACTCCGTCAGCAGTTTCGTGACCGCAGGTTGCCGTTCAACAGTCATTGTCACTGCACGAAACATGTACTGAACAAGAACGGCCACATTCACACTCAGCTTTTTATCGCGAACCAGAAATGTGAGCGAGTCAATTAAAAATCACTGACAGAAGACCAATTCAAAGTTCTTATCTTCATTTATAGTACGCACTGATCTTAGTTCTCCGACATAGGAACTCGATCGGTGAGTGGGCTCGAACAAGACCCGAAAATGACATTGAAATACACTGTTGAAGAATATCAGCGACTAAACAACCTTCAAAATGATACCAACTTGACTCATTGTGGTATCCACAATGTAGCCAAAATAAATGCGACGCACCCAGTACCGTTGACTTTAAAATCACTGCATCGTCCGCAGACTGCGCCTTCAGCATGTTGTGACCGTGAGGCTTGACACTACGTAAAATCATGTTCATATAGACACAGTAAATATTGACGTTGCCACACCATTGGCCACAGATACGGATACTGTCGGTAGACTGGTCGACCAAATTCCAGAAATCGATCTTGTTGACGATCAATACCGAAATCCATAGGCATAACAGTTGCTTACCACATCAGCACTCCTATACCCCGTGAATATGTTGAGTTGGGCCTGCACGTCTGAAAATAGACACGATATCCGATTTTGTGGTAATATCGAAGAGGTGATCACTAAAATCTGGATGCCCACCGTGGAGAAGACAAACCAGGTAGCAGTCGGTGCATGTGGTGGAAAATTCCTTTTGACCGGGCATTCAAAGTACAATATTGGGTCTCGTGAGATCCAGCCCATTGTTACATACTTTGTAAATGGTGAAAACCTGGATTTATTGGGTTTGGACTGGTATGAAAGCCTGTGGCTGTCCTAATACCCAGAGCCACAAAGGTTTTTCTCCCCAGAGGGCCCGCTCCGTACTGCAGCGCTACAACTTCAGCACTCTAACCGGTGATTAAAAAGGCCACTAGCGCCTCAGAAGCCAGCTACTTCAACGACATGTTCGAATGTAGCTTCAATGCCAAAAATATCCACTGCAAAGACGTGTTACTTTGTTGTTGTGATTGACATTGCGGATAGTAATCAGTACAGTCGCCCCAGAACTTGCCAAGTGTACATGCATTCATAACAGAGGCAACCTCTGTAACCACGGCTGTTTCAGGAAGTTGTCATCAACTTCGTAATCAGCAACTATCTGTTTCACTTACTCAGAGGCAAGCTCGGTAGGCTAAAAGACCCAGTGGACCCAGTTAAACAAAATAATATAATTTACAAACTACCCTGCAATGACTATTATGTCAACTGTATAGGCCAAACTAGTAGATCGGGGGTAATCAGATTGTCGGAACATAAGAATTTAGCTAAGGTAAGAATGGTTGACCCCGAGAAGATAAGTAATCTAGAAAAAAGCTCAGCAATTGCACTACGTGCATTAACACACAACCACACAACAGGGTGGGAGAGGGTTAAAATTCGAAGAAGTAATCTATGTAGGTGGAGAGAGAGATTGATTACTGAATCCTGACTGGTTCATCGAGTCTACACCCAACACATGCAACAGAAATGACTCGGTGAAAATACCAGAAATATGGGATGTATTATTACCACCAGTCAGCCAAATCAGAGGAGGATAATAAATAATCTCAAAATTCTATTTCAATTCAAACACATCACAACATTCTAACAAGTTACTTACTATAACTATAGAAACACTCGTCGTTCTTATTTCCCATCTAATTGTAATTGATCAATAACACTCATATTATTATTTCTGAATGTACATTGTCCTATATTGATTTTTATTTAAATGTCTAGTCAATTCCACACATGTATATAAATGAAGGAAAAAGTTGTGTGAGTAACTTGATATAATTATGAGCAATGGTTTGTGCTCGAAGCGTCATCAGTTAATATTACTGTGTAACACTGTGTGACTTATCAAAATGAAATCTTATCCACGATGGAATTATACTCCACCACAGTGCCCAAGTTTTATATTTATATCAACTATCTGTTTCATCTGACGCAGAATTCGTGAGGGATTGCAATCACCAAGTTCAACGTCTCTGAAAAGTTCTTAAACCTTTTGTTGCTCTGTTAGGACTACCCTCTTGGACCATCGTACAGGTCCGAGAGGGATCGTGAAGAAGGTGTGAAACATCTCTATGACGTGTTCAGGAAGACCCCCAATGACTAAATTGGCCTTAGTTTCCTGCGAGTGAATACTCTGTAGAGCTAGCTGGGCCTCAAAATGTGCAAACCAGTTTTCCCAGAAGATGTGGGACTGCAGCGGAACTGTCTTTCGCGCAGGAGAGTTGTTCTCCACCAAAGTCGGGTAAGCTATAAAATGTTACACACTCATATAATAACAGCAGTTAGAAAAACTCAAAAACAAAAGTAAAAATAAATCACTCGAGACGGAAAAAAGAAAAAGAAACCAAATAGTGAAAAAAAACAAAAATATATAAGACAAGACTAAACTGAGGCAAACTGAAATCAGGCCCCACCAATCGTTAAGCGCTGGTAATGGTGTAGATGCCAACCTTGCTAAACGACGTTTGACTGGTGTTCGACAAACCAGTACTCAACCTATGTTGTGAGTATTGATGACAAGGAGGGTGGTGCATACTGATCAGCAGATATGGTAGTGGTCACAAATGTGAATCGCTCCGATCATTAGGACAGTAGCATGCATTTCTTGACAGTTCGAGAATTAAACATTAGTCCGGATTCTTAAGAAAAGAAAAAAATAAGGGCTGTACAGATCTAAGTTTTAAAAAAGGCCCCCGCTCCTACCATCTACAAGCCTGTTCAGCTTCTTGTCAAGATGCTATCCCATGGGCCCTACAGACTTTCGTGAGACATCCTACAGGCCAGCTTGTCCTACGGGTTCTAATCTTCCATATCTTTGAATTCGTTTCTCACTGAAATATCACCTATCTACCTCACGATAACCTTTTTATTCGCGCACTATTATACCCCATTTTATCTCAACTACCTAGGTCTTTATTGAGGCTAAACTTACTCTTTGTACATATTCGTTACTTGCTTTAAGTCTGGTTGCCTAGATGAAAAGCCCAACACCAATGTTTGAACAGAGGTATTATTTCATCAAAAACGTCATAGTTTCCACGGTAAGCCCAAATGGTTAGCATTAAACATTTCAAATATATACTATCATTCCAAGGGGTCTCCACCCACTTACTGTATATATATAGTTAGATTTGCTATAAAAGACACATATGAGAAGGATACTTACTAGGAATTAATGAAGTACTAGGTCAAAAATTATAGCTGCATAGTCATTACTGACGAGTGGAGTGGGCAAATTCACACCCGTAAGTGGTAACTAGTTCGAATGTAGTGCATCTGTAATAATCAAATGTTTTCACTTTCTTTCCGGCCAGCTTCAATGTTATGATGGCATATAGATAGTTTCGGTCAAAAGTGCTTGAAGTCAGTGTTACTGGCCCTCAGATAAGAGATGAAGATTAGAGTTCCCGGATGTGGTTATTTGACCAGGCTAAACTCCCAAATCACTGCAGAATTGTCGCCTAGGATGATGGTGACGCTCGATGCCACCCGTGTGACTAGCTGCGAAGGGAAACCATAGGACCCTGGAATTCGCTGAAACCCGCGTGAATCTTAGCCGTACACCAAAGAGTGACATCTCTATACCCTTCTTCATAACTCTTGTCCTGCCTGGTAGAGACGTGCTGCTCATTCTTGCCTCCCCGTAGCGACGGTGGAGATTGGTTATGTATCCTTCGAAGTAATAATAGTGGAGGTTTTAGGACCCGAGTGCCATGTATTTCCTTTCAATTAGTTTTAAAATTTCCGTCACTTATGAGGCAGATATTGGACTCAAGCATTCTGAGTGAAGGACTGAGAATAGAGCTAGCTGACAGGATTTTTTAGGAATATCTTATCGTTAGTTTCCATGGCTGTTACCGAGACGTCTGGATTGCTATGACCGTAGTCTTCTTCACTTAATCGTCAATGTAGTTTAACTTGAGGCACGATAATCCCCATTGGTTTTTTGCTTAAGAATTGAGGTTAACTGAGCTTCTAGCGTATGTCTTCACTAACACGCAGATGCGTGCTACCACGAATCCACTGCACCTCATTCGAGACTATATTCAGTTATGTAGACGATTTTACTGGCGTGTCTGCTTAGGAATTTGCTAGTTTTGATTTCCGGACCTAGATGAAAATGGTAGTTTAGGGTGATGTTTAGGTGTCCACTTCCGCATTTGTCTGGCTTGTCAGAACCAGTTGTTGTGTGGAAATATCTCTTCGCATATAGGACATGTGGAAGCAGGGGAATATCTATATTTTTTAACACTGTTTGCAGTTTCCCTCAGGGAAGTGTTCTAAATACGGTTTCGTAACAACCTTTATGTAGGATACGTAACTTGGCGACCAGGGTATATGGCTAAAGTTTGCTGCACAAAACAGCCCATTAATTCTGGTGATCTGGCTGCCTCTATTCCCTCATACTGTTGCTGCAAACTGACTTATTAAGGAAGGGATACAACTGGTGTGTCCTACATTGATAGGAAATATATATTATTATTATAGATGGATAGCATCGTTTGAAAATTTCTATTTTGGCCTCATTACTGTGAAAGCACCGCATTTTCTATAATTTTTCATCTGAATGCAACTACAGGATTTCAATCTTTCAGGTGAATGACTTAGTATGTCTGGAGTCATGAGACTGCATGTCGGTATTCGAAACACAATCAATCGGACTTGTAAATAACATTTTATTTTCGCTGAAAGTGGTTTGACACCATTTACATCTAGAAGCTGCCCGAAACCTAAATGTCCTTTCACAATTTAGGAAGAATTGCTACGTATGTGAGTCTTGTGTATGGATAATACTTTGCCGTAAGCCAATTTTAAATTCACTGTAGAAAATATCGTTTAAAGTTAGCTTGTGAGTAAGAAGTTATTTTACTGCGAGGAACAGTATAATGATGAATTAAATCTTTCTAGTTCTTAACTAACTCTTATATTCTATGATGAGGAAATTCCGAAATTGTTTTGAAATGGGTTATGCGCACAGAACTCAGCATGACTGGCGATAATTCAGCGCCCTTTGCTTTTCTAGCTATTTTCAGAAGTAGCCCAGTACCCACTGTGTTTGCTAATCAGCGTTGTTTGAACTCTGTCAGTTCAGATTCAGCTCTCATTGGCATTAATTCAGAAATAAAGTACTTAGTTCAGCCCGTAGTGGCAATTTTTCAGCTCTATTTCAGCTTCAAGTCCTATTTTTAAGGTTTCATCGCATTAATGAAGCGTCCACTGTTTTTTAAGAATGATCAGAGTTATTTCACTACATCGAGAGTTCATTTTAGGTAGATTAAATATTCACTTACTATAAAAAGGCATAGTCTACGCATAGGTTAGAATTAGAATTGTAAGCTTGGGAAACATACCATTTCTCATAAATAATATTTTAGCCAAAAATTTTATAACCAGTGAGCATTGTAAATAAATCCAAACTTCACACTTGGTTCATTATTTTTAGTCAAGACCCAAGCTTACAACAATTCTGAACTTATCCTAACCTGTTCTTCGATAATGCCTTTTTATGGTAAATGAAGGTTTTATCTACCCACTATGTTCTGAAATAACACTGGTCGTGCTGAAAAAGAGATCCAGGTGCTTAATTAATGCGAAAAAATTTTAAAAATAAGATTGGCATCTGAAATAATGCCTTTAGTGCTGAAAATAAGCACTGCATGCCTGATTGCTGCGGTTAGTACTGAAAAATAGCACACTCCCTGGACATAGTATATTGAAACCAACCAATCCGCAAAGAGTAGGTTTCACATAGAATACATAGTGTGACGGCTACAAACTTGTCTGCTAATTGCACATAATATGATCGGTCTATTTGAACAGAGGTGTGATATTAAATAAGAATACTACGGAAACATAATTCAACAAGGGGAGATTGCAATGAATAATATATTTCGTTTGTAGAATATCACTGAATTTAATTACAGTTCAGTTGAGATGAGATCGCAAATAAAAAAATTTGTAAACATGGTAGGTTATGCCTAATGTCCATTCTAGCAGCGATGGAAAAAAATTTGTTGTTATCGAAGCGTTTAGAAATTTGATAACAGCACAGTAAAAATGAGGTCAAAAATGGAAAACCGAAACAATCTTGAGAGATCCTATACAGCATTAGTCACTAATGTTTATCATATACTTATTCATTATCTAAGCCTCACATCGAACAGGACCTTGGAATTGTACATTGAAGGTGACGTTGTAACATCACGTCATTTGGCGCCCGGCATATCTTACTAAAAGATGGTTGGGTTGTACTTGGTCTTGCAGTTGTTGGCGTTAAGTTTTGTGACAGGTTATGAAGGAAAATCACGGAATCTCCTTGTGCTTTTGGAAAACGTCTATTTAAAAGAGACTCATTCGGACTTCCTCAACTTACTAACAAGTAAGCACTAGATAATTTGTGTACAAACAATGCAGACAGGGGTTACAACGTGACTACCAAGCTTGCTGATGATCCATCCCTATCACTCAAGCATCTGGGGGAGTACATGTATTCTGGGTTGATACTTCTGGCTCCATCTGTCAGTGGTACGTAGCATATTCTTCATTAATCAAATACCAGAGTTTGGTGGCTCAGTGAACGTTAATCAGATTATTGACTTCGTTGACGATGGAGGCAATCTAGTTGTAGTTGCAGGACCTAATGTCGGGGAGTCCATTCGGGAGTTAGGAAGTCAGTGTGGAGTGGAGTTCGACGAGGAAAATACTTTTGTTATTGATCATTTTAATTACGACAAAAGGGACAACGGCTTGGTAAGTTCAAGCTAAGCTAAAGCCATTTTTAGCATTCGCTGCTCCGTGTACCTGTCAGCAATTTAATTAAGAGCGACGTAATAACTGGAGGTAAAGTGGATTCCCCGCTTTTATATCGTGGGATTGGGTAACATGACTTAAATCTATAATCGGTTGTAGTATTTCAGCTGATCCAGCTAATCCACTTCTTATCGGTGTTCTGCATGGCTCAAAGACATCTTACAGTTACAATCCATACAAGCCAGTTACAGACTACCCGAATACTGTTGGGACCAACACTCAACTTGTTACAGCTTTACAAGCGAGAAACAATGCCCGTGCACTCTTCATTGGTTCTTTAGACTTCTTGTCAAACGCGTTCTTCAAATCTACTCTTGAAACGGAATCCAAAAAGTAAGTTTGTTTTGATGTACATAGTAAAATTAGAGCAAATCACACTTAAGGTTGTGCTAACAGTTCAGTGGTAGCACCGTGTTCTTATTTCTGTTTAGAAGAGCCATAGATACTATACTTTTATCCAAGTACATGCGGAAGTAATAGAGGCATTTAGTTTTAGTTGGTTTTCCGGTATCACGCATTGCCATTTTCTTACACGCTTTGTATTAATGCATCTTATGGCCATTGTAGTTATGTTCTCAGAATAAGCCTCGAAATGTTGGTGGATTTCAAGCGTGTTTATTGTCAACATATTTCTTCGCATCAGCTGGTGGGTTTTAAAGCTGATTAGATAGATCTATGGTTTATTATGCATTATTACGTACTTTTCGTGGCGATTTATTGCACTGCTTTAAACATCCTACAGAACAATATGTGACCGTACTTACGAATGGGGACAGAAGTTCAGCTCCATTCTTGATATATATTTAAGAAAAAAAATTCAAGTTTTTGTTTACTTTGAGAAATAATTTAGCTCCTCCATATTGTTAACATGTAATTGTCACAGTTAGTGCATCAAAGTACTCACGCTGAATATTGGAGCAAGGGTAAAAAGGAAAAAAGTAGTAACATTAGGAACAACATGTTGACACATGTAAGCATATTTATGGAGTACCTTCACAGTTGCTTTCATTATTTTTGTAGTCAAGTTAACTGCAGTGAGATCTTCGTCGATTCTGAGCCATATCTGATATTATCTAAGAAGATAATCTCGTGGTTATTGTCATCGCTAAATGTAGGCAGTCATACCACGATAGTCATGATTATAAAAGACGGACACCAGATACCCGCAGTTCTAAGAGGCGAGTATATTCGACCCATATAAGTGTGTGACTAACGTTTTTCGCACGATTGGAGGTTTCATCTGTGAAAACATGTAGCTATTTTGATACATGAGTGTCCCAACAGAATCCAATAGTCCGTCTGTGTATTTGCTTTGGCACCTGCTGATCTATTAATAGTGCTTTGCGCTTAAACAGTACAAAGTGCATATCATAAATAAAGGCTGATCAAATAAGTAAATACCTTTTGGGGAGATTTTAAGTCATCTCACTGTAAGACAATATTTCCTGCATCCCCAAAATCTAATAGTCATCCACCGAAAGGCAGGTCTCCATCACTGCGCACATCTTTCAGATTTGCATGCACTATGTTGTGAATGGCAGAATAGAAACAATAAGATTTAGCAACCCTGTTTAAACCTACCGCTGATGTGAGAATAGTTGTGGAAAATGGCTGCACGCCCTCATTTTGCCTGTACACATCTTTCAGAATTCTGAAAAAACTTTCATGTCCTCCTCTCTTTAACAACAAATTACAAGGAGCTGTAGTGTCCAACAAAATGTAGGCAGTTCTGACGTAAATGAATACAACGATTTTTGACTTGCAATATGTAGAAATGTGAGATAATTAAAGGATATTAGTCTATCTATGGTCTGAATGGAATCTAAAATGCACTTAACAGATTGCTTTCAAGCGTCTTGAAAATCTTGCTAAGTGAAACAACACACTGTTTTCGACGCAAATATTAGCAAATTAATATTCTAATGATTGCTACATGCCTGAATTAGGTTGGTCTCAAAGGTAGATATATTAGTTGCTTCATCGCACGTTGATCGGTTACTGACTGCCTTATCAACGTAGAACTTAGTACGAAAATATGTCAGTTCAGTTTCTGTTACACTACGAAAAGGAAAGAATATTAATAAAGCTACAATAGACGATAAGAGAATAATTAGATTAGTCTGGATATTTTGGAATCTTGAAATCGTTTTCGAGCCACATCAACGTGTTCCAACCATTTATTATTAACATCCTAAAGACCCCAACTGGTCACCCTACACTCGTATATATGACTCAAACTACCAATCAGAGACTTTTGTTTAAACCACTTTCAGCTAGCATTGTTCTACAAGGAAGACAGGGACCAAGCTATTAATCAATAGAGCCCAACATGCTACACGCGAACTTCTCCATACCTTAAACCTGAGTTCGTGTTTTCCGATCACTTTGCTTCGCCTATCGTGAGGAATTGAACGACACATGTGATCAAAAGCCGTCAATATTTTCGAAATTATCAAGAGCCATATCTGATAGCCTATGATCTAGTGTTTAAAAATTAAGGTGGTCAAAAATAGAATGGTTTCGGACTTAAATTACCTTGATTATAGCGTCTACTGTCAACTATTGCAAGCCGGAGTGAAAACTAGACTTGTAAATTTTTACCTAATTCCAATCGACTTTTAAGTGCATTATTCCACATTTTCATTATATCATCTTCTTTCATTTATGCATTGGTTTCAAACCTTTATGTTACTTACAGTTCTTCCATTTTTGTGGATGCTTCTTTGTCATAGGGTTGTTGTTTCAGGAAACGAAAAGCTTACCGATGGCCTACTGCGATGGGTCCTGGGTGAGCGAGGTCAGTTACGATATACCTATGTTAAACATCACCGCTTGGGTGAAACTGATCCACCTAGTCAGTATACAATAATGGACCAAGTTGTTTACACTATCAAAATAGAAACAAAGGATGATAATGGAAATTGGATTCCTTTTAACGCAGATGACGTTCAGTTGGAGTTTGTGCGAATTGATCCATTTATTAGGAAGAAAATGCAACATAAAGGTATGATATGTAACTAGTATGCTTATAGCACGCACTTCAATATTTGTGTTTGCATGCAATTATTGCTTACACTGTAGTCGCTACTAATGATTTTAGATTTTTTCTATAAATTTCAGCCCACTTGTTTGTAGAGTAAGCTAAAAATAAATTAAGATCTCCAACGTACCCTAGTCAATTTCGCGTGATATATAAATTATGTACATTGTCTAATTAGATACAAGTTATCTTATGTAGATAAGGACAATTGAACACAATTATCGGACATGCTCAGCTCGGAAATGTGTGAATGTAACTGGTTGGGTGTAAACAACGTGATCATTATTACATAACTTGATTTGCCACTGCTAGCAGTATGTTACCAGAATGGTTACGTAAGTTGTATTCGCCCTTATAAGAGTGAATAAAACAACCCGATTCTACAGATGAGACACCCAGTCTAGCACATTCTTTTGAACAGCGTGGTTATTTCGTTGTTCTTTAGAAGAAACTGAAAATATCCTCCATGGCACTGTCGTCTTATATTTAAAGTACCTTTTAGACTTCCTTATATTAGTATCAGCCGGTTATAGAGCACAGTGCTACCAAGTTGGAAATGATGTATCACTAAGTCATCTGAAATTCTTTTCAATGTCTTCCGTCAAGAATACATTTAAAGACATCTAGTCTATGTACTGTCCACCTGACATAATGTACCACTGACATTAGTTTCCTTGGTGTTAACAGCTCCAAGTTGTCACAAGATTCACTTGCTGTTTCCAGGCCCTTAGTCAGTTGTTGATGCGATAGTATTGCGCGATCCCCTGCTGAAGCTATTAGTTTATAGAGTTATGCTTGCTATTATTTGAAAAGAATCAATGAATGTGGGTATTTGGACTTCAGATCTTACAGATTGCAACTACTTAGTTGGCTTAAAGTCGTATAGTCTGGGGTGTGGTTGCTGAATCTTTTAAAACCACTCCATTGGTTGGTGAAGACTTCAGAAAAACAGCCATCACGGGGTTTTCTCTGCATAGTTGAGAATTATTCAGCTGGGTAAAGATGAAGACGAAGGAAATGTGGTGATGACCATTATCTGTTTTCACTGTCAAGTCAACTAACAAAGTGCCTCCACTATATTAATCTTATATATGTATACATGTACATACTGCGTATTACTTTTTCAGATGGTGAATACAAACTTGTTATGAAGTTACCCGATGTGTATGGAGTGTTCAAATTTGTGGTCGACTACTATCGCATCGGTTACACACATCTTTTCAGTGTTATACAGGTAAGTTCTTGGATTACATATAGATTTGTTTTTTTTTTTCTGTAAAGAAATGTGACACCGCGTTCACGAATATTCTTTTTCTTTTCCTCACAGGTTCCTGTTCGTCCGTTCACTCACACTCAATACGAGAGATTCATCGTAGCTGCATATCCATATTACACCAGCGCTATATCAATGATGGTGGGCCTAATACTGTTTAGCTTTATTTTCTTGTATTATAAAGATGATAAAGAAAAAGGTGAATAAGCAAACACTCCTGTTTTTGTGATACACGCAATGAAGTGATTTTAACGTCGTATACATCTATGTCTGTTTTTTTTATATAGTAGCCAGCTACATCTTCTGTACAGTAGGCATTCACTTTTGTTGTACTAATTTAAAATGATATTTGATTGTTTTGTTTTTCTTTTTTTTCACTCTCGCCATTTTTGTATACTATACAGAGGTTTCTTTAATATAAAATTCTTTTATCGTTCTGTATTAACCTTTTTATAACGAGGAGAGGGGGGTTGGAGTTGGAACAAGAGCGTTGTTTTTTTACTCTAACCGACTAATTATAGATATTTGATATTGTTTTAGTCTTCCTTTTTCTACTAAATCATGGATTCTTATCGGCTGTGAAGCAAGCAAGTGGTATGCAACTGAGTCTGCCACAACACTAGATTGGGTACAATTTGGTGAGGTGACCTGATGCAATATTCTTCTGACAAACCGACCCTTGTTGTTGGTTAGTGACTGTCATTACTTCTGAGGTTCGTGTTCCCGGCACTCAGTTGAGAAGAATCACTTCACTACTGATAACTGCAGGTGATAACTAGTGTCAAAATGAAATATGGGCACTGTAGTAGATAAGTGTAATAGCTTGACATAACGCAGTGTATAAAGAGCTGGATGTTGACGTCTGAAGCACAATCTGTTGCTCATAATCATACTAATGTATTCACATGACTTCCTTAGCTGTATTTTATCGCCTTACTACCATCTGCTTATTGCAACTAGTCGTGTTCGGGATAGATGTCTCATCAAGTTGACTCTGCGTGTTTGATGTTGATTCGGTGGTCAACCTCCGATAACCCAGTTGACCCTATTATGTCATTCAGACCTATGTAAGTGACCTTTTAGTCATTTGGTAAATTATATTTTCCTGGTTGAACTTGTTGGGCCTTTAGGCCGAAAAAGCTTGCCTACCCTGATTGCAGGTCAGAGGTGTGTTCGGTGAAGAAAGAAAGCTGCATTCTGGTGAATCGCTTAGGATTTTTATATAATGAAGAAATGAAAGCCATACATGTATAAGTGAAATGAATATTAATAGGCTAAACTCAGGTTAATTGCCATTTCTTTCTGCGTACAATAGTTGGGTTTTTTTCCCTACAATTCTAGAAGTATGCATGATTATCTGAAGTACAGTGCAAAAGCTGCCATTCAGTTTATTTATGAATTAAAACCTATTCACAACCGAAAAACATATATAGCATTGCTTGGTGTTTCATCCTACGAACTGGTGATAGACAGGAAGTTACATTGTTTAGATGTACAGCAAATGCTCGGTTCCTGTTTCATAATGGAATGTACCATTAGGTTTATGGAGTCGATATAGGATCTCCACTGGGTCCTATGTTTGCGGGTACATTTCTAGTGAGACTAAATATTGACTCATTGAAGGATGGAATAGCGAAGATAAGACATTGATTACGACTTTGAAATCTACGATGATGATTTGATCTTCAGCCACTTTAATAGTAGTAACCAAGCGATCAATTTAACCTGCGAAAGAGAACACAGAGGCTCTTACTACTTTTTCGACGCTTCGCTAACGAGAAAAGATGAATCCATCTAGATAACCATATTTAGAAAAATAGAGATCATTATGTGCACTTTCTTAACTTTGTATAACTGAAATATAAGCATAGTTCGTGCAGGTGCTTAGCGTTTATTGCAAGGTAAATTCCCTACAAAGACGGTGTAAAGAGAGAACTCCATGGCATGCGGGATGTTTTAAGCGAAAATGCATGTTCGAGGTTTACAAAAGCCAAAGTGACTTCCGCCAGTCACTGCGGAAGAAACGGCGATTACATCCGCGTCTACAATACTGGGGAGATAGGCAAACTTAAACTTTAAGCACCACTAACTACCAATCAGCAAATGACCCCGAACGCACCAATCACGTGAAGGAGGCATTTTTGTGTATGGAATACATATATTTATGAAATAATGCATAAAAATTGTAGAATAGCGTTACAGAGGACACCTTGTGATAAAAATAACTCAGTTTTAGGTTGGAGTATCAAGAGAGTATAATTCCATTGTGGGTAAAATTTATTTTGATAAAGTCTCATAGTGTAATACAGTAATGTTTCCGAGCGATAAATTGTGCTCGAAACGTCATCAGTAAATATTACTGTACAACATTGAGACTTTATCCAAATTAAATTTTACCCACAATGGAATTAAACTCTACCATAGTGCACAAGTACTATTCTTGTATCACCGGAGTAATTTAACCATATTCTATGCATGCAATTAGTTAAGTCTTTTAACCCTAATCTTTCCTGAACCTGACCCTAACGTGAAAATATCCCTGAACTAACTAATCTAAATCGAACCAACCCTAGGGTTGCCTTTATTAGGCTCACCTGACCCTAGCTTGTCCTTGACTTAATCTTCCCATTTAATAGCGTAACACTTCGATGAGCATGTTTTATTGGTGATGACAACATAATTTGCCAGGTTTCACTAGCTTGCTCAGTGAGTGTTTCAAGGTCATTGTTGCGCTCGCACCCTGTTGGTAGTCAGTGGTGCTTAAAGTTTAATTTGGCCGGGAGATACTCTATCCTGACGCCTAATCAGAGGGACAAAAAGAAATTTCTAATCCTTCAGCAGCCTTCCAACATCCACCCCGAAACTGAAAGACGGTCTAACTAACTAACTCCTCGTGTACATATCTGTTATCATAAGGATAACACGTTTTATAATTCTACAGACCTTGAGAGAATTTAATGAAAAGGACATTCTTCGTTCGAACCGACTGAATCTCGATAGGGTATATTTAACACTCTTAAATCTGATAACTCTCCCGACCATTTAGTCGCACTAAAGGTGCTCGGTGAGTTCCTGAAGTTCGATGTAAAGCTGTTTGAATCGAAAATACACATAAGGGGTTGTATTCGGAGTGAACATATAGAGGGAATCACGTACTGTTGTAAATAATTCTGATTGGTTTGTATCGCCTGATGGGTTCCGGCTTGTGTACAGTCTCCTTACGAAGTCTTTTTATTTCTTCAGCTTCTTCTTCCATCTTACGCTGTTTAATTTCGTCTAATTTTTGTTCTAAAACGCATCTCCTCCGGTTGGCGTCATTGTCATACTTTGCCCGTAAAACTGCACGAGTTGCTGTAGCAAGTTTAGGGGTAACAGCGACTATTGGAGGTCGATCATGAATAATCGGAACAAAAGATTTTGATTTGATAAGCTGGAAGTTTCTTTTCCTTGAGTTTTGATTGATACTTTCATCATCAATGTTTGAGTTAGTCTAGATGGAAGGAAAAAAATGTTACATATTAACTTTTTTTTTCTTATGAGAGATGTTTAAGTGATTTAATTAATATACATATTGGCAATCGTTAAATTTGAACTGTATTCACTTTATATGATTGAGAAAACGCTTTATTTTTTTTATTAAGATGTGTACTGAAATCAGTGAGGGTCACATAAGGTTGAAAAGACAATCAAGTATGCAAGTTAGTGAATATCCCCACCTACAATGTTAAGATTTAACAGCATGTATATCCACACCGACGATAAACAAGTATCTCCATTAGATAAGCCTTTAACATGTCAGTAACTGCGAGCTTTCAACATGCAGTCCAATAAACGAAGCAGACTTGTTCTTAATTTTCTTTTGTGAGGCGCCATTATTCCTCCAGGAAATTATCAGAGGCATAATGTGAGGCCTGGAGGTCAAATAATACACTGAGGTAATTCATCATGTGGTCTCAGTCTCAAAGGTCGTAGCTTAACTTTCGTTTCTACATCCATACTTTAATCGGGTTTCCAATGTAGATAAATATAAAACGATTGAAGTTATTTGTAGTTTTGAAGTGAATCTTGAACGATCCAGTTAAAAGACAAATAAATTAGAATCAACGTCAACTCGTCTACATCGGGTTGTCAATTTCCAATTGAAAATATATCATGAGAAAGTGGGGGAAAAACTTGTTCACTCTAATATCCATCTGCAGTTTAAGTAGAAGTTAGAGCATACGTACTAATGGGCATATACGTTTTAGTTCTTCAGTACTGTAGATTATTCGCGTTAAACATTTCAATCAAGAGACAGAAATTGCTGACATCATCTTAGGAATATGTGATTCTTCGTTTAGCTTGTACTTAACGATGTCACAATGCATATACAACACCGAGGTGTGTGCTATTGCTAATGTTGCTTGACAGTACAAAATCATGGTCTGTTATCATTCAAGTTTATTGCAAACCACAAGGTCAAATTACGAAGCTTTACCAACACACTTCACACTTGTTTCGACCACTCAAGAGCCATAGACTATTCAGTTAGTTTTGCAAGTTGAAGCAACATTTCAAGGAACCCAGGATAACTAGGTACATATATCACTAATGGACTTTCAGTCTACATCAGTTACTTGTTCTGGTTAACTGACGTCCACAACACAACCGGAATCAACAGCTCAGTCCAAACTGCCATTCGTAAGGAGTCTTACACCATAAACAGCACGATAACATTAAAAGGAAAGATGATACAAAACAAACAACTACTAACAATTTTAAGAGATCAGAAATGATTCAATTACATTAAAGTTCCCATTTGATTATGACAAAACCTCAATTAATAAGCTTTAATAGCCACAAGACGGCAAATACGCTTAACTACTGTCATTGAGTGATAAATTCATAATAGTAATAAAACCGATACACCGCTAAATCCAAATATATTATTAGGCAACACAATACTCCATAGACTAAATGACATTTCAGCGAGCAGTAGGACTTACTACTCCTTGTAAACTCTCGGTTGATAGAGTTTGCGAACGTCTCGTCATAGAATGCTTTCCTGGGTTGATTTCTCTTTTCGAATACTGAAATTTAAAAACAAAGCATATATATGTATATATAACGATACTAGCAAACTCAAAAAATTCTCACTAAGTAAATGAAGTGATTCTGAGGAAATATTTGAAGGGGATTAGTACTCTACATATGTTACACATGGTAAAAACATTTATTGACAGTATTCTGCGATACTAGCACACACATAGGTTGTTAACAAACGGTCAGTCCCTATCGTGTTAGGTGATAGGAGGAAGCTGCATACATCCGGCAAACCGTTTTTTAAAGAATTTATATAGTGTACACTAAAAAATGACAACAGATCAAGTAGCTTCCAGTTATCGAAAATATAGATTCAACTGCCTTTCATTCAGTTATTCCATGAAATGTTCTCTTGTTGACTTATGTCGTCTAGCCTTGAAGTAAAGACTGGTTATCAAGATAGCAGATAACTTATCTTATTATATATCCTATTTCCGTCTTCCGACAAATCCTGTAACAAGCATACCTGCCGGCGTCTAACACTTCGCATATTTCTGACCTGAAAACCCCATATAACGCTGTTGCTCGGGATGTCACATCTTCCCGAGGTGGTGCCCAAAAATATAATCGCACTCGCAGCCACGTAAGAGTTCATGGACGGTAGTCACTACTCAACTTGAACCTCGTTCACAGTATACACGTGAAATATGTATATCAGTTGCATACGCCTCCATATTACTTAATCGTTTGTCACGGATAGTCGTTCTGCTCCGCTGTATCCCTAATTTCCACTGATATAGGTATAAAGTATTAGGTGGTAAGGAATAATGTCACTAAAGAATAATTTTATTTGATGAAACACAGTTATACAGTATTTGCTCATAATCAAATCACCTTGATATTTATTCAGTCCCATTTCAGTGAGTGGGAGAAAAAATGGATTGGATTATGACTAATATCTCATTTGCCGTTCAAAGCGTTGAATCTGCGTCTTAATTGTCAAAGTAACATGCAGAAGCCGCCAATTGATAGGTAGCCACTATGTACACCAGTAAATTTTCCCACCAATATTTACCAAAACGAACAATAAGTTTCTAAAATCATGATAGTGGGTACCATTAAGTACTTTCAATGTGTGATGAATACATTACAGTAATAAAACCACTATAAAATCAATCCCAAAAATATTATAAAGTGGCAGAATACTCCGTCGACTAAACGACATTTCAGGAAGCAGTAAAGCTTACACTTGCATTCGAACCCTGGTGAGACACGATTTGAGAACGTGGCATGACGTGCTTCTTCGTACGCTTCACAATTTTCGAACACCTGAGCTGGGGAAAGAAAAGAGAATTAGGTTATAAGTTTCTTGCAAGGAATGTGAAATAGGATTTGTTAAGTTAATAACATTCGAAATGTTATTTAACTTAAACGTTTGTGTAACACCTTGAATTAAAAAACATAAGATATTATACATTACATACAAAAAAGAGTAAAATATTCAGGTCGATGGAACCGTAACTCAAAACGAAAAGAACTCACAATTGTGAGTGCAAACCGCAAATCGTCACGTACCTAGACTGATCGTTGTCAAAAGCTCAACCACTTCCCTCCAAAAAGCAAATGACACATAAAAACCTCACGTTATCTGATATCTAGGCCGAATAACCTCAAAAGTAGTCACTGCGACCCAATTACAAATAACGCGCGAAAGTACAATTGGGGACGAAGAAGATTCTAATAAACAATGTCTAGTAGAGAGTGCAAGATTACGACAGTATGCACAGCAAATAGCGTTAAACCATGTGAAGAAAACTACCGCATATCAAAAAGAATTTCGGATACATTAATCTAGACAAACTTCAGTGGAAATCAATAGTTATAGTTACTGAGTAAGGACACGGTAAGGAAAGTATAAAATCATGCTGCTTACTTGCAGAAAGCAGCACAAAGTTAAACAAAAAGAAACGAATCAAAGGATAATTAAGAAACAAATCAACACCAGCCTAAAACATCCTGGTTTTTCCTCATCTACCATGCAATATGATGCATTTCGGGGCAGTTTTTTCTCACCAGCTATGCATATGCTAGTCAGTGATAGTTTCTTGACAAATCCTATCATTAATCAGTGATGTCCTCTTTTCCACATGACTGTTTTCTTCTTGAGACAGTTTGTGTTCATATCGGATGCATCCTACAACAATGAAAGTAGTAACTTGGTGGTTATGTTTCTGGAAGGTGATATATAACTTACGCTATATTACCTTTTTACTCACAAACGGGAAATGTTAGCAGGAAGATATTCGATGATATGTGGAGTACATGGTACATTATTTATAAATTTTCGCAGTTACGGCGTCAACGCGGTTTAATGGTGTTGTAACTCCCCGATATTAACTCTAATTGTAAGTTTATAAAACCAATTCACGTACACATTATATGATTATGTGGAATACTTGCCGTTGTACTACTGAACATCGCTTTTCGTATGTTATATATACTTTACGCGGTTACATATTTTTCGTTCGTTTCCCGCTTTTCGAAATTTGATTTCGTTAACAATGCGGCTTTTCAAGTCTTGTGCATATTAATACAACGTTGTTTGTCTTTGACCGTGTGCAATGTTAGCACATCGCAAACGTGAAAACGTGATTGTGCTATAGTATTATAAAAGGAACCATCTTTAGGACTCCATAGTGTCACCCTAGAATTCCGATTAACATCTACGTTATCATTCCTTCTGCTTCCATGAGCTATTCGTGTATAACTGCTTGTGTCTAGCGACAGCTTTTGTTGTATGGACTCTGTGAGATGGCGGAACTTCGGCCATGTACCTTTTAAAATATTACTTGCAGGTTCGGCTAATTGTCACTGTAGTTGCAGAGGTAGAATTTGGACGGTACATTTGAAGTTAGTTAAACTGTTTAAGTTTTCAAAGTGGTTCATTTGAGACAAGGCTATCTCACAGTATATCTCCCACCTTGCTAATCTTTATAGTTCGGCAGTAATTTGTAGGCTTATTCTTGTGACTGATAAGAACTCAGATTTGTGTGCATATGAAAATATGGGGATTCTTTTGGAGCTTGTTCTGATGTAAACGCCGTTAATCCATCTTTTCTAAGGCAGCAGGCTAATATGTTTGCGCCTGATCGCATTAATCACGTAAATTATTACTCGTCAGGTTTTGATGGAAGGGATGTATTCATGTGTCTCAGATCGATTACGCAGCCTAGGTGCTATAAGGTGCCAGGCATTTTGCTTCAAAGGTGTGCAGACATTTTGTTTCTTTCTTTAACCCAATCCTGACACATTCGTATAAATCTTGTGCTTGAATTTTACTCGTATCTAAATTATCTTGTGAATCACATTTAAAGTTCGGGCCAGTCGGCACAACGTCTTCGTTCTAGAGAAATGTGGAAAAACTTCTCCTATTTGTCCTTGAATTCTCTTGGAAATCTTTCAGTGACCGCAAGCGAGTTGCTTATGAATGCAGTTTAATCACTTCGGTTGCTGCCATTGCAGTACATCGTAATACTGTTTCCAGTCTCGATGAGTGTGCAAAGTTTGTTCGTTCCGCCGCTTCCGATCCTATTACCGGGGCACTTTTACTAAGCAAGCTGGGCTCAGCATACACTAATTGCTAAATAACAAAGTAGTTCTGCTCCTATTTTTGACGTAGGAAGCAGCACACTGTTTTCAGTGATAAGCATTCATTTGATTTCCTTAAACAAGGCTGGTGTACCGCATGGTACTGTACTTTGTAAACTTCTCTCCCTTATTTTTCTCACGACTTACCTAATTCTATCAAATTAAATTTTATTCAATATGCTGATGGTTTGATAATTTCTACTACATTTGTTTCTGCTTTAGATTGTTCTTGTATGAAAAGTCCCTTAACTAAGGTTAACAGTAGCAGAAGTTGAGTAGTCCTAAAATGAATCCCTCTGAATAGCAACCTGGAAATTTAAGTTTCAGGCATGAACAAGGCTTGCGTGAACTGACTGAGTCCCATGATTCTTGTAATATCAATAGGAGTGCATCAGCATCAGTTTCTCTTCAACCCTTGTTGACGGTATCATATCTTGTTTCTAAGAAAATGCTTCGGTTGAAGTATATGATGCATATTTGATAAGTGTAATTTTCAGTGAGTGAATTTTAGGGGATCACGAAACAACAGATAGGTTAGGAGTCAGGAATTTGCCAGTATTTAAACAATACGACCACGTCTGCCACTTGTCAATTATCTTCTGGCTTGTCTATAACGGACTTTTGGCTTGCTGGAAAGTCTAATAGAAACTTCAACTGATTTTGTGCTAGTATTTCATCGAAATGTTTTATATCCATTTCTGAATTATTTACGAAATTGGGATTAATAGTGTAATCATTGTAGTTATAGTCAGAACTACCTACTCCATATATTTTCACTTGATCCTGTTTTTGACGAAATGTGCTCAGTTAAGCCGTTAACACAAATGCATGTTTCATTCGTATATTTTTACTTTTCTCCTGAGGTGACTTCTCAGATGAGTCATTTAATCCATAGTAGGAACGTTCTGCATTTAATGATGAAAGTTGAATAACTTCAGCAGCTGGTGTCTTCGTTAAACTTTCCAATTCAAATTCACTTAAACGCTCTCAGCATAATTTATTGTTTTTGCAAACTATCGCTGACGGCGTTGTAAGAAACATATATTGCTACTGGCATTTCAGTCACTTAAGCTTAAGAATGTGTCGCTTTATTAGTAACAGCTCATTTAGAGACAATTTCTTGAATTTCTTCTCTCACTTGTCTGTTGTTTTGCCATTTAAAGTTTTTTCCCTGGAGAAGTCGGCTTTTACGCTCTTCAACAAGATTTTTCTCAGCTGCTGGTAAACTTGAACGATCCTCTCGAAGGCATCGAATTATTTGGCTTAACCTGATCTGAACATTTTCAGATATTTGTTGAGCTCGACTACTGTTTGACTGATATGTTTATTCAACAGCAAGCAAATGATGCACTTGAATGTGTAACTGAACTACTGAACTACGCAAGGACTGGATTTAGGATTTTAAATGTTTAACCTCTACCACTGGCCTAAAAGTATATTCATTCTTGTTAGAGTTCGTACTGAAGGTTTTACGACAAGTTAATGATGACGGGTTTGAACCTGATGTATTAGATTTTTCATCCACATATTTTAAACATCGTTTAGCTGATTTGCTGGGCAAAATCTCTTCGAATGACCCTGTGCGATGAGATATTTGGACATCCAACAATATAGTGACATTTAATCCCAGTGAAAATGGGCCATGCCCACTATTAAGGAAGGGAATGTTTCCGAAACTACCAATTTATGACCTCAAAGTAATTTTGGTAGTACCAATAAAAGGTAGCTTATAACCAGTAATGCCTGTGATTGAACTAGTAGTAGAGTTTGTTTGGGCATGCTTACAAACAGTCACTGAATCTTCGAAATTAAAAACTCAGTACATTCATTATCAACTATGAAACAGTGAGATTTGCCTGAACTTGTGGTTAGCATGTTCGTTAGGTGAGGCTGAGTTATGTGGAATGCTGAAAGAGACAGTAACTGCATTTTACCGGGCATATAAGGGAATCACGTGAATTAATAATAATATATTCTCATTTTTGTACATGAGGGACGCCAGTTTGCAGGCATCATCAATTCGATAAATTACACATACGATTAGTAAGTATAGTTAGTAATGATAATATAATAAGGTACATATTTATTCCTACAAATGTAAGACACACAAGTTGTATAGGCATGGATAAGTATTATTTAAGTTACACATTATACATGATTTACGGTTAAATTACATGGTTGCTGTCATTTTGTCTTTAGTTTGTGGGAAAAATCTGATAACTAGTGATTCAATGGAACACATCAAGAAATATAGAGATATTGACTTCGCATTAACAAAAAAACCCAAGTATGCGTTGGATGGCTCACAGATACTTGGGAAAATAAATAAAACTTGAAGTCATTTCCCTCATATAACAATAAAATGAGTCTTATGATAATATATTCTCACTTTATGCACATGAGGGACTCCAGCTGACAGGCGTCATCAATATGATAATAATGTACACATAGAGTAAGCATGTTTAAAATTTTCACTGACACAAGATATATATATATATACAAGGGAAGGTAATGGAATAATTACAGTAAGCACACTTTGCGTAAGCTAAACAATTTGTGTGGTATAATCCTAGGCACCATTATTGTTTGAATTTTTTGAAAATGAGCGCAACAACCGAAGCGTGTGTCGGAGGTGGGTAGTAAAGTATTCTGGCTTCGGCAAACGCCTTTTATATGCCCAATCTTACCACTATGGTATTTAGTATCTCGGAAACTACAAATACTTCGTCAGTGAATCTTCCTGGACGAAAGACACGATCAGATGTAGTTTCTCCTTTTCTTCAATTTTCGAAAAGTGAATGACATCTCGTACTTTTCTTAACGAACACCTACACTATCAAATCTAGACAACATAACATCAAACACTGACATAGTCGGAGCTGGGCATTCACTATTACCAATTTCATATGTAGCTTATGAAGCTTCAGCACTTTGAAAGCGCATGGATGAATCTGAACCAGCTCTTTCTCTGGCTCTGAAATATTAGTTCCATCAATTAGACGGTCACGTAGCTGGCCGTGGAGCTGGTCCCATAATTTGCATTTTGAATCTTGAATCTGAGGCTGAAGAGTGAAGTATGGAATCTTTTGGTTGACTGACTGAATGGTTTCAGCATAGAACTTTGTACTGGTGTGCGGCAGCTTGAGTTGCCACACTCCATGTAGCACGCAAAGCGACAGAATAAAGTAAGAGGGAATGCAAAATAGAGACAGTAAACGGAGATGCGAGGGAAAAAGAATAGTAATATCGAAGAACAAGGAGTGGATGCATCTGCGCCATTGAGAACGATTTTGAGCCATATCACATACTGTCTCCAACCATTGGTGTTTGCCGTCACGAGATACCAAATCAGGAGGTCTACACCTTCCTACGTGGTTTAACCTAATTCTTGTGGATCTCATTGACTGATGAAGCCATGTTTTGACTTGACTACCACTGGCTTTTTTCCAACATGACCCTATTTCAGCTGACATTACCCTTCGAGGAAGGCACGGGTCAGTTTATTGAGCTGCGCATACTCCCGTGTTTCACATGGAATCACATGAAAGTGGTCTGTTGAATGTCCACGAAGATTGTTGTGTGGAAGGAAAATTGGTTTGTCCGGAAATGCAAGAGGCTTCAGAAAAGCTGTATGCATCCGGTCCAACCACTGTAACAAGACGACCTGAGGTTTTATCATCTCGCATGTTCGTCGACAGACAGATTAAGATAATCAACAGTTTCCAGCGGTCAACTGCCGCTAGAAACTCTCCAGAGGTGATTCATTCCATAAAGATGCCAAAATATGGTACCTATTGTGTAACTGCAATTCCCAGTGACCGAATCCCAGAAAATCAGGGAACAACACATAGAAGATGAAAGTCAGGAATTGGCGTTTGACGGAATTACTAGTATTGTATATTTATAGGTACCATTAACTAACAACAGTTTTTAATCAGTGAGGTAGTATAAATTTAAATCACCACAATTTGTGACGTAAGAACTTTGAAAAGATCCATTTTATCCCAACCTCTTCTCTTTCAGCTTATTCATTGATGTGTTCTACCGATCCTTCGTCTTCATCTTTGTTATTTTATGAACTAGTAAACAAAGACTGTTTCATTAAATGCAGAACTTCGAAGGCTGCAAGTATTGCTGGTTTAATGTCTCCGACTCTAGTACCTATTAATTATTCATAGGTATTTTAGCTGTTTTAGGCAGCTGACTAAAGTGGTCTTGTCAGAGGTGAAACATTCCTTTGATTTGCAGCTTTCCACTCGTGTCTTCTCAGATAAGCTAAAAGAGTTTCCATCAGAATTTGTGTTCGAATGGCAAAAGGCAAAATTCGACGTAGCAGGGTTTCAGCCAAAGCATGAATAACGCTCTGGGAGATTTAAAAATAATGCTCTAATTGTCGAATCACCTGGGAATCGCTCACCACCTAGTCCAGGCATCTGAAGCATTCTACTATCCCTACGACAAGTAGGAAGGAATAAAAGGAACTGTGAAAATCAATTTTCGAAGTCGTGTAGCCACAATCAGCATAATTATGAACAGTAACTTTCGTTCAGTAGACAACAGTCTTTTACCGTGCGACTTATCCAGTATGGGAAGATCGTGTACTCAAAGTGTGTAAGTTGTATGGAATAACTGCATAGCACCCAGAGGCTGGAACATTCTCGTCTGTGTATAATTTCAGATTTGGTTACCGGTTACTGGTTTGTAGCCGTGGAAAAGGTGAGCACAAAGACAGGACATGCACTACGACAGACTTTCTGACCACGTTACACTTGAAATATTTACGAGGCCGTCCAATACGCATATAAGATGTTTTCTTGAAGCCCACAGAATTGTTTCACTACCCCTCCCGGGCGTTCAAAGAAAAGTGACAAAAGCTGTTATCAAGAGGTCGGTCAACTACATTGTTTGAGGGGCTTCCAGATTGTTTCTCGCTATCCTGGACTAAAAATCGCTTTCACAATTGTTTCTTCAGATAACTAGCAGACTACTTAGCTCAGTCCCTACAACCTGACGTCTAGGGTGATTCTGGCTCCTTCAACCCAACGGAAGAATAGTATAATGTTCGAATTTGGTACAGAATTTATTTAAGTAAAGGAGTACTGACGACTTATGGGAAAATAACATCTACACACACTAAATACATTATATTTAGCCGAGACCGGCTCAATGGTTCACTAGTATTCTAGCCGGTACAGAACCCAGGAAAAGAAGGAAGGGTGGAAGCGGACTAGTGCTACTATCTGGGAAAATCAGTGCAATCGCTATTGAAGCTTCGAAGTGCAAGAAAAATATAAGAAACTTGTTTGAATAAAGCAAGAACAACAGTTTTTGCAGAATGAAATGGTACCATCATTCACTTCGTTGGGTTCTCATCGCCTGCTTACATCCCAGCCATTATTAAGTATATCTACAGAAGCAACGTTTACACACTTGAACAGATTTTTCAAATCAATCAATAAATGCACACAATAATAATATATTTAATAACAATAGACACTTTATTCCCCAAAATAATGATCATACACAATGGAAACTTTCGCCACTATGTAATCCGACGAAAAAGAAGATGAAAAATAATAAGTTACCAGGGTAGGCAAAGACTGATAACCGTTTCTTACTGAACGCATGAATCAGGTTTCAGGCGCTTGACAAAGGGGAAGAATTGTATGAAGTTTCTGAAAATCTTTCAAAATGCCCATTCTTTTCTGGGATCAGGAAGAAAAACTGATGCAGGCGGAAGAAAGCCTTCGGGAAGGCAGTCAGCCGATGTGTCCTCTCTCGATGAAAGCAACAATAAGAATGGGGACGTTGAATGTCCATACAATGTACGGTACTGAGAAGATTGCCCAGGTAGCCAAAGGAACGCAACGATATGGTATAGAAGTGCTAAGAGAGAGCTGATGGAATGAATGTGGTTTATCGAAATTGTCAACGGGAGAGTCAGTAATCTACTCTGGTCACCTAAACGACAAACACGGACACAGTGAAGCTATTAGTGGCTATCACGATGTCACCAGTGATAGCCAAAGCCATAATGCAGTGGGAACCAATATCGTACAGGATCATGACAGCAAGATTCAACTCCAAAGGAAGGAGGGTCACAATTATCCAATGCTACACACCTACAAAAACTTGGAACAGTAGAAGAAGGTTGTCTTTTACAGACAACTACAAACAGTAATGGGCAACATCCCAAGTGGCGACATCAAAATACTAAAGGGTAACAGGGATGTTAAACTGGGAGCAGACTATAGGAAGGGAATTCATCACGAGTCGAGAGGCTCTCGGCAAAATTAATGAGAGGGGAGAACTCCTTGCAGGCTTCTGTACCCCCAATGATTTGGTGATAGGAGGCAGCTTGTACAGACACAAGGATATACAAAAGCGAGATGGATTCTACCTGGTGGGCACACCAAAACTCAGGTGGATTTCATCTCAGTCTGATTAAATTGGAGAGGCAGTCTACTAGATAAAAATGTCAGAAGACGAGCAGATGTTGGCCCAGACCATTATCTAGCTCAAGAATCCCTCAGGGTTAAGCTGAATGCCTTTAAAACAAATACAGACAGATCAAAATTCAAGATAAACACTCGGAAACTGAAGGACAAAAACACAGAAGACACCTTCATGCAGCCGTCATACTAAAGTCAGAGACACTACGTGGTATCAATGATTTAGCCTGCATTGAAGATTTCTCCTGGAGTACTGTAAACGGATCCAGAGGTAGCAGCGGACGAAGTCATGTCAGTGTTACAGAAATTCTAGAAGAAAGGAAAGGCGACTGCTGATTGGAAGAAAGTTCACATTGTCAAAATACCAAAGGAGAGTGACTTCAACCTCTTCAAGAACTGGTGAAGAATCATGCTGCTGTCCACGTCAAGCTGAATATTAAGCCCTCTCATCCTGGGGAGACTGAAAGGTGCTGTGGATAATAAGCCCCTCCCAGGACAAGCTAGATTCAAGAGAGGCAAAGCATGTGCTCAGCATTGTCATTGAACAAAGAACAGAAAGACAGTCGAACATTCAACTTTGAAAAGAACTTCAATAGCACTGGTCGTCAAGTGGTTTGAAAACTACCTCGGCATTATGGCTTGAAGTGATCAACTCTTCATCAACGTTATTCAACAGCTATACGACACTGACATGTATCAAGTGCCCCACAACGGAAAACTCAGAAGCACTTGAAGTGAAGACAGGAGTAAGAAAAGTCTGACCACTATCGCCAATGATGTTCTTGATTGTGAAGGACTGGACTGTCCGTCAGACAGATTGAAGCGATAAGTCAGGAATACTTCAAAACGATAAGAGGACCCTAAGAGATATGGATTCCATGGATGATTTATATTTAATGTCAAACAAACTGGAAGACTTGCGGGAGGAAACCAACGAACTGGCAGGAAGAGAGGGCAGCAAAGAGAGGACTTCAGGTGAACACACAGAAAGCGTAGGTGATGAGAATAAACAAATAATAATTTGCTTTATTCCAAAACAGTACTAATGTTACAGTGCGGAATTTTCAGAATTTGGTACATTATTCCATCTAATTTTATGGAATAATAATGTAACAATTGTAAAGATAATATTACAGGATGGTTAATGACAGTTCTCATTTGGTATCAGTAGCGACGGTGAGATCACAAACCAAAAGAAAATCGTAAAATAATGAAAATAATGTTTGTAGTTGAGATTATAATTCAGTTACATCGAACAACATTAAAAACAATTTTGGTAATAACATTACAGGATTCCTAATGACGGTTCTTCAATGGTATTTGTAGTGGCAGTGAAGTCATATGTATTTACACAAAAAATTTTAAATAATAATTAGGTTAGTGGCTAAGATTAGCAGTTAATTGAGATGGTGTCACCGTAGATCGCAAATAGGAGTAATAAAAGGGCCAGTTATTTTTTTAAATTTTTTATTTTGATTACAGCTTGATGCCACACCGTATTTTCAGTACAGGTATGGAATTTTTAGCATGGATATCGGTACCCTAAATTTTGCAGGCTGACCATAGATATCGGGTGTGCATCGGCAGAAGATCGAACCTCGGACCATGTGCATGGTCGGTGAGAGTCCTAACCACTGTGCCACCAATGCACTACATAGCAATTCATAAGTTTCACGCTTTACATTGTCTCCATCGCACTGATCACGGGCTGGCTAAATATGGTGTCGTGGAGTTCCTAAACTTGGTTTTACGAGCATGTTATCTTTTGTACTGACTTCAGGTTCTACCAGATGAGATACAGATGTGGAGAGAGTTGAGAATAGAGAAGGTGTTGAGGGCTAGACGATACAGATTTAGACCATTTCTCGCATGACTTTGTATGTCTATCAAAGAATATAGTGACAAGCCGGCTAAGTTACACACTACTTGTCCTGCCAACAACCTTTGGTACCTCTCTCAGAATGACAGTCTGTTTTCAGTAGACTAGGAAAGACTGAAGAGGAACAGTAAAGTACATTAGGTAAGATACACGAGTTAACAAACCGTAAAGGCAGAGATCAGGTGATTCCAGATTGTTTTAACCTCTGAATGTAATAGCTTCGACGGAACATTTTCTAGGAGATCGACAAAATATGGGATGATCAAGTAAGGTCAGAGGATAGAATTACACCAAGTCATTAAACATAGTTTCCGTTAAAGTCTCTATGTTGCAGGTGTCGTGTTTATTCACCAGTCGGTGTACGTCACTTTTATGTCTGAAGGAGAAGTCATCAGTCTTGCATTTCGAGGGACTTAACGAAAGACCATTTAGTTTAGACCACTGATTGATGTCCGACAGAAAGTTTGCAACTGTCAGGTTTGGATTTGACGGGAAGCGAAACAGTCAGGTGATCAGCGTATTTGACGAAGCTGATTTCATTGGAAAGAGGTAAGTCATGTGAGAGGGAAAAAGAAAAGGAGAGAGAACAGCACCCTGAAGAACACCAGCTTCAGCAAGCACGGTAGCTGAAGATTCACCCTTATATACAATATACTGCATTATACTTGAGAAGTAAGAATGCACCCAGTTAACAGCCCTGGACTCAGTTTGCATAAGGGAAAGAAAATTTAACAAAGGGAAACTAGGTACTGAGTAAAAGGCAAATGTCTACTCGAGGAAGGCGCGACGTACATGCTTGACCCCTTTGTCTAAGGACGTGGCAATGTTATTGTGTAATACAGCGGCAGCAAACTGTTTGGGATCATTAAAGCTTTTTAAATAGTGCACAGGGTTTAGCGAGAGTAGTTTCTCTATTAATTTCAAAAAGGAAAGGTAAATGCAATAGGTGTAAATCTAACATTATTACCAGAAACTAATTTGGGTACAGGGATGATTTTAATGGCTTTCCACGCGGCAGGTACAACATTACCGGAAAAGGAAGTAGTGAATATGTTTTAGAGATTTAAAACACTTAAGAGCATCAGGTCTGAAGACCATGAAAGTCACTGCCCTTGTTATTTGTTATATTGGGGACGAAAGCATCACTAGGAGGTCGTTTGAAGGATTATTTGAGAGTATTTACATCAACAGAAGGGACACTAATCGTTTGCCCACCACAAACTGTAGTTCCACTGAAAAGTTCCCAAACGTTTCCAAGAGTTTTAAAAGACAAGAGTCTTTCGATATAAAAGGTGTTCAACCTTTGGATTTCTGGTTAAATCAGGATGTTTATAATTTTTAGGCCAGGTGTGTCATTGGACTTGTACGGCCTCTCTTATTCTCTTCGTAGGCTGTTGAGATTAGAAGAGAAACTGTCAAGCCTTTTAAATACAGTCCGTTTAGGACGGCATACGTCAAGGCAGAATTTAAGACAATCCGTAATATTTGTGATTGTATCATTCAGTTTGCGCTCAGCAAATGGTTCCCAGTTAGCGACACTCAGCATGTTTCTAATTTTATGTATATTGTCCTGTGAGAATCATCTCTGTTGCTTTTTTGGAAAGGTTTTAGAAGACAGTTGGGTGTGACCCGCTGTATATTTTGGGCAACACTCGAACAACGCAATGATCTGAGTTCATAATTGGAGCACGTTTGCATGCCAACATCATTTGTGAACACCAAATCCAGTGTTTTGTCAAGTTGAGTAGCAAAGTTGACAATATTCAAGTGGTCAAGTCATTCAAGGAGGGAATAGTCACAGTAAATCAAGTCACCAATGACTACTGACTACTGTACCTCGGTGGCACAGCGGTTAGGACTCTCGCCGACCATACACATGGTCCAGGCTTCGATCCCCGGCTGACGCACACCTGATATCAATGGTTGGCCTGCTAAATTCGGGCTACCGATATCCATGCTAAAATTCCATACTTGCACCAAAAAATACTGTGCGGAATCAAGCTATAATCAAAAAAAAAAATAAAAAGATGGGAAGCATCAAATAAAGCGAATTAATCGGCAAAATCAGATAGATCCTATATGGTATTGCCAGAAGTAACATAAGTGTTTGGCATGGAAACGTATTTATTCTTTGAAAAGTATTTAGGACAACATTTGACAGCAAGTACAATGAATAAAGTCACTCGAGAATGTTGTGGCGGTTGGTAAATCCCCAAAATTATTAGCCACAGTATTCATCACTGAACATCGGATGCTGACCCTCACTGCTCAAGTTGACTTTTTAGCCGAAAGCTTACGATCAAGCATCCACTCCATTTGGCATGCCATCGTGTCACGTTCGTTCGTTCGTGCAAAATGCCTAGCTAGCTAGGCAGTCATCCTCACACTCCGGTTCGGCCCCGAAATATAACTCGTAATTTAGATGGTTAATTCTGTTGTTTTGCTTTGCCTTTGGTCTATGTGGAACGAATACGATAGAAGTTGTGGGTATTAGATCTTGCGTTAGCATACCGCGTACTGTCCGTCAATGTTAACACCCTCAGCCTCTAAAATTTAAAACATACATTGCTTGTAATCGACCACTGAGAATGAATAAAAGTTGCGACTACTTCTCCGCATTTCTTTTTGGAACAAAGTCGGTGTTGTCTGAATAATATGAAACCATTTATTGAGCCCAGATTATCATCATAGAGTTCCTGCAGCCTTGTTTCTTGTGGTGTAATTAGAGCCGTGTTGTGATAAGTATCAGATGATAGGAGAGATCGCAAGTGCATGATCTTGCTGGGAAGAGAGCAGCAGCTTGTACTGACGATAACAGAAACAGTAGCTCAGTACAAAGGTGTCCATCTTAGAGCATGCTCTCATCCTCCATGATGCTTTTTCTTGGCTTTCTCAGAATGTTAGAAGTCACTTGGTTTTGAACGTTTTATGAACTTTGGAGAATGCGAGACACGATTTGATGTCGTGTTTTACTAAATAGAAGTGAAATATGATAAATTAGATACAATATGTAGGTGGAAGTATAGGTAGCCTGATTTTCATACGGGCCACCGAGGTCGTAGTCAAGCGACAATAACAGCAAGCACTAATGGCTGTCAACGGAATAAGTCCTAAATAGTTCGCTACCTTAACTTCTCAAGGCAGCGTCGTTTCAACTACAGTGGTATCAAAACCAGAATCGGGAAGGTAAGGTGAACTTTCTTCACTGTGAAATCAGTTTGGAAATCTGCTGCACTCAACATGAGGAACGAGATTCGGATCTTCAACACTAATATCAAGTCGCCCTTTACATATGGGTCTGAAACTTGGCGTTCGCGTCATGGTAAGCATTTTCAGCAGGATCCAGACTCTTCAACAACTGCCTTCGCTTCATGCTGAAGATTAAATTGCAGGCCAGGAAGAATCAGCAACAAGGAGCTCTGGAAACGAACCAATGGAGGAAGTATTGCTCAACAAATATGCCGAAGAAAATAGAGACGGATTGGACGCACGTCACCGGTTGATGTCGCGCGCGCCAGGCCCTTGAAAGGAAGCGGGGTAGATAACAGCGAGTTGGGCGTCCGAAGGTGATATACAATGGATGAAATTTTATGGACAATAGTGGGGCAAGTTGATGAGGGCTGAAGAAAAGGTGACAGAATTATGATGTACGGTTGAAGCCCTGTGCACCAATCGGAACCTGAGGAAATAACAGTAACATACTACATGTTGGTGTCTTCAAATAAACGATGTGTTCATCATTTCTGCTCCCATCTTAATCGGTAGGAATGAAGGAATGTTCCGTTGATGACTAAGTGTGTAATCTGTAATCGGATCATGAATTTCTTTCAGTCCATACGTGTCAAGTGGCTATCCCATGCGCTCAGCTACCCAAAAAATCCACCTGTCATAGGGCAGTTACAGTTGTACATTCAACTCATTCCCTCTTAAGGGTTTTTATTCATGGACTTACTCATGCTTGACGTAATTAGTCCGTCGTCAGATGAAAGCTTGGATTATGTGGCTAGATGACTACCCTGATTCGAATGGGCTGCACACATTTGTTAGAGGAGCATTCCGATTCTAAGGGTTGATTTTAGCACCATAGTTGTCCTCTTGACTCTCTTCGTTCATTTTCATTTCATTTTATTTTCCCTGTCTTACATACATCTATTTGATTCCAACTTTTATTGGATTTATCTATCAATTACTTCACCTTTCTTCCTCAATATATCATTGTCCACACAATTTTCCAGTTTATCTTTCTTCTGGTGGACTGAAGAATGGAATTCTGAGAAGAGGAACCATGATGAAATAAATTATACACTTGAGACAAAATGGGCTATTCGTTCACTCACGTTATTTAACAGCTAAAGTGTGTGCGTGCGTGGGGGTGTGGGGGGGGGGAAGGAATGGATCCAAACTATCGGAATTCACCGAATTTACAAGTTAATTCCATAATATTTAGGTGCAAACTAAAAGGGATAATTAAGTTTATTAAAGGTCACTGAAATTGGATTTCGGAGAAGGGTGTGCGCTTTAGTTGGAGATTACGCTACTATGGGTCAAAAGCGTGTCGCACATGTCGCCAAGATCAAGGGGCTTAGTCGCGAAGTTCGGATTGTAAGTAAATAAGTTCTCTGCACTATACCAACTAGAAAGATGTAAAAAAGTTTTTTATGCCAATAAGAATAAAAGATTTCAAAGTGATAAAGAATGGTATGACCTTTTTGTCAGCTCGAGTTGACAATAATGATCATTATTGTAGGCACGGCCATTGTATTTTTTCGAAATGACCGTGATTTAAGTGAAGCTCTGAAAAAGGAAGGTGACATCAGTGGTAGAGCAGTTAAAGTTCTTAAGCATGTTCCGAAGAAGAAGCAATGCCCCGACACTCATGATCAGAATCCACCTAAACCCAGTTGGCCAACGAAGACAACTGAGGAAATTATGTTGGCCATTTTAGAGGTAATGAGACTATGATTGTTATTTTTTGGCAGACAGGCCGACTTTTTGTCCGAAATTTGTCCTACACGTGCACTGAGCAAGACCTTGAGAAACTGTTTTCTCCATTCGGTAAGTTGCTTTAGGTAATATTATTGGTATAGGTGCTCTTTCAGATATTCACTTGGCTTTTGACTCATGGTCACATACGTCCAAAGGGTTCGCATTCGTCACATTTCTCTTCCCTTCGGATGCAGTGAAAGCTTACAAATCATTAGACAAGACTAAATTTATGGTGAGAAAATAACGTTTTTTCTTTGTTAAACTGAGCTGTATGAGTCAGAATCTCGGATTTTCCACCAGTGATAAGCATTATTGTCGTATGTGTTTATGGTACATACTGCTGTCTCTAAAATTCCACTAATGGCCTTCGGATATTAGTCCTTGCGATTCACATTGTTTTTTTGTTGAATCATGTATCCAGGCTATACTTAAGAGTAAGTCTGTCCAGGTTCTAGTTTGCCAATGTTCCTCAACAACAAGTCATGCATAGTCGTATAGTGTTCTTATCTGGGCAGTTGTTTGAGCTATTCCCTTCGAACATAGAACTCGTCTTGTAGATAAAAGGTTTTTTAAATCAATATGAATAGATTATGTCGACAACAGTATTGTTGGAAATTCGGTCATATGTACTGAACTCTAGCGAACTTCAGATACTGCATATTGATCGCTGTTCCAGATTCAACGTTGAGAATAAGGACAAGGAAGTCGAATGCCAACATACCTACTGGTCACTGAGGTTTAACGAAAGGAATCTCGACTAAGTAATAGTCCATCAATGTATTCTTCATAACAGACAGGATTATAACGACTTCTGTACCAGTCTTTCATATCTCAGTGCTGGTATAATGCAGTTTACTTCATGCATGTCTCCTGAAATGAGATTTTTGAACACTACAATGGTTAAAAGTTTCTCCACTTTGTGGCATATTTCATGAATTTATTGCTTGATAAGAAATGTCACGGACTGATGTAGTCACGTCCATCACAGATGTCCTTTGTCCACCATCAACGCTATACAATCAATGTTCTTCAAAGTTGGAATATTTTCACAAGATTATCAACACTTCACCAACATATCAAACTCGTGTTTTGTACATTAATAAGTCTTCAAAATTCTTGAGGATGATGTTATTGTGTAAATAATGTATTATGGGGCATATTCTATTGCTTAGTATCATGAGAACTGTGCAAATCCTCAACAAAGTAGCGGAAGTTCATCGTCGTGTAACTGGAAGCAAGTTCTAAGAAATGGCGGTATACTTTTTCCGGACATGTATGTGTGAACGGTGATCTATGTTTGTTAACATCGAATGCGAGGTTTGCCTGATAGGCTGGTACACGAATTACAATATTACTCTTGTATGGTCTTTATTATGAGATAATCATCTAAGAAGTGTAATCTCAATTAAATCTCAACCCTCATCATTGGTGTATTAGATCCTTCGACAGGTGTATTCCTAAGTGGAACAAGCCTCTGAAAGTTTTGTTAGATTGTGAGTCTATAATAAGTTACTTTATGAAGCAATCCAAGTAAAGTCCAGCATTGATGTATTAAATGTGATATTCAACTAGTTTTCTCGCTCATACCAAAGTCTTGAATCGTGAAGAGACTCTATCGTGTTTATACATAACAGTAATCTTGCTAACAAATACATAACGAAGTAAGGTTAACAAGGAATCAGTAAACTTGCATCGAGATATCCCTGTATGCATGAGAATCCCGAGTTATTCGCATGCTTAGGAGAGGGGACTAATTGTTATGCAGATTAGTTTCCGATTCCAAGGTGAAAGTTAATATATCTTCAGTATCAGTAGCGTTATTTATCAGGTGTAATTTACATTACGTAAAAATATGACAATTGCGATAGTATGGCTTTCAACTCTTGGAAGTAACTTTTTTTATTACTTTGCATTCTGGATGGGACAAAGTTATTCAAGCTTTGAAGTTTTGTAGCCGTGATGTTTTTACGGAGTAGGATTATTAGCCTCACACCCAACCTTTCCTGTTTCCGGACCTAATATTGGCCAATAAACTAGGCGACGTTTTGGAATGCGTTGACTAGAAACTGAACACTAATGACCATTGTGGTTGGGAAGCATTCTACCAATAAACCACCGACGTAGCTTTTAGCCGTATGCAGGGCAGCCATAGAAAGTTTCGGTTGTTTCTCGGTGATGGTTCTTGCCATGCAACAGGTAACAATTACAACCCTTACGGTTTCTGGAAATAGAAGGCTTTCATTTTATACACTTAATTTTTCTGCTAGAATGTTGTTCGGATGTTAGTTAGTGGTGATTTCCTCACTCAAGTTTCAACTCATTATATTCATAAACTTATACGTCAATTTTGTTTGTCATTTCATCATAATTAAGCAGCTTTTACATTTGTTACCTTTTCATTATTATAACTAGTTTTAATTGCTTTACTCTTTTAGGATAGACTGCTTCACATCATTCCTGGTCAAGAACCTTTAGAATCTCAGCACACAGCTAAAAAATCTACAGATAGCGTCCAAGAAAGTGAAAATCCGACTGAACCACCAAAGATGTTGCAATCGAGTTTCAAAAGTGAACGCTTTGAAGAGCTTAAAAAGAGCTCAAACGTTGGACACAACTGGAATGCACTATTTATTCGACCAGATGCTGTTGCTACTTATTTGGCTGCAAAATTCGGATTAACCATGGTTAGGCTCTATTCTCATATTTATTTCTGAGTGATGATTTCAAGTGCTTTGCGTCAGTTACCGGAAATATCAAATTTACTTGGTAGCTGTCATGAAGCAATTGCTATCGAATACCTGGAACATTTCTCTGTTATCAGTTCGGATCAATTCATTAAGTCTTGAGAAACCAATACGCTGTGTCTCGGTTCACTCTTATACACTCCTTTCAGGTTTAATCAGTAAATAATGAGTCACATCTACTGTGTTCGTACTGTTTATACTACTACTCCCTCCTTATGTCTATGGCTGGATTAAGGTCCATATTCGTTGACAGTTGATAAAATATCTCTACACTAATTAATTTCACATATTTTCATGATGATTTTTGAGGCAAAGGGATTCACAACTCCCATAAGTTGATTTTGTTGTCGTCTGTGATCTAATGTTTCTTGTAATTCCCGATGCACGTATTATCACATCACTAGTTGCTTTGCATTGCGCCAGTATGTGTAAGATGTGGGAGAGGTCAGCTTGGAAGTATACAACTTCTAATGGCATAATGTTTAGTCGAATGTTTGTTGACACGAACGTATATGCGGTTTGAATCCAATTCCTATTGGGTGACGAGACGTCTTCTTGGCGTTACAAATAGCTAAACAAAACTGACTTTTAGCTTTCTTTGACAAAGAGGGATAAACGTAGGACAATTGACAATTCATGATTTATCTCTCAAAAAAAAGTCCTTCAGGATTTTAGCTTTATAATACTGTATTATGAAGTGGTTCACAATAGATGGAGAAAAAAATCATTCATTTATTCTAAATGACTTTGTGAGTTGATTTTAGATGAGTAAAGTAGTGTTCTCAGCAAAAATAACCTGTAGTGTAAACTTCTTAATAAACACAAATAAATAGTATACTTAGTAAATTATTTTACAACTACACTAAATGTTACATTCAAGGCATTGGTTTCTTTGATTGAACACTAGTTAGTAACTAGTGCCTTGCGTCTAGTCCTTTGTTTGGTGTAGACTGTATTCCGTCAGTCAAGTCTGCAATGCGGCGATGATCCTAGGTGGCTAGCCATCACGGTGCACTCTGAATTGTTGCTATTTAATGATACTAGTTACTAAGTAGTGTCCCATCCAGGACTGTGCTACAGGAGGTCAATTGCGAACCTAAATAACTCAGTAGTAACATCATTCACTGCAGCACTGGATGACACTTAGATGAAGTACATGAGTTCTGCCGAGGTTGCAGATACGCCTTGCCAACTAAAACGAAACCTAGGTGAGGCAAGGCTTCCTGCCGATTGCCTCCAACCATCTAATAACAAGGCATTGGTTTATCTAGGAGAATAAGTACAGTTTAATCAATCTCTGTTATCTCTTATCTATCGAACTTCTTAAAAACTCACATCACTTGCTATCTTGTGCGGGGTTATATACTAAACTGTGTTATCTAATACACTAAAGTGAATGAGATAACTTGAGAAATGTAGGTGTTGGTGGGCTTGAACGGGACCATTTGGATTTAAACCTGTTTATTGTGATGTTGAATCCTATTTCGCATATATGAATTTAGTCGACCCTCATAGTGTTTCATTACGTTGTCTATAGACTTGTGCTTCTTATGTCGCATTATATTTGTCGTCTGTTTCAATAATTATTTTTCATTAGTTAGATGGTGGTGTGTTAATATTTAAATGTTACAATCTAATTTTTATAACAACTGTATCGACAGTTCCACGTATTTACTTCTTTTTAAAACTCTATTTTGTTAGTGTTTGTCTTTTTCGTGCATATTGCGTATTTCGTTGCACTAACTTTACGAAAGCCTCTTTTTGATTTATGTCGAGGACAGCTAATTAATAATTTGTTGCTTGTCTTCATTTTAAAGGAGCAAGTTTTAGATCCAACCGGCAATAAATCAGTTGCTGTACGTCTGGCACATGGTGAGACTCAATTAATTGCTGAAATGAAAGAGTTTCTTCAATCGCATGGTGTACGACTAAAGGCTTTTGAAAACCAAAATGATGGTGATGTAAATGGAACTGAAAATCAACCTGTTGTTCCTGAAGCCTCTGGTCAGCGTAATCGCCTAGAATCAAAATCACAATCGGCTATTCGTCAGTTATCGGGAACTGCCTTTTTAATTAAAAATTTACCCGCTGGAACAACTGAGCACGAAGTTCGTGATTTACTTAAACAATATACAAAAAGTACAGTGGACACTGATCCAAATACTGCTTCACTTCGTTCAGGCTTAAAGCGTGTCCTAGTGCCTCCATTAGGTATTACTGCTATTGTAGAGTACACTCATTCTCAACAAGCTCGGTTGATGTACAAAGCGCTTGCATATGAACCGGTAAGTAGATGTGTGTATCTTTATAAATTATTTTTTTTGTATATGCTTTAAAGTAGTGTTTTTCAGAGATCCAGTTTAATATTTTCTTAAAGTCTTTTCAGTTGCTAAACCTGATATGAGGAGCCTGTACTCCTCTTATGGCTGCTAAATATTCACACGATACACATTAACAATAATGGACAATTGAAAATTTCCTAGTAGGTTTCCTGCTCCGGACTTTTATTAATAATAGTATTCAAATATTATCGTGGATACTAACAGTGCAGCAACACAAGCCAAATTGTGAACGCTAATCAATGTGCTGAAATTTGATTGGTTACTTGTCTGACTAACGAAAATTTAGTCACTATTCCTACATTTTGCACCTTGACTGATAGACTATAGAGCTATTCTATTGTTGCACATGACAGTTGCTTTGATTTGGTTAACTAAGTACATGACTAACTGAAAAATACAAAATATGTCCACATATTGCATCCATTCAAACTAGAGTATTATCACTACTATGTGGAATACTGAATCAGTCGGCTCTTTCAATTGGCAATGAAAAGTATTTTTTTTTATTTTTTTATTTTTGATTACAGCTTGATGCCACATCGTATTTTCAGTACAACTATGGCATTTTCGTGCGTCGGTGGCATAGCGGTTAGGACGCTCGCCGACCATGCACATGGTCCGGAGTTCGAACCCCGGCCGACGCACTCCTTTACCTCGCTAAGCCAGAAGTAATGCTGGTGAAGAGGAAAGGTTGGGCATGAGGCTAGCAACCTCATCCTGTAAAATAAACATTGCTACAGAAACTTCAAGCCACTAGCTTGAAGCCCTATGTTCCACTGGGGAACGTGAAGGATAAAAAAATGGCATTTTCAGCATGGATATCGGTAGCCCAAATTTTGCAGGCCGACCATAGATATCGGGTGTGCGTCGGCGGAGGATCGAACTCCGAACCATGTGCATGGTCGGCGAGAGTCCTAACCACTGTGCCACCGACGCAGACGTAGATTACAACGCCTAAGGTCTCCAGATATATTAGTCCCTGTAGTGTTGAGAGTTTGAGAAAATTTGTTTACTTTGTTTGCTTGTATCAACTATCAATGACTTCAAGTCATGTGTTTGCTGACCAGATCCTTTTAATGTGTCTATATGTATATCCAAGTAAATAACTTTGGTTCTTCTATATTTGAAACTATAGAAAAATTAATTGTGACTAAAAAACTAAGCACACCACAATATTCATGTGTAAATTCACCTACTAGATGTTATATAATTGTGATGACTTCAAACTGGTCTACATATGCATTCATCAGACCCAGCATAATGGCATATTCGTCCAACTTGTAATAATTTATATTTACCTGTCGACGTTGTGGTGAACAAAAAATGCCAAAATAAAATAATGAGAATGGCGATCGGATGTCGCGGCGAAAAAGTGACACAATATCACAAGTTACATACAGAGATTCTGTTGGTGGATTGCGACCCTCTTAGTGGTGTCCGAGAGATCATCCTATTCATTAACTTGAGACTTAATCACTGACTGACTGATTAGTTTCAACGTAGAACTTTACACAGATGTGCATAAGTTCAAGATGCCACACTCCATGTACCACACAAAGCAGGAGAAGAGAGTAAAAAGAGATTATAAACAGAAGTGTGAGTGAGACGAAAAGAATAGTAATATGGAAGAACATTAGTTTTACTGGATATTATAAATCACTAAGAGTGAATGCATCTGCGTCAGCCATTGAGCACGAGGATTTTGAGCCATATCACCGATTGTCTCCAGCTTTCACTAGTGTTTACCATCCTGAGGACCCCAACAAGGAGGTCAGTCTACACTTCCCTACGTGACCGGGTGGCTTAAACTAACTGTTATGGATTTCATTGACTGATGAATCTATGTTTTGATTTGACTGCCACTAGCTTCCTCTTTTCCAACCTGATCGATCTTATGTCATATAACATTGCCCGTCGAGGAAGGTGACTAGGCATGGGTAATACACGTCCCAACCATCTCAGTCGATGTAATTTGACAACCTCGTCAACTGATTTCCCTCCTTATCTAACACTCGACGTTTAACCTCAATATTACTCACCCTATTATACCACCTAACACGGGAGATAGAACGCAGGCACCTTTGACCAAAGACAGCTAGGCTTTTCATGTCTCCCACTTTCAATGGCCATGTCTCACAACCATAAAGGAGGACAGAGCGAACTGCTGAGCAGTACACATACCCTTTAGTCGACAGTCGGACATCACGTCTACACCAAAGAAGGCGAAAGTTGGCGTATGCCAAACAAGTCTTTTGTCTCCGTATTGAGATTTCGTCAGCGATCTACCTATTGGGGCTGATGCAACTTCTCAAATAAGTGTAGTGGTCAACACGCTCTGCCGCTTCACTCCTTATCTTGAAGTTAGGCGCAATTCAATGTGGTCCAAACCTGTAGCATCATCTTACATTTGACGGGAGCGAATCACATGCAATTATTCGCAGATTGCTACTCCAGGTATTCAGACGACTCTGCATCTTGTCAGCGTCTTCACCTATAAAAGGATCATATCATTTGTATATTCTAAGTTGACAAGTTTATTCCCTTAATCTCTTTCTGACAGTAATACAAATAAATAAACACTTTCGAATACGCTTGATTAGTATGCTCACTTGGTTTCGTGAGATAAACCCTCATTAATTCTGTTTCTCTTCCTCTTATACTGTTGTTTTATTATCTTTGTGGGGTGCATCTCTTAGTAGCTGTATTGTGCAAAGTTTGCATTTTAAATAAACAGATGAAGAGAAGTGGATTAATACGTTTTACTACGATCACTTGTATGCGTCGGTGGTATAGCGGTTAGGACGCTCGCCGACCATGCACATGGTCCGAGGTTCGATTCCCGGCCGACACACTACTTTACCTCGCTGAGCCAGAAATAATGATGGTAAAGAGGAAAGGTTAGGCATGAGGCTAGCAAACCCATCCTGTAAAAAATAAAAACTGCTAGAGAAACTTCAAGCCTCTAGCTTGAAGCCCTATGTTCCACTGGGAACGTGAAGCAAAACAAAACAAAACGATCACTTGTGTACTGTATCGCTATCTATGTCTTACTCTTCCCCAGACACCAACCATGAAGTTTACCATACTTATTTAACTGTGGCTCTTCAACTCAGACCACCTGTTGTTATATTTACTGGGAATCAAGTGTGTTATACAGAACACTCATTTTTTAAGATATGACTATCAAACAGGCGTTTGCAGTAAAGAATTTTTAAAGATTGGGTATTTTTTACACTATAACCTTCCTATCATGTAGTAAGGCTTTTATGTAACCAAGTACATAAGTCATTTATAAAGTATTGTCGGTAGATGAAAGCTTTTCATCTAATCTTGTTATCTTTAGTCAGTCAGTTGAAGTGAGTTGTTCAATTAAATTTTCGTGAGTATATTTGTAATGAGTGTTTACACACAATAGTTGGCAACTTTTAATTGGCCACGCAGCTGGTCGGGATTCGAACCCCGGTCAGCAGACTCCTTTGCCTCGTTAAGCCAGTAATAAGACTGGTAAAAAGGAAAGGTTAGACGTGAGGCTAACAACCCCACCCCGTAAAAATAAACACCACTGCTACCGAAACTTTGGGCCTCTAGCTCGAATCCTCGTGTTCCACTGGAAACGTAAAGGAATAAAAAAAAGTTGATTATTGGCCTAGTAAGAACTGCTTTTAGATCAGTTTTGTGTTGTAAACTTATCTTTTCCGGTAACTTGTAACAAATACTGGTGCTTAGTCTTCAATGTAAGGATCTAACACACGTGTTAGACTTCAAATGATACATTCTATTCGATTCATAGTTCACAGTTTTCTTCAAACTGCTCCATTACATCTTTCATTGGGTTTTGTACTTGTTACTGTCATTATGTTTTTCTCAGTTTCGGGATAGTGTTCTCTTTGTCCAATGGTTACCCGATGGTGCTTTGAAACCTGCACCTGAAGAAAAGCTGTCTAAAGAAGAAAAGTCGAAAAAACTCTCTCAGAAGAAACGAGCTGTTGTTGAAAAAGTCATCAAAACTGAGTGAGTCGCTTTTGTTAAGTTGTGCAACATCAGATTCATGTAGAAAAGTGTTTTTTTAAAAAAAAAATTTGTATTCGATGTTTCCACTCTTTGTGGACTATCCTCTCCATCTGGAAGTTCTAGTAGTATGTACCACCTGCGCTTATCCGGGGACCCTGTGGCATCGGCATCCGGCGTAGCTGGTGTCGGTGTCGCACTGAGCGCTAGAGCCGAAGCTGCACTGCTCGACTGGATTCCCATTAACAGTCGTTTATGTGCTGTGAGGCTAGAAGGATATACGAAAGTAAGGAGTAGTAGGCCAGATAGGCGGTGTCTATTTGTTGTCTCTGCCTATGCACCGACGAATTGCAGCCCGGATGCAATGAAGGATGAGTTTTACTACCAACTGAGCGATCTGTTGAAACAGGCGGGTCGGAGGGATATCGTAGTGCTAGCTGGGGACTTGAATGCACAGGTCGGGCGTCTAAGCTCAGAGGAGAGTCGTCTAGGTGGTCAGTGGGGACTACATGGTCGCAGGTCAGATAATGGGGACCGTCTTCTGCAGCTTTGCGCGGATCACAACCTATATCTAGCCAGCACCAACTTCCGGCACAGCCATCGCCGTAGCGCTACCTGGCGCCCTCCCTCTGCGAAGCAAGCTTGGACTCAGATTGATCATATTGCGGTTAGTTTCCGGTGGCGAGGATGCATACAAGACTGTCGCTCCTTCTGGAGCACATGCCTGGACTCCGATCATGCGTTAGTGTGTGCCAAGTTCGTCTCGCGATTTGGTGGGGTTCGTAAAAACCGTCGTCTAAGCGTTGATGTGAGCAAACTAGTAGCACCTGCTACTTCTTTGAAATATCAGAATGAGTTGAAAACAATGCTTGCCAGCAACCCCCCAAGTAGTATAGATGAACACTGGCTTCATGTGCAAGGTGCCATGCAAAAGGCGAGTGTAGCCGCTGCGGCTTGAAAGAATGCTCTGCTAACAACCACTGGGTTCCTGCGAGTTCCTTGCAACTCCTGGATGAACGCCGGTCCATTCCGGCTGGCAGTGAATACAACAACCAACGAAAGGCGCTCACGCGCAAGATTAGACAGTGTTTACGTAAGGACCGCGAAGCCTGGTGGTCAGAACGTGCGTATGAGATGGAGTCAGCTGCTGCATCTGGCAACAGTCGGAAGCTGTTCCAACTCATACGAGCCACCGGCAGCAAGAAACAAGGTGTCAGCGAGACGGTCTGTGAGGCAGATGGCACTCCAATTACCAGCCTGAAGAGACGCCTGGAACGCTGGGCAGAGCACTTCGGGAAGTAGTTCAGCTGGCCACCAGCTTCATTGTCTACTATCATTAGCCCGAGTGCTCCTTGGTCGGTTAGTACCGACCCACCCACCGAAGCGGAGGTCCGTAAGGAACTCCAAGTTCTGAAACGCCATAAGGCGCCCGGCCAAGACAAATTACCCCCGGCTCTTTTTAAAGATGGTGGCGAGACTCTCATAATGGCTCTAACTGGGTTGTTCAGGAGGGCGTGGGAGACAGAGAGCGTACCATCAATGTGGAACGAAGCCATTATCGTCCCTATCTTTAAAAAGGGTCGACGTAATTCGTGTGACAATCATAGGGGTATCAGTCTGCTACCAGTCGCGTCTAAATTATTGGCTTCTGTCTTGCTTCGCAGGCTGTGCAAAATACGTGAAGGATTGATTCGCGAAGAGCAGGCTGGGTTTCGTTCAGGTCGTGGATGCATTGATCATGTGTTCACCCTTCGTCAGTTGTTGGAACACCGCCACACGTATTGCAGGCCAACGATCGATGTGTTTCTTGATATTAGGGCTGCCTTCGATTCGTTGGACAGAACTGTGCTCTGGAACTGTCTGTTAGAGAGAGGTGTACCTGAGAAATTTGTTAACATCTTGAAAGCCCTATACAGAAACACCTCAGGTAGAGTGAGGACATACAACCAACTATCATCACTGTTCCCAACCAACAGTGGGGTTCGACAGGGTTGCCCGATCTCTCCATTTCTCTTTAACTTTGCCAACGATGACATTCTGGAGTCAGCTCTGAAGGATGTGCGTGAAGGTGGTGTAGATCTGCTACCTGGAGATAGGCTTTTCGACCTCGAGTATGCAGACGATATCGTCTTACTGTGAGATAGCATGCAGGCTGCCCAAATCACACTTAATCAGTTGGCGATCAGTGTCTGTAAGTATGGTATGTGCTTTGCGCCGTCTAAGTGCAAAGTACTGTTACAAGATTGGCAGGAGCCTGTACCTGCACTCACTCTTGCGGGTGAACCGCTTGAAGTTATCGATAAGTTTGTGTACCTAGGTAGTTGTGTGAGTGCTGGCGGAGGGGTGACGGATGAGATTTCCAACCGTATAATGAAGGCTAGGGTGGCATACATCAACTTGTGCTACCTCTGGCGCCGTCGCGACGTTAGCCTGGCTGTCAAAGGTCGGGTATACAATGCTTCGGTGCGGGCTGCCTTGCTCTACGCCTGTGAAACCTGGCCTCTCCGAGCTGAGGATGTGAGGCGACTCTGCGTGTTTGATCACCGCTGTCTCCGCAGGATTGCTTGCGTTCGATGGCATCATCGCGTGAGTAATTCTGAGGTTCGGCGGCGTGTGTTTGAACACAGTGGAGATCACCATTCATTGACTGTCGTCATCTGGAAACACCGGCTCCGGTGGCTTGGACATGTGCTGGGAATGTCATCCCAGAGGCTTCCGTACAGGTCTCTGTTCGCTAGCCCTGGGACGGGATGGAAAAGGCGGAGAGGTGGTCAGCCCATGACGTGGCGTCGTGGGATGAAGGATTTCTGTGCTAGATTAGCATCGGTTGGCGTGTCACTACTCCCTGGTTGGGGTCTGAGAGATAGCTCAAATCGATGGCTCGAAACGTTATCGGATATGGCCAAGAATCGTAATCAATGGCGAATGTGTTGCGATTTCCTTCTTTCTTCCATTCCCGATGACAGTTAACGAACACTGTTTGAACCTGTTAAGAATGAGTGTTTTCCTTCCAGATGAAGTTCTTTATTCGTTCTCTACTTATATATATTTTTTCTTTTCCTGCCTTCCTTCCCTTTTTTCATCTATTTTGTTTTATTATTATTGTGTGGCGCATCCTTCTTGGTGCCATATTGTACCAAGTTTTAATGCGTTTAAATAAATAAATAAATAAATAAATAAATAAATAAATAAATAAATAAATAAATAAATAAATAAATAAATAAATAAATAAATAAATAAAAAACTCTTTGTGGTCCTACAGATTCATTAAAAGTTCTCATTATTTTTCATCTGACTACTTTTTTTTCTCGCCTATTTTACTTCGTCATCTGCATTTCTGTGTTTTACTTATAGGTGTATGCTTTTTGATGTGTGACGAATTGAACGGATGCATTTTTGTGTGAAGTTCATTTTTCTTCTACTCGATTTGCACATGCACTTTGGCGTGTGTGTGTGTGTGTGTGCGTGTTTACACCAAATTAATAGCACCATTTAAACATCAGTGGCACCTTTCACCTAACCGAATAGAATGAGGCATAGTGGGGTTGACTTATTCGGTTGATTATAAGAGGTAAGCTTCACAGTTGGTCATTGTATCACTCGTAGATCCGTTACCCGGAACATAGTTTTCAAGTACTAGGCTTGCGGGGGGAGGGAGCGGACTCTAACCCGAGATTCAATAACTGAAAGTTGCGTGATTAGCCACATCACCTAACCTGCTTAAATAAATAATAATTGCTTTGTTTCCTGACTACAGGCGGATTTTGTACACTGTTCCTGACAGTAATGTTCATAGTGGTTTGAGTAATATTTGTGTTTCTGCAGAATTTTCAATGGTTTGGTAATAATCACCAGTGGCACCCACAGGACATTCGGTGCTCGTCTGTCTAAGAAGTCTGAGTTTGGCTTCGTTACTGATGGCACTGAGATTCAAACTATGTACTTGTCACCTTAAATGTTAAACTATGACAAAAAGGTAGGAAAGTCAACAGGGGAAGGAGTATAATCGAAGTATAATACGAAGTAGGGACACTTCTCTAATTCAAATTAAGGTATAAGATGAGTGCTTCTGATGAAATTAATTTCATTATACACCATGCTCAATCAGTTGTTATTTCAGCAGGTCTTAGTGCAAAAATATATACTTTCAAAGTAATTCCTTGTATCCCACCGAATCTTTCCAATAGACTTTGTATTCGTCCACTGTGCACAGCTGAGGCGATAGACATTCGAACTAACTATCCATTCAAAAGAAGTTCGTAAGGCCATTATCCCTCCCTTGGCGTATTAAGACCTAACCGGCTGATGACGTCACCACCACCCCTCACTTATATTTTCAACCCTTCTCTTATCATTCTTTAATCTTATCATAGTGTAAGTGGCTATTTTCCCCTCTAACCTACTGCTTTTTTATCTGAATGTATTTCATGCCAACTTTAGAGTAAGAGTTTATGAGGTAAACTCGTAACTTCCTTGATATTTATTTATATAGTTTTTCATCTTATTATACATTTACAGACAATCTGATGCAGAGTTCGAATTGGTTACCTCAGTTCCTACTGATAATTATGCACCGAAGACGAAAGAAGAACATGAGGTTGAGGATGTAGAAATGAATTCACCGCCTAAAGATAATGACAAGTTAAATGGAACAAAAGCATCCGCTAAGAGCAAACAACACTTGAATAAAAAACAGAAAATTAAACAGCAAACAATGAATGCTGACAACGATCTTGCCGTCCATCAGAGTAAAAAGGTTAAGCTGACTAGCGATGATGATTATGATTATGATGATGATGATGAGAAGAAGGATGAGCAGGAAGAAGACCATAATGGTTCACAGTCTGAAAATACCACAGAGAAGAGCGGTAATCATGGTGAAGGAAAAATCACTGCTCAGAAGTCATTCTTACGAAAACCGAATAAAATTGTAATAGTGCGTAATGTACCTTTCCAAGCTACACAAAAAGAATTAGTCGAGTTGTTCCAACCAATCGGTGGTCTTGTCAATGTTCGATTACCGAAAAAGGCAACAGGTGGACATCGTGGATTTGCATTTATTGAATTTGATACATTGGATAAAGCTAAGGTTAGTTTTAGCTTTCTCAACTATTTTTTTTAAAAATCTTTCTGTTAGAGTTATTGATTTAGGATTGGATGGTAATATGGTGTTTCGCTCACTGTCGCTTCTTCGTTTTTCACACCAGCTAGTACCTGAATCATTAATGTTAGTGTTTCCGAATTCCTAGTTTTTGACCATTCACTTGATTGGGGATCATGGAATACCTGACTGACTGGTTTCAACGTAGAACTTTACACAGATGTGCAGCAGTTCGAGTTGCCACACTTCCTCCTTGTAGCACACAAAGCAAGTGTAAAGAGGGATTATAAACAGAAGTGTGAGTGAGGCAAAACGAAAGTAATATGGAAGAAGAGTAGATTTTTATTGGATATGACAGATCAATCACAAGAGTGAATGCATCTACGTCAGCCACTGGGCACGAGAATTTCGAGCCATATCACCAATTGTGTCCAACATTCACGGGTTTTTACCATCCTAAGGACGCCAACCAGTCAGGAAGTCTACACCTCCCTACATGACTGGCTGGCTTAAACTAACTGTTGTGAATTTCATTGACTGATGAAGCTATGTTTTCATTTGACTGCCACTAGCTTCCTCTTTTCCAACCTGATCAGTCCTATGTCATCTAAGATTGCCCGTCGAGGAAGGGGATATTCAGTATTTCCTGAATACTGAATGATGACTTGATGATCTTGGAAGGCATATCTCTTGTATTGAATCTTAGATTGTATCAGAGGATTGTTGTGCTATCTATGTCAGTTAACTTTTGAAATCAATCTTCCAATCGTGTACTGTGCATGCTTCAATGTTTGTTCAGCTTGACTGTGAAGTTTATTAGTTTATTTAAGATTGTTAGTTTAATGAAAGGTACACTTAGACGAAATCTCAATATACCTTATAATGCACCTTAGCTTCTGTATTCCGCTATCCACTAAAGAGCACGTGTACTGCAAACGGAAGTTTTCTCCATCCATCTTTACGGCTGCGACGTTTAGCTGCTGGAGGTAGAAACCATGAAGACATTGGAAGATGTTAACCATAACGGTTTTTATTCACACTTGTTTGCACCATATTAATTAATAATGAGATTAGGCATCTATTGCTTTAGTCATGAAACATAATTCGACTGATGAATCTATAAGGCTTTATTGTTGAATGTAGTTGGGATCTGTATTACACGCATGCTGAGCCATTGCCTTTCATGATGATAAATGTTGACTACAAGAGGACCAGTCTGAGAAGGGGTTAAGGCTGGTCAGGTTGAAACATGACACCAATTCGTAGTGGAAATCAATTTTTAATTAACACTTTTTTTGGCGATCTCCAATTACTATTTCCCAGCGGAAAAGGTTATAATCATTGAAATTACGAATAACAAATACCTAGAAAACTTTAAAGGGGAATAATTTAAATATAAGTCCAGTCAGTTTACAGGAAACATTATCAAATTTGAATGGAAAAAAAGTGGCGTATAGGTAACGTCAACTAAAGATAGATGAGTGATTGCTACAGATTTAAACTATTTACACTCAAATGAATTCCATTTACACAGTCTATAAATCAACAGAATATAGTGCATACACTATTTTACACTAATAATAAGAGCAACACCAGTTGGGCGTTATTTGGTTGAAGGTGCCTAGCAGCGAAATGCTCAGGATGCTCATTGCCTCCTAACTGAGACTCATTCAGTTGGTTGTACCTGTATCCCGTATGTTTCTCCTGTGACTGGAATCCAGCACTTATCGTTTCAAACACTGAAACGTTATCCACTGAGTCGCGATAGGTACGTCTGGTGAAATGGTTATCAGTTGGTATTTGTTAAATATAGTCACAATTAACGCAAAAATGCAAGTTAACTTAAATAATATTTTTTGAGGATATTTGTTTCGAACTTTTTTGCAGAATAAATAAGACTTTCAAAAATTATTTAGCATTTGAATTTCTACGCAACAATGAGACGTAGTTTATCTGAAATGTGTAATTTATTTGTCCAACACATCTCGGACTTTCTGACCACACACGTACTTGTGATACATCATCGGTCGGTCGGTCGGTTTTCGACATAGAACTTTGCACATATGTGCGGCAGTTCAAGTCGCCACACTCCCTCCATGTAGCACACAAAGCAAGAGAAGAAAGTAGGAGAAATGCATAATAGAGACAGTAAGTTGAGGTGTGAGACAAAGGAATAGTAATAACGAAGAACAAAACAGTTTCATTGGAAATCATAAGTCACAAGGAGTGGATGCATCTGCACCAGCCATTGAGAACGATTTTGAGCCATGTCACCAATTGTTTCCAACCATTGATTTTTACCGTCCCGAGGACCCCAACCAGGAAGCCAGTCTACACCTTCCAATGGGGCTTAGACTAACTGTTGTAGATTTCATTGACTGGTGCCATGTTTTGGTTTGACCGCCGCTAGCTCTTTTCCAGCCTGACCCTATATCAGCTAACATTGCCCGTCTAGGAAGGCGATGACTAGGCATACGTAACACATGTCCTTAACATCTCAGTCAATGTAATTTCACAGTCTCGTCGACTGATTTCCGCTCCTTACCTAGCACTCGACGCCTAACCTCAATATTGCTCACCTTATCATACCACTTCACGCGGGAGATAGAACGCAGACACCTACGATCGAACACAGATGATCTTTTCATGTCTTCTGCTCTCAATGGCCATGTCTCACAACCATAAAGGAGGACGGAGCGGACTGTTGAGCAGTACACACGCCCTTTGGTTGATAGTCGGCTTTCACGTCTACGGCGTAAACTGGCATATGCGAAAGTAGCCCTCTGTATTCGTGCTGAGATTTCGTCGGAGATCAACCCGTTGGCACTGGCTGATGGTACTTCCCAAGTAAGTGAAGCGGTCAACGTGTTCTGCCACTTCACTTCCTATTTCTAATCTAGGGGTCGGTGTTGTCCAATCCTGCAGCATCATCTTACATTTTACAGGGGCGAATCGCATGCCAAACATACGAAGATTGTTGCTCAAGGTGTTCAGTAGACTCTGCATTTTGTCAGCATCCTCGCCTAGAAGGACTATATCGTCCGCATATTCTAAGTCGACGAGATTATTCCCTGGTAGCAAGTCAATCCCTGAGTCCCTGAAGTGAGTTAGGGTTAATTCCATTAATACGTCTATGATGAAATTGAATAGGAATGGGGATAATGGGCATCCTTGACGGACGCCACTAGTCGTCACCACTTCAGATGACAACTCGCCATAAGCCCTCACCTGGCTGCATGAGTACAAGTAGAGTGCCTTAATCAGTGCAATGTATTTTCTCGGCATTTCCTTCACAGCCAAGCATCGCCAGAGAACCTCTCGGTCGACAGAATCGAATACCGCCTTTAGGTCAAGAAATATAGTGACTGTCGGACGCCGGTAGGAATGCCTATGTTCTAGAATCTGTCGAAGGGTGAAGGTATGATCAATACACCCTCTTCCTGGCCTAAAACCTGCCTGGTTTTCTCGTTTTTGTGCCTCCCGAGCACCACTTAGTCTACGCAGTATTATTGAGCCTCGGATTTTAGATACTATATTAGTCAAGCTAATCCCTCTGTGATTATCACAAGACGACTTGTCTCCCTTCTTGTATATCGGGATGATCAGTGACTTACACCAACCCGATGGGACTTCCTCTGATTCCCAGACGCTGCCTAGAACCCCAGTTAATGCAGACAGTAAACTGTCTCCACCGTACTTAAATACCTCTGGAGTCAATCCATCAGGTCCCGCTGCTTTGCCTTGCTTCAGATTAGTGACAGCTTTAGTAACCTCAGTTAAGGACGGAGGACCTGTGTCTATATCCCATTCAGGGAGGTGTTGGATGTTCGGCAGGTTAAGTGTGGCTGTGGGCCAATTAAACTGCTCCTCATAGTGTTCTTTCCAGCGCTCCAGACGTCTATCCTGGGAGCTAATTATGGTGACATTTTTCCCCGAGATTGTTTCGCTTATCATTTGCCTTTTGCCACCTGTTTCCCTGATAAGCCTGAATAGTTTTCTGCTGTTGCCAATCGCCGATGCCTTTTCCATCTCTTTCGCTTTTGTCGCCCACCACTGTTCACGGTCCTTGCAAAAACTTTTTGTTAGTCTTCGTTTAAGTACCTTTCGCTCCTCATCATAATCGTGTCATACATCATACATAAAATTGAACAGAGCATAAAAGCCAAAGTGCTCACGGATCATGATCACAGATAAGAAAATGGGAAGGGGGTTGAAGATGTTATTACGTAGAATAAAACCTTGGTTCTAAAATTGGATTACTAAAGCAGATTCAGAGTAATGACAAATACTTTTTGAAAATATGAAACAGACTTAGTCGTTTTTATGGCTGAGACTTCATCAAATTTAAGTATGTAACTTAAACCTGTTTTATGTATGGGTTTAAAGGCATTTTTAAAATCAACTTTATGACCCGCCTCTATGATGTACTCCGCAAAAGATAACGTTGGACATCCATTTCCAGGATTAATTGTATTAGATGATTCTAATTATTCTTGTAACCACTTAGGAATGTGGTCTGTAGCCTCCTGAATTGCAGAAACTGATGTATGTTCTCTCTATGTACGTGTGATCACACATACTTGTAAGCTGGTAAACACAATGGGATGTGACACTATCATTCGGATAATGTGCGTGCTTAGAGGACAACATAAATCTTGTTTTCTCAATGAAAATGAGCTTAGCTATATAGTAAGTGCTCCACCCCTGAATCTTTGTTGAATGATGAGACTTTGGCAGTTACCCTCGGTCGGTAATGATATGTAAACATCCTTTGTTTCACACTTCTGATATTTGAATAAATAAATAAAACGTTACCGAGAATGACACAATTAGAAATATATACAATACAGTCCTACAGGAGGTCACTCGCGAGTCTGAATAGCTCAGTGGTAACGTCTCTGACTGTAACACTGGGTAACGCGGGTTCGAATCTCAGAGGGGATCTGAGTTCCTTCGTGGTTGCAGATACGCCTTGCTGAAGAGTGCCAGCTAGCACGAAACCTAAATGGGGCAAGGCTTCTCGCCGATTGCCTCCAACCATCTAATACCAACAATTCACAGTGCACTGTGATGGCGAGCCACTTAGTGGCATGGTGCCCACTTTGCAAACTTGACTGATAGAATTCAGTTTGCACCGAAGATGGAACTAGACGCATTACCCTAGTTACTGACTAGGGTAGAAGAAGCGTTAAACTAAAGGAAGTAATAATTTGTCATTTAAAGTTGAAATCGCTTTTTTATTTTGTACTATTTGAAACCGAAAGATGTAACACTAAAATGCTGTTGTAATATATTTTCTATTTATTTTAAGGCTGCAATAGAAACACTCGGTGTGGCTACACATTTATTGGGTCGTCGTTTACGTATTGAATACGCTCAGACATGAGGAGGGGAAGGTGGAGGATTAAATAATAATGGGATATAGTCATATATTTCTATCTTTGTAAATAATACTATTTTTCTTTATTTTGAAGATAAAATATTCATTTTCCATCAGAAATATGTATATTTTTTCTTAATTTCAATATCACTCGAAAAAATAAAATGTGACAAGGCGTTAGTGTCGATGTAAGGACATAATTGCCACTTTTTGTTAAGTTAGAAGAATCTTCAGTTTAAACATACCTAAATCGAGTGACTTCATATGAAGTTACTACTCTGCTTCATAAATGTGGAGACTGGTGTTTCATCCTGCTCGACATCTATTCCATTTACCTCAGTTCTACTACTCAGATAGTATGTCTGATCATAACGCCTATTTCATAAATGTGTACATTTTCGTTCAGTGATTTCGTTAGTTTGGTGCGTCGGTGGCACCAGCGGTAGAATGTTCGTCGACCACGCATGTGGTCCGGGGTTCGATCCCCGGCCACAGACGCACTCCTTTACCTCGCTAAGCCAGTAATAAGACTGGTAAAGAGGGAAGGTTAGGCATGAGGCTAGCAACTCCATCCCGTAAAAAATAAACACTACTGCTACCGAAACTTCAAATTGTTTTAGCTTGAATCCCTATGTTCCACACTGGGAACGTAAAGGAAAATAAAAAAAGATTTCGTTAGTTTATTGTGAAACTACTTATGCTTGATATTTAATATGAGTATCTACCTGGAAATATTTAGTGCTATATGCTTTTTAATTCTGCCTCAATCTCTTTGCGTTTGTAACTTAGGTATAAAGCTTCTGACGTGTATATAACATGGAGGACTTGCATACAAGAATTCTTGATGACTATCGTGAGAATGCTTATGACGTTATCCAATTTAAATTAGTTGATAACAAAGAAGCTATAAATTCTGTACAAGGCTTTAATTCCCAGTTCACTCACCAGATATTTGGTGAGAGTGAGCAGATATTCGGATACCGAAACCTCAAGATTGATATTTATTACACACCAGTTTTTTTATCTACATATATCGATATTTCTTATTCGTCGAAAGTTAATCCTGAACTTTCTAAAGGCGTTATGCCTGATGATATTATGCACCTGTTATCTAGTGTGTACACTTATGATGTCAGTAAAAATCTTACTGATTTCACCAAGAAAATTGACGAAGAGTCCCACTTCACACCATATGGAACCCATAGACACAGTTATGAAATTGCTTAAGACAAATGTCCAAAGAAGTTTTCTATATTTTTCATCGAACATGGTATGCCTGGTTTTGAGGAATTTCTCGAGTATCACAAACGAATGGAATCCTTCATTCTGTTTTTCATAGACGGCGCATCCGCTATACCTACTGATGATATTCAGTGGTGTTGTTATATGATTTACGAAAATGTCAACCAAAAGGCTGACGGCAAATCGAAATATGCTTTTATTGGTTATATGACTATTTACAAATTTCATGCTTATCCGAGAAATCTTCGTCCACGAGTTAGCCAAATTCTGATTCTCCCACCTTTTCGAAACAATGACCATGCCACACAACTTTTAGAAACATTCTACCGCGAGTTCGTGCCCATGTGGAATGTTATTGATATTGCTGTTGAAGATCCATCACCTAACTTCCAAAGTATAAGGGACTTTTTGGATTGTAAACGCTGTCTTGAAACTCCGGAAGTAATACAGACTATCTCACACTTTAATAAAATCAAGAATGGACAAAGTAATAATGAAAAATCGTCTGCAATACACTTCCGAGAATTAGCGAGAACAAAGCTGAAGTTAAATCGTTACCAGAGTCGAATAGTATATGAGATTCTTCGGCTGTTTTTGTTGCCTCGCTCACCAGAATGTGTAAAATCCTTTTCTTTGATAAGTGCATCATAATATAGTTAGAACTCAGTTACTCAGAGTAGATTTTTATGCGCTAGTCTATATTCCAAACTTATTATGTCAAGTCTGATAATACTAATCAGTTGCTAAAGTTGAAGTAGGTGAAGCTGGATTTGAACTTTTTGTTCGTTGACTGAAATCCGAATGCTAGGGGCAATGAACCACATCAAATCATATCACACTGTCGTGCGTGTACTGCTCACAACAATCTATGAGTAGAATATTGATTGTATGTAATGTTGTCCACAAGAATCTTGAATAGTGAGTGGAACGACAGATTAAGTTACGATGAGAAGAAATGAAGGATCCTTGGGAAGTAATATAAAGACATGGAAGGAAGTCAAAAGAGACAGAATACGAAGAATTTGTACAAATGAAGGTTTCAATGTAAAATTCCTGGATTTTACCATCACTGTATGTCACGTCTAGAGATGCGTCGGTGGTACATTGGTAGAATGATTGCCAACCACGCACGTGGTCTGGGGTTCGTTCCCCAGTCGATGCAGCCCTACACCTCGCTAAGCCAGTGGTAAGATCGGTAAAGAGAGAAGGTTGGATATGAGACTAGCTATCCCACCCCATAAAAATCAACACCACTACTACTGAAACTTCAAAGTTCTAGCTTGAAGCCGTATGTTCCATTAAGAATGTAAGGAAATAAAGTAGTAATAAAAAGGTATGTCATTTCCAAAGTGAACAATTCTGCTGCTACACAATGAATGTCTTACTGTCTAATTTCGTGGAAACTAAAATTGATCAGATGGGTAGTTCATTATCAATTAATTCTTGGAATGTCAATGCTTAGTGTGCTGGAAATTGTTATCTGATTGGTTGGAGTCGTACCGATGTTAAGTTGATGATTCCAAGTTGTAAATGTCACACCTTGTCACATTATTTATCCTTATTTTAAACGTCTTGTTTGCCTGTTATTTCCTTTCATTCCTTCGTGATGAGTTACACTAAGATGGTATTTCATTTTCTTAATTTGTTAGCTATCTATACAGGAAGCATTTAGGAAAAAATACAGGTGAACAATGCCTTTTTGAGGAAGGCAATTAAAGATTAAGCTACTTGCGAGTTGTGTTGCATTCAATTTCTTGATATGAATTCGACTGTACTACTGTGGTGAGAGCTGGCTGCTAGCCAAAGTTGGCAGACAGTAATTGACGTCAATGTTTATGTCCCCAATATTGGTGGTGAGAAAATGAGAACAAAGGCTTTGCGTAGGCGGATACAGTTAGCATATGGATGATCTGACACAGCCACAAAGAGATGCAAGGTTAACTTTCTGTGAGAAACAACCAATCAAAAGACTGCATTTTCTACTAACAATAATCTACAATGATGTACATTAAAATCTGTTGCCTGGCCCTTGTCTTCTGTTTTTACACTACTACAATTCAGTTTCCTTACCAATCTAATCTAGTGTTGTATTGCAATCAAGTATGCGGTTGCTAGTCCTCATGGACTGAGCACGAAGTATATATTCCTTTTGAAAATTCTCCAATCTGATATAATGAAGCTTAGTTAGTTTGGTGCCTCTACGAGTAACAGTCAAAGAGAGACAGGTGATTACACTTGCTGAGGAATGCTTATCATCACAACATACTTTTCCCTTCGTCAGTGGCTAGTTCATTTTAGTTCTCTTTCTCCGCTTCAAAGGTGACTTTCCCTATTGTTATTATTATCACTTGTGAAGCTGTGACTTCCTGGTCTAGACGCTCAACTTCCGACCAGTGGATCACGGTTTCGAATACTACTCCACCTGTCAAGGTTTGGACAGCCAGATAATATCACTAGCCCTCACACAATAGGTGTGGCTCATTTCCAACCGCATGGAATTGCAAGTGGTTGTTGAATTACACATTATTATCACCTACCTCAATTAAGATTAACGAATTTACTCAATTTCTTTTATGAAACTTATCACAAGTTATTGATGAGAATATCCATGTCGTAAAGTAATATTCTCACCGGTGGTTGCGTTACGCTGTTGTTATTTCTAAATACTGATTGTTCAGTTGAGGCTAGCTGTTGCGTTTCTCAAGAAGCTCCAGCAGGCCATGGGATCTTCATCGTCTGCAGGCAGTGACACCAAATTTAACGGGATAAGACAAAAGACTTGGTAAAGGAATGTTCACTTGGAATTTGATGTCGCTATATAGCGAAATTGTGTACACCTTATCTTCAAATCACCATTTGCACAGGTCTTCCTTGTTGTGATACTTCTGCCCTTTCGCATTGTGTTTCTTTGTCTTCCATGTTTTGCTGCAGTGCCGGTTTATCTCCTCTTCTTGACGTCAGGTTCACCTCTCCGCTATTTGATATTTTTGTGCCAATAAACAGCTCTTTATAAACTGCTGATAAAGCCTATCAGTAGCACACGCCACATGACTCCTAAAACTAGTCGAACAGTGTTCTGTAATATTGCAAAGTTTCAAACATTTTTTGTTTCCTTTTTATCGAATATCGGAAAAAACGAAACTTGTAGTATTCATTGGTTTGGAATTCTCTCAGCCTACTGAAGAGAGCTCAGTGTTTGACTCGCATCCCTAATAAGTTCCAGAATCGGATGAAATGGCTATTTTATATTGTTCGGTCTACAGCTACACTCTGATTAATGTTAGTTTGTAACAAAAACTAATTTTAAAATCAATTAAATCTAAATAAAACCAAGTTTACGTGTACAGAATTACAATCTTGGCTTAAATAGCCTCATGGTATAGTTTACGACTTTCTGAATAAATTGAGCTTTCCTGTCCACGATGTTCAGAATGAAAATGACCACTCGCTAACTACAGTGTTAGATAGCTTAAGATTACGTTTGTGTTAGTTCAACCTTAATACATTTGAAATTGATTATAGTAGCAAATTTAATTGTGGCACTCTACTGCTGTTCAGGTAGTGAATTCTTTCAAAGCAAAATTGACAAGCAGTCAGACCATTCAACGACGCATATACAAATATTGAATTTACTATGGAATATGAAAATGATGGAAAGTTCAATTTCCTTGAGATTGCCATGCAACGCTTAGAAGATGGTAGTCTCCAGAGGTCAGTCAGTCTACTGAAAGCCTACATGGAATGGACAATACCTGAATTTTAATAGTTTTTGTCCAGTTAGCTTCAAAAGAGCACTAGTCAAGACTCTATACTATATAGCTAGGAGAATATGCTCTGCAGAGAAATTAGAGGAAGAATATTTATGATTCTCGAAAAGATGTTGAAAAACAACGGTTACCCTACGAGATTCATTAACATATATGGAAGATGTGAAGGCTTAAATATCAAACAAATCACAATGGGAAAAAAGCCTGTCTTCATTCAACTCGATTTTAAATTTTAAAATATTTCATGAACTGTCAACAGAAGACTAAGTGCGTCACTAGCCAGAGCGTTTCCTGCAGCTTAGTTGGTTCCCATCCATAAGAAAACATACTCCTTGGTGCAGTCAAAAGTCGACAGATACCCTTCTCATGTTAACAACTCCAACTGTGTATACAAATTTACGTGTATCTGCGGGAGCAGTTACATTGGGAGAACAGAGAAAAGGGTACACCTCCGATTTTCTGAGCATGCGCCGAAAAGCCTACGTCTCAAGGGAACAAACTCTTATAATAGCGCTACTACCAGACATCTCCTCGAAACGGGTGGAAATCGCAAAATCCTTTAAAATTATGAGTAGACAAAGGAGCTCGATTCTGCTCAAGTTTGCCGGAGCAATTTGTATCAAACGCTTGAAACCAGATTTATGTGTTCAGAAAGAAGCAGTTAACAGTCTTTCCTTACCCTGGTAACTGGATGTCTTTATTCTCTCTCATTTGATTATATAATCTTTGGCTTTGAATTCACCTCCTTTGATACAGTGTAATTTTGCTTGTCTCTTGTTTCTATGACGTGATTTGAACTCAGTACATCGTTACCTAATTTATTAGTCACTCAACATGTTACTCCTCGTTCTGATTACGTAACTCCTTTACCATTGTATGCATGTATTTACTTTGTTTAAACTTGAACTCCCTATGTAAAAACCATATAAGCAAAATTTTGTGAACACTGTTCACTGATTGCAGAACTTTCTGTCAACTGATATAATGTAAAATTTGCAAGTATGTTAAAACTTTTTTGTACATAAACTTAATAATTTATTTAGGCTGTAAGCAGCTGATGAGAAGCCAACGAAATAAATGATGGTACTATATTATTCTGCAAAAACTGTTGTTCTTGCTTTATTCAAATTCATAAAGGGGAATAAATGTATGCGATATGGGATAGAGTGAATTGAGTCCCTAGTGTACACTATAAATCTCCTATCTTAATCTTATTTCAGATTTTGTATACAATTTTATTGATTAATACACCTACTTTTATCGTCTTCGATTGTAAAATATACTTAGTTGCAGAAATTTTATCAAAGATAATAGAATTCTAGTATGCTTTTGTTTTTTGATTGGTTATTTGATGATTAATACCTATAGATGAAGTGTGAGGTAATGACCGAATGAACTTTCATTTCGGGAATAATATAGCATTACTTAATTCCTTACTAAGTAGTGTAATGTACGTTTCACGAAGTGTAACAAAGTTGAGTCGCGTTTAATGGTATTTTTATGTTATGTGCATTTGAGTATGTAACTATGTCAAGCGTTGAGTTGAATATAGCTATAGTAGTAGTCAATGCTATTCAGACAGTGAATAGCATTAGTTCCCTGTAGGCATCAGGTAGATATGTTTAAGTAAAAATTAATGTGAATCACGAAAACGTTTCTAGGTAGTTGATAATCGGTATTGTTATTATTATTATTACTTAGTCTTCACAGATAAAACCTAACACCAAATAAGTTTGATGATTTTGTGTTTGTGGAGGTTTAATCTCACTGTGGATTCGTTTATGAACAAACAGCAATTAATGAATCTTCAAAAACTAAGGATCATTGAACGGATGTTTTTCCCCCTAGTTTTGGACTCTTCATCAGTGCTTACCCGTGACATCACAGGGGGTGGAACCCAGAGCCTTCACGTTACTGGCCGATTGTGTTTAACATTTAGACGCTGTATTTTGATTGGACACTGTGACGTGTCTAGTCCTTTCTTTGGTGCAGACTGAATTCTATCAGTTAGGTCTGCAATGTGGCCACCATTCTAAGTATGTAGTGTCCAATCAAAATACCCACTATAGTCCTACAGGAGGTCACTCGCGGGCCCGAATAGCTCAGTGGTAACGTCTCTGACTGCAGCACTGGGTGATGCGGGTTCGAATCTCAGAAGGGACATAAGTTCCTTCGAGGTTGTAGATTCGCCTTGCTGAAGAGTTCCAACTAGCATGAAACCTAGGTGGTGCAAGGCTTCCTGCATATTGCCTCCAACCATCTAGTAACAAGGTATTGGTATATCCAGCTATTTACTATCATCATCAAATTTAGACACTGTGTTAGAATCCACTGAAACATGGATTCTAACTTTTGCTGATTAGTGCCACCGTCAACTAACGATTATCTGCTCGTAAAGTGAAGTGATTGAATTCTGGTGGAATCATAAGTGAGCACCATCAGGATGAAATAGCTGTCCAGTGCCTCTTAGTTTTATTCCAATAACTATAACCAGTGTCAGTTGTTGATGAAATCTTTATGAAAAATAAAGTTATACATTTTCTAAACTAAGTCACCGAAAATGAAAACTTGTCGAATAAAAAAGCCAATATGAATATTAAGCCCTTTAATTTATTAATCGATATGCTAAATGATGCCTCTCCGAGTATCATTCGATATAATATCGTTGAGTACGGTTCTGAACAATTTACATATCAATTCTTGACTGGATAATTAGTTATCTTACAGCACAAAGATATTTATCATTCAATCTGAGTAATTAAGAAACGTAGAAGTATTTCCGTTTGTATATTTTTCTTTCCAATCATGTGGCACTTGTAGACGCCTGCGGCTAGCTGCAAAGCAAAACAACTATATGAGCATCGACTTGAACTATGGTGAATGTGAGTAATAATAAATGTGTAAAACTTGGGCACTGTGGTAGTAAGTAATTCCATATTAGTTTGTTTATTAAGTATATCACACAGTGAAACAGTATTATTTACTGGGTGACGTTTCGAACAAAATTTATTGTTCATAATCATATCATCAATTGTAATCACACGACTTTGAAACTTGAGTTTTATAGTTTTCTTTATCCTCTCCTATTTGTCGTAGGGGTAGTAGAATTTTCCAGATATCTGGGTGGACAGGTGTTGAATCATTCCTATTACACGTATTTGCAGTTCACTCGATAAACAAAGCCTCCGTTATCCATCTCTCCCTCCATCCTGTTACATTAGATTTTGAAACTGTCATCCTATCCCATCCTATTGTATGGTTGTGTGTAACTGCATGTAGTGCTACAGCTGAACTATTCTCTAGATTTCTTATCTTATTTGGATCAACCAATCTAGATTTTGCTAAGCTTTTATATTCAGCTAGTCTGACTGCCCCTGTTCTACTAGTTCGACCTACGTATTTGAACGGACAATCATTGCAGGGTATTAGATAAACTAAATTGTTTTGTTTTAAAGGCTCCACAGGATCCTTTGGCCGACAAAGCTTGTTTCTAATTGAATTTGTGAGTTTGAATGCCGTTTTCTTAACAAGGCAGGAATAAAAGATAGCACTCACTACACGGAGTTACACACAGCCATACAATAGGATGGGATAGGATGACAGTTTCAAAATCTAGTGTAACAGGATGGAGGGAGAGATGGATAACGGAGGCTTTGTTTATCGAGTGAACTGCAAATACGTGTAATAGGAATGATTCAACACCTGTCCACCCAGATATCTGGAAAATTCTACTACCCCTACGACAAATAGGAGAGGATAAAGAAAACTATAAAACTCAAGTTTCAAAGTCGTGTGATTACAATTGATGATATGATAATGAACAATAAATTTTGTTCGAAACTGTGTCATCCAGTAAATAATACTGTTTCACTGTGTGATATATCTAATAAACAAACTAATATGGAATTGAATGTGAGTAACTCGGTAAACATGTATATATCAATACTCCGCATGCAGCAGACGTAAACGTCCAGTCTGCTTTCGAAATTATCATACTAACGATGATGAAAAGAAGAGAAAACTGTTCCACTGCATACAATCATACTTTTTGTTTTTATTACAAGAGTTAATGAAAACACACAAACGTGGAGAAAGAGCGAATTTTAAATATATGTATATATTACACTGTTAACATCATAATATCGTCACTTAAATAAAATAATTAAATTTATTTTTTTTACTACTGCATTCTTTCTTCATGACCTCTTTATTTTCATTTTATTGAATAAATTACATCAGAGTAAATGCTGCTTTAAGACAGTGAAGTTACACGACAGATCATTCATTGTTAAAAAAATGCATGTTCATCAAACTGCAAAAAAAAAAGAAAAAATCCCAATGATATGATATTAAAATCTAGCAGATGGACGCTGTATGGTCTAATTATTATTTCATCTTTTATAATAGAATAACTGTTTTCAATTCATTTCACATAGTTCGATGTTTTATAGTGTTCAGATGTAGAAGAGGAAGATAGACAGAGTGACTGTTTTTTGTGTTGTCGTTACAGTCCATCTTATGTTAGCTGATGATTTTTAGTTGATACTTTCAGTATGTATTACTGTATTCAGACCAATTGAAGTTTCATACGTTGGAGGTGGTGTATCTGGTCGAGTATTAAAAATCAATGATTGGGGTAACTGACTTGGATTTTCTAGACTTCGACATTGACAATATTGACAGTTTTGGTGGTCATTGTACTGACGACTGTCTTGATGAACTTTTGATTCTATATCTAGCTGATCTTTTCTACAATATGATGAAGGTATATCAGATGCTATAAATGAAGTGATATTTGTATTGTTGTCTATAGAATTGTTTTCGTGTGCATAGGTGCTTTGAGGTGTTTCATACACCGATGACAAGCGTGTACAGTTTTGATTGTCGTCATATGAATTCTTTTGTACATTGACAAATACTCTATCCGAAAATGATTTATTTACATAGAGAAGACAAGGCCAATCTTGTGCATAGTTATTCATACTTGAAGGTCGTTGCTGTTGCGTTGTTGTTGCTGATGTATCGAATAAACAAATCGATGTGAATTCAATGTTCTATGCTCACGGGTTTTCGTTAATTCACTCGGGGAATTTTCATTGCTTCTTAGCATACTTTTATTTCTAAACAGAGATAATAGAGAACTGCTATTTGACTTTCTCACTTTTTGATATTTATAACTTGTACAGAAGAATAGAATTCCTCCACTGAACGCAAATATCGCTATAAGAAAGGTAATAGTCAAAATTAAAAATAACATTATGAATTCGTTGTAACGACGATATAATCTATCCTTTCTGATTGTTTCATTTACAAACTGGTTATGTAAACAGTTATCCTGTGAATGGAGATGATATTGCGTTTTATTACTGTCATTATTATTAATGTTATTCAATTTAGGTATTTCACAATGTTTTCCTTCCCATGCAGATGAACATAGACATTTGTATGAGCCTAAGAGATCACGACATCCAGCATTATTTTGACATAATGAACGTCCAGTTTGTCTTGGTATTTCAGAGCATTCATTAATATTTTCACGACATGTTATACCTTTCCAACCAGTTAAACAATTACACTGGAAACTGATCGATTCATCTAAACACTCTCCACCATTTGCACATGAATTATTTTGACATGCTGATAATTTCAGTTGACACTGAGAACCAGTAAAACGAGGCGGACAAATGCATTGATAACCATTTATTAAATCGACACAATGACCACCTAAAAGTATATGGTAGAGAGTAAACAATAAAATAGTCAGTTTGTAAATCTTTTGTTCTCAGCATAAGGAACAAGTTGAAAACTAGGGAGTACTGGACAGCTGTTTCATCCTAGTTTGGGAGTCGTCAGCAGTACGCACACTCTGGGGTTCGAATTGAGGAGCTTCCGGTTCCAAGGCAAGCTCTTATACCATTCAGCCACTGGGACCCGATTCAATGAGCTCATGAATTCTAACTTCTACCAATCTGGGATTTAGCGCAACCACCAACCAATGTCATCGGTGGGACATCCATCCTCACACTTGACTGGATGGACCTCACTGGTCACGACTTCTCACTAGAACTCCAGGAAACTCCGTCCTGTAACAAGTCACTAGCGAGCATGGATGGATGGATGTCCCACCTATGACATTGGTTGATGGTCTCGCTAAATCACGAATTGGTAGAAGTTAGAATTCATGGGCTGTCATTGAATCGGGTCCCAGTGGCTGAATGGTATACGAGCTTACCTTGGTCCTGGGTTCGAACCCTGGTGTGTGGGTGCGTACTGCCGATGATTCCCAAACTAGGATGAAACAGCTGTCCATTACTCTCTGGTTTTCAATGGTTCTCTAACTGATATCAATCCGTGATCAACTCGTAAAAAAACTACTCCTTACAAATCAACTATAGAAAATAAGGAACAAGGCTAGGATTTTCAACACTAATGTCAAGTGAATCTTTTCTTCTGTATGGTTCAGTGACTTGACTCATTCGTCACGGAAAGCATTTCCAGCAGACTGTCGGCGATTCTCATTGACAGCCACCTTCTCTTCATACTGACGATCAGAAGGCCAGAAAGGATTAGTAATAAGGACTTGTGGCAGCGAACTAACCCAGGACCTATCGCTCAAAAAATTTACAGGAAGAAATGAAGGCAATGGATTGGACACATGATGAGAAGACTGTCGAATAACATCATACTTCAGATCATCGCTCTAGTGGAACTCTAATTGGAAACGACGAGATGGGTGTCGTTACGTTGACATGGAGGAGATAGTGTGAGGAAGGAATGAAGGCCTATGGGCAATCGTGGAGTTGGCTAAACAGGACTGCAGAGAACAGGATGAAATGGAGATGTGATGATGAAACCCGTTTGTTCTACTCGGAACCCAAGGGAATAATAATAATGCATAACAGTTTGTAATAAGACACAGTTTTGACCTGACTATCGAGATGTACTTTCAGGCATTCAACAATTGATATACACCTCTAGTATTTTGTTTGCATTGATTTCAGTCAACCGTATAGTTGATTATTGGATTCAACAAGAAATGTACTTCTGTTAGATGGCAATATAACATTACCATTATCCTATACCGTTGAAAGTAAGATACTCCTGTGACATTATAATGACGATGCTTTTTACGAATGATTAAGCATCTACTGTTAGTCTTCGAAGGAGTGGTATTTTCTCGGTTTCTCATAGTGTTATCATCTTTGACACTTATCCTTAGATATGAAAGCTTAAAGGGATTGATTACTCACTAATCTCAAATTAATCTTGAGAAGAGGATGATCATGAAAAAGGGTAAGTCCAGCATATTAATTTGACTCCTATATCTTGTCGAAAAATCATTAGCACTGTAGAAATGAAAGTGAGAGTGAGTAGGTTTTTTCTTCTCGTTATTCGCGAAAGAATGAGAGCTGTGACACCAGTCGAATTTCAAATGCAATCTAACTAGTAAATGGCACCACAGATTTTCCGTCGAAACTTCTGCTTCATTGCATTAATTAAAGTCATTTCGACCAAGGACGTTTTCCTGCCTACTGCAGCTAGAATTTGTCATCCATGACATTGATCTATTATTATTATTTTTTCCTTTACGGCCCGAGTGGAACACAGGGCCTCAAGCTAGAGCTTTGAAGTTTAAGCAGCAGAGCTTTTATTTTCTATGAGATGGGGTTGCTAGCCTGAAACCCACCCTCCCCTCTCTATCGGCACTACTACAGGCTTAGCGAGTTGTAAAAGAGTGTCGGCCGGGAATCGAACCGTGGACCATGTGCTTAGTTGATGAGTATTCTACCCCTGCACCACTAACGCACACTGATCCAATAATAGCTTATTATTGTAAAATAATCTACAAAATAAGCCCACGTATTAAGATTTAAATTTTTCAGTAATGCAACATGGAAACTTATTTCAGCAACTTTAACTGTTTTAGAGCAGAATATTATCACTATAAAGAATATTGATGATTAATAGTCATTAATTCTGGGACTTATTATTTCAGTTTTTAAAATAAAACATTAGAAAATCGCCTTCACGGTAGTTGTGAAGATCGTCTATAACAACTATGTTGTCGGAATTTAAGTATAGATGAGATTGAGGAATTTTTACAAGAAGCCTACATATTAACAGAGACTGTTTCTTGAAGGTGAGGCTATCTAAGATAGCCTGGAATTAGTGGACTACTATTGGAGTGGTGAGTTGTGATTGAAGGTAGAATAGAAGTCTGAGTTTGAAGTTGGATCACGGATTGATGTCAGTGCTACAAAGTTACTTCGTTGTGGTTCGAAACTCTTTGGCAATACACACCCACGACCCCACCACGCACCAAAAGCAGGACCGTCACGTTATGAGACCAGGCTCGGTGACCATCCAGCCGCTTGGCCGAAGCCCAACGGCCCATGAATTCCAATTTCTACCATTTCGCGATTTTAGCATGATTACCAGCCAGTGTATTTGTCCTCACACCTGACCTGATGGACCCCACTGGCCACGACTTCCTACTGGAACTCCAAGTAACTTCGTCCTGTAGCTGGTCACTAGCGAGCATCAGATTAATTTTCAATAGTTAATTTGTAGAGATTTGTTTGCTTAAAGTTTGATTACGGACTGATATCACCTGCTTCATTAGTCGAATCAATAGGCTCTCCGATTACTAGCCCTTCACTTCACTAGTTGAGCTATGAGGCCTCACTACTAATTACACTACCACGAGTAATTCCAAGCTTTCACGCTGTTGAATAGCAAGTGGTTATTCCTTGCTGTGTAACGATTACCTGGCTATCAGATAGGCCTCTTGGCTTAGCTGCTAGAACAGCGGATCAGTAATCAAGAAGCTGGCGATGCAAATTCTGAATTCACTTGATGAATAACCAACAATTTAGGAATATGGCGAATTCTGAATGAAAACTGATTATCACTAATAAACACTTGGGAAACGTAATACAATAGCCTCGTGTTTAAAATGTCACATGCTATGCTCCAGTATTTATGACCATGCCAACAAAACGAGATGTAGGTAAAACGAACTAATCAGTTTCAAACAGAATAAAGTACGTCTGTGGACATTAATGACGCTCATCTCAAAACGCTGTTGATACATATCTCGTTCCCCAATATTTTGATTAGTAGTTGCTATTGCTACCAGTGAAGAGTTACTCTTTTCGACCATGTCACCTCTGAACGCCTTTTTTATATAATAATAATAGCTTTATTTTATACAGCGTTTATATACTGTACAAAATTTTCAGCATAGTTTATTGCATGATATTTTCTCTTCATCCAGGATCTTCAGATAAAATATCACGTGACGGTAGACGCTGTGAAACACTTCTGCCAGACATGAAGCGCATACCAAGAAATTATGATGTCTCTCCTTTGTCTTCTTCCGTAAATGGGCAACTCTAAAGAATAGCAGCCCAAACCGAAACTACCTAGCGAACGGACAAATGACCTTGGGCAACCAGTCAGGTGACTCTGTTTTATCCAGACGTTCTTATGGGTGCTGTACACCTTTTCCGTTGCAAATTCGCTCCAGATCTTGTCTTGATTACTGTTTGGAGAACGGACAGATAGGAAGGTCTAAAAATTGCCAATGTGGAGGTGTCATTCATATGCAAAGATACAACAGGTGCATCGATGGGTTTGTTTGTTGGTAAAATGGGTGCCGAACCAGAAAATCAGTTCGAGAACGCACGTCGTTCGTTTTTAATTTACAGATTCCTTAGGTACTTTTGATAAAAAGAAAATATAATAGAAGTAGATTGAGTGCGAATCAGCGATAGGTATTGGGGATATATGACACCGGCCTCCAGAAAGGGTATAATGAGGCTATCCCTAATCGCAGTGCAGGTGTATTATTGCCTATTATCCAGCGCTTAGTGCTGCCTGGGACTACTATTCATACAGATGAATGGAGTAGTTACAGTCAGTTATCGAATCTGGGCTATATTCATCAAGTGGTCAACCATACAAATGGTATTCTCAATCCTTTTGATGGAACTCACACTAATTCCATCGAACGTTTCTGGAGCCACCTAAAAAACGTATCGGATCTGTGAATGGATCAAGAAATGCAATGATATACAGTTATCTTGATGAGTTTATGTACAGGACTTGGTTTAAAATGAGTATCAAGACTCCTATGAGAAATTGGGAGGTTTTTTTGCAACATATTTTTTAAAATTGCATTACTTTTATACAAACGATTTATTGCAATTATGCGCCGTTTTTGTAGTCTTCTGATTGGTCAAAGTTGTCCTTGTCAAGGTCATTTGTCCGTTCGCTAGGTAGTTTCAGTTTGGGCTGCTATTCTTTATAGTTGCCGGTAAATGCATGTAATTTGGTTGAATGACAATTAGAAAAGTTCCAGGAGTCCATTCTGTGAACCAAGGACACAACCCATGAACAGCTCTATCTCTTGCACTGCAATACTCCCCAATCCACGATTATGTTTTTTCACACGATAATTAGAAACTTGCGAATCAGCAAGTTGTAAGCACATTAAATACTCTCCAGAGTATAAAACGTAATAAAGGTCATTTTTATCAGATTCAAACAAACTGAACGGGAGAAAATATCTGTGAAATATCAATGGGATTTTTTTAGTAGCGCAAATTCAAGCAGGCCGCCAATTGATATCAATGGGAATTTTTAAGTTGTTCAAATAAAAGTACTCATCATTTTGAGGAATCAACATTTAACAAAAGCCAATGATTATAAATGGCTACTGATAAATAGTAACTCGTGAAATTCGCGAAATTATTTTCAGTATACTTACCATTTTGACAAGGCTTTGATAAACATTCATCTATATCAAATTCACAGTTCTCACCGAATCTACCTTGTTCACATTGACACTTGAATTGTCGCATTTTCAATGTAGTTTGTTCACTATTGTCTGCTGTTATTTCATTAAATCTTTCATGACATTTAGACTGATTTCCTAAACACGGATTTTCATCACATGTTGTCTGATTAAATTGACAAAATGTACCATAGTATGTTGAATTGCACATACATATCCCATCTTTCTGAAGCGTATAACATAATATATAGTACGAATATAATTATTTTAAACAATAAGAGAATAAACTCTTCTAAAAAAAATACCAGTGAATACTGGATTTCAATAGAAGTGAAATGTGATACTAAATGCCATGATATACACGGCCAACGCACTCCTTTACCTCGTTTAGCCAGTAATAAGACTAGTAAAGTGGGAAGGTTGGGCATGAGGCTAGCAACTCCATCCCATAAAAATAAACGCCACTGCTACTGACACTTCAAATCTCTAGCTTGAAGCCCTATGTTCCATTGGGAACGTAAAGGAATAATAATGATAATAATAATAATCAAAATTTGTTAAATATTCTATGGTGGTCTAACCAAAGGATATTTGTAGGGGATCAGAAGAAGTTCGTCAACTCAATTGGACCTCAGCCGTTTCACCGTCACGGTTTTACTCTTGTAATTTGTTGGATGGAACCTCTCATCCTCATCCGAAGACTATTCTACAACCAACGCGTAGCTTCTACTAGTAGATACGACTCCATCAGTGAATATTTCTGTGGATTATATGAATAATTTGTAGCAGCGGACTTTAACAGTATCGTCAAGTAACCACTAATATCTATAACTCATTAACTGTATTTTTTATAACATACTGTTAAAATGTTCTTTCATTAACTTGGATTTTTATTCTGATATTTTGTACCGTTACACAGCTCAGTATTAAGTTCCCTACAAATTAATTGGTGAGCAGGTTTAGGCATTTATAGTTTTATAAACTGCATATATATTCATCTGTATCTCCATATATTAATGATGTCATCACCCACGCGTTAACGTGTTGCCTTGGAAACTAATAAGGAGACACAAGATTCAGGAATAAACGCAATATGTGATCTGCGCCTGCCTTCATTTGGTTTTACCGAGCCTAGAATTTGGTTCGCTATCATCGAGCCCCTCTTTACTGCATGAGGTATCAAGTCACAGATCGCTAAGTATGGATGCGTCTTAACTGCACTGCCTACAGAAGTACAAAAAATTAAACAGACCTGATCGACAGTGCTCCTGCAGACCACCAATACGACCGACTCAAAGCAGTTTTGATGCAGAGAATGAATGTCTCAGACGAGAAAAGGATTCAGCAATTACTGACAACATGTGAGTTAGGTCCAAGGACACCTCAACTCCTCAGACATATGCGTCAACTGATTAACCCATATAAGGTTGATGAAGTGGTTTTACGAGAGATATGGTTGCAACGACTACCATGAAATATCCAACAAATTTTGACTATCTCCTATGTAACTGTCGACCTAGATGAATTAAGTGAGCTTACAAATAACATCCTAGATGTATTCCCTGACACCGGTGTCTGCAATGTATCAAAACGTAATGAGTTACCAGTTCAGGTTGCGTCTACTACGGACATACCGGTATTATCAGCTATTTCGACATTAGAAAACACGATGGAAAAGTTAGAGACTGAAATGTTCAGCCTCCATGCACGATGTGGTAGACCAGAGTCCATGTCAAGACAATATCGATGGTCTTTCTAAAGACGGCGGACCAGGACATCTTCTAATACTCGAAATATCTGCTGGTATCATGGAAAGTTTGGAAATTGAGCTATTTGGTGTGTGAAACAGTGCAGTTTCAATAGTGGTGACTCGGCTCAGGGAAACTCCCCAGTCAGACAGCTGTTACTGGCAATCACTCAAGTCACCTTTTCTACGTGAGGGATAGAAGTACAGGCACACTATTCCTGGTAGACACAGGAGTCGAAGTTAGTGTAATATGCCCTCCTCTTTCCAGGTGACCTCCTAGCACAGCGGGGAAACTGTCACTTTGAGCAGCTAACCAAACAAGCATACAGACTCACGGCAAACAATCACCAATCACCTTAGTTTATGCCGCTGTTTTACATGGATATTCATAATAACTGAAGTTCACCATGCTATACTTGGTGTTAATCAAGTAATTTCACTATGTTAGCTGATGTCAACAAAAAACTGATTGATAACCACGCCCGGCTTCAAATCTTGGGAATCATATTAGATTACTCCGTTTAAAACATTTGCATCGAAAAGCTTGATAATTGCACATTTTCTGCATTATTGCAACGTTTCCCTAAAATTCTAAAGCTGTTTTACAATATCGAAGACGCTTCTCATTCTGTCACACATAAAATCGTCATAAATGATCAACTTTTCCGAGCACGTCCTTGTCGCGGCAGCTAAAGCCTTATCTGAATACATGATGCAACTGGGTATCATTCGGCCTTCCGATAATCTTTTGGCCTCACCCTTGCATATGGTACAAAAGGCCAAGCATGACTGGTGAACATGTGGGGATTACTGCCGCTTGAATAATGCTACTGTCTCAGGTCGTTATCCCATTCCTCACTTGCACAACTTTTCTCTGACACTGCGTGGTAAAACTATTTTGTCCAAAGTGGATTTAGTTAGGGCTTATCACCAGATAGCAGTTGTTCTAGAGGACATTAAGAAGATAGAGATTATAACACCTTTTGGCTGGTTTGAACTTCAGCTTTCTTTTTCAAATTCTCAATAAACAACATATGTTCCAAGTTCGACAAGATCCTCCTACGCGCAGCAACTTCTATCACCGGATCGAATCAACTGAAGTTGATTCTGATGAGGTGGTGATGCAGGGGATCAAAGAAGTTCATCAACTCAATTGAACTTCAACTGTTTCAGCGTCAATGATCAATTTATTTATCCGTGTGGATTGAAACACATGGTGGTGAATATAACTTTCAAGGGGTAAGAGCTCGGCAGCTTAGTTGTGGTGTGATTATCTATTTGTACACTATCTGTAAATCATCGTCAATAAACACATTTTTCAGCAGCTGTAAGTGTTGTATCCTCATTTCACTAGGTGGGGCGGTGTTAAGAGCAGACTGACCACCAAGTTTGGTGGGTCAGTTTAAAGAGTCAGCAGGTAGTGTATCTAGCTCACAGGTCTAGAAGTATTGATAGCTACACATCAGTCGTGAGCGTTACATCTAGTCGAAACCACCTGAAAACGGGTTCAATGTCATTCAAACAGCCTAAATACTTGGTTTCCTAGATTTTCTCTCATCGTCATTAAAGACAAATTTGTTAAATATACTTTTATAAACATTTTAGTAGGTGGAAATTTCACTGCATTTCCTAAATATTACCTTATGGAGATAGTCAGGCTGATTCAGGAGGTTTATTTTTTGATGTTTGGTGCTAAATAGAGAGGGCTACACGGGATTAGTAGGAATGAAAGTAAAAGAAAAGATGGTACTATACAAGTGACCTAAGGAAAATGTGATAACAGTAGGATGATTAGGGTTATGATATGATTATGAACAACAGATTGTGCTCGAAACATCAGTAAATAAATAATACTGTATTACTATATACAGTAGTGCATCACTGACACAGCGATAGCATGCTCGCCGACCACGCATGTGGTCCGGAGTTGATCCTCGGCCGACGCACTCCTTTACTTCGCTAAGCCAGTAATAGGACTGGTAAGGAGGGAAGGTGGGCATGAGGCTAGCAACCCCATCCACCACTGCTACGGAAACTGTGTAGCTCTAGCTTGAAGCCCTATGTTCCATTGGGAACGTGAAGGAATAAAAAAATACAGTAAAACTACTCTGCTATGGAGGCATGTTATGCATAATGAATTCTAGTTAGTTCTCACTCGGTCGGTCGTTCGGTATTCGACATAGAACTTTGCACATGTGTGCGGCAGTTCAAGTCGCCACACTACCCCTTCTAGCACACAAAGCAAGAGAAGAAAGTAGAAGAAATGCATATTAGAGACAGTAAACAGAGGTGTGGGACAAAGGTATAGTAATAACAAGAACAAAACAGTTTCATTGGAAATCATAAGTCACAAGGAGTGGATGCATCTGCACCAGCCATTGAGAACGATTTTGAGCCATGTCACCAATTGTTTCCAACCATTGGTTTTTACCGTCCCGAGGACCGCAACCAGGAAGCCAGTTTACACCTTCCAACGGGGCTTAGACTAACTGTTGTAGATTTCATTGACTGGTGCCATGTTTTGGTTTGACCGCCGCTAGCTCTTTTCCAGCCTGACCCTATATCAGCTAACATTGCCAGTCGAGGAAGGCGATGGCTAGACATACGTCACTGCTTCGAAGTGACTTTTTCGGTCGGAGTTTACAGCTACTGTGATGGCGAAACACGGTAGGATTTGGTAGCAGAATAGTTTATCTGGCATAATGATGTACAGTTATGGCAAAATATAGAAAGAAGTCTTGCATTGAAATCTTCATGTGCATATGTTTTCCGTATTGTGTTTAGTTTGTCTACCTTTCATGCCTTCCATACTGCTTCACAAGCAGCTTTCATTTCTCCTATTCACAGCTCAGTCCGCCGTTTCGTTATTTAATATTCTTGCGCAACACATCACATACAATATTGTTACTTACAAAATCTTGTCAGCAACACACTCCAAAATGGTTTTTTTTTGGTATGCATCTATCTGAGTTTTGGATTTCGTATCATTACAAAACTACAAATTACAATTATTCATGGCAGACTACAAGTTTTAACTAATATTAAATGTTAAAATTATGTCACCACATTATTAACCAAATTTACCTGACATTCACCTCTTTGATTACATCCATGAAATTTACAATCTATAATTTGTTTTTCACAATGTATCCCATAATATCCTGGTAAACATTCACAACGATACGGCACTTTCAGTCCATTTGGATCAGGTTGATTGATGCATACACCATGATTATGACAGATATTTGGATTCTGATCACAAATTCTTGCATCTAAAATGGTGGAGGAGGAGGAAAGTTATCACTCATATTTAAAGAATTTAATAAAAGATTTTAAACATTGTAAGGTAGACGGGCGTATTTTGGTTATGAAATCTGCATTGAAAGTAATCCGAATCCCTACAAAAAAGCTCCTAATCGAAATACCAATCTCCAGCACACTGTTGGCTATTGGATGGATGTTCTGAAGCCGACGAGTCATCGCCAGTGGGCACTGGTTAAGGGTCGCGAACTGATTGAAGTTAAAATTCATAGGTCATTGAATTCCGGACCCAAGTGGTTGGTTAGCCAACGAGTTTAACCTCTTAACCGGAAGATCCCTAGTGCGTCGCCGACCATGCACATGGTCCGGGGTTCGACTCCCTGCCGACGCACACCTGATATCTATGGTCGGCCTGTGAAATTTGGGCTACCGATATCATATGCTGAAAATTCCATACTTGTACCAAAAATACTGTGTGGTTTCAAGCTATAATAAAAAAAAATAATAAAAAAATCCCTGCTGGGGTTGTGAGTGTGCACTATTGAAGAGCGCCAGACTAGGATGAAACAGCTCCCAATCGTTCCCTAGTTTTCAGGGATCTGTGGCTGATACTGGTTCGTGTTGAAACCTACACTGAGATATACAATCAGTTACTAAAATAACCGTTCTCACTCAGCAACTGTTTAATAAATAATAAGCTCTTCATTAAGACATTCATAAGAGCAAGAGCAATCTGCTCTTATCCAGAAAAATTTATCGATAAGAGTATGAATCAAAAGTCAAGGCAGGCCAAAGTACCAACAATCAATTACTAATTTGAAGCTGGAAATGAAGATTGCATATACAGTGTTATATAACTTTGTAACTGTTCAGACTACTACCCTTTACAGCAGTATATCTAACTGGAAATTAATTAAAGAAACGAAAAACAAAGCAGTGAAAACTGTAATGTAAGAACTTGCAAGAATTCATAAGACAAAATAATGAATTCATCAAATTCTGCTTTAATGGCATTTGTTGCCTGTTTTTAAAGTCCAGCAGAACTCGTCAGTCGGATGGTCTACATGGTTTTCATACACACCAAATTAAATACCACAAACAGATCATAATAAACTAGTTACAGTAACAAAAAGGTAACGCATTTACAGGTCACTTTAAGGTGCGAAAATAATTAGCAGGAGTGAGAGAAATTGGAAGTTAATTATATAACCCTTTAGAAGGCTTTCTAAAAATGATGTGCAAACTATCACCTCATCTTGGAAACACCATCTTTTCCTTTCCATGGACTAAGCCTACTCACGCAACATACACCGATGTGACTGACAGAGGACAGACTGAATAGCATAAAAGATAAATAACCATTCGATTTAAAGAGAACTAACAGTATCAAATAAAATGTCTCATTTGTGTGATACCTTACACTTAACTCTTGCCACCGACAATTATACATCTCATCCAACAGCTGTACGACAATGCTGCATGCCAAGTAATCCACAACGGGAAACTCACGGAATCCTTCGAAGTGAGGACAGGAGTAAGACAAGGCTGCCTACTATCGCCAATGATTTTCCTGATTGCAGTAGACTGGATAATGCGACAAACAGCGGGGAATGAGGAAACAGGCATAAAATGGACTCACACAAAAAACTTGGAGGATCTGGACTTCGCCGATGATATATGTCTGATTTCCCACAAACTGGAAGATATGCAAATGAAAAGCAACAAGTTGGCAGAAGAAGCATCCAGGGAAGATAGCAAGGACTTCAGGTGAACATAGAGAAAACAGAGGTGATGAAGATTCCTGGCCAACAACAACAGACAACAATCAGCCAGCATAAATGGAAGGAATCTGAAAGAAACAACCTCCTTCACCTACCGACCTGGGAAGCATCGTTTCAACTACAGCCGAAACTGACGAGGATATCAAAGCAAGAATCGGAAAAGCAAGACAAGCTTTCATTACTCTCAAGTCTGTGTGGAGGTCAACAGCACTCAGAATGGAAAATAATATCCGCATTTTCAACTCCAATGTGAAGTCAGTGCTACTATACGGATCAGAGACTTGGCGCGTCATAAAGAGCACCTCAAACAAACTATAGACCTTCATCAACAGTTGTCTTCGCTCAATACTCAAGATCAGATGGCTAGAAAAGATCAGCAACAGGGATCTCTGGGAGCGAACCAACCCAGGAACCGATTGTGCAACAAATAGGCAGGAAGAAATGGAGATGGCTTGTCTGGCCATACTCTGAGGAAACCATCAAGTGACATCACTAGACAAGCCATTGCTCGAGTGGAACCGAGGAAGGGAAGCGGTGAGTTGGTCGTCAGTGTGAGGGTGACTTGGAGGAGGTCATGTGAAGAGGAGATGAAAGCATGTGGGCAGACTTGGAGCCAGGTGAAGACTCTAGCAGAGAACCGAACGCAATGGAGACGTGTGGCTGAAGCCCTATGTTCCTCTAGGAATTAAAGGAAACAATAATAATAATAACTCTTGCATGACCAATGTGGATGTTTTAATGGGTTAGATTAGGCAACATGACAATGCTTGCTCTCTGATGACCAGCCAGTGTACACTACACAACCTCTTGAGGGGAAATTTATAGAGCTGAACATATGGTTCCAGGTGAGAAAATGAGTTTACTTGATTGACTTAGTAATATTCAATAAGATGTACATCTTGATAAAAAGATGAACACTTTCTGGAGAGTAAATTACTCAAAGTGTAGTTAGGAGGAAGATAACCCTGACAATATAATAAACTGCAAAAAAATTACAGATCTGTCGATGATTCACTAAAGATGCCAGGATTAAAGCAGACCAGATAGATGATCTTAGTGATATTAAGACTGAATGATCAGCACTATCTATGAGAATACATTTTCATCAAATCCCATGTATATTCTTTAAAATCTGACTGTATGTTGAAGAGTTGTCACCAATTCTACTGCCTTCCTTTTCGATGATTATCCGTCATCTGCTGTTGAGGAAAAAACCAAAAATTTCTGATTTGTGTCCTCAGTTATTTGAAATGAAATCACTTTCTAAATGACTCAAGTTCTCCATAGACTAAAGACATAGACAATCCAAGCAAAGAAGCAGTCAACCTATAGGAAGACTAGTAATTCAGTTAAAACTGCAGAAATATCAATTATTACTCATAAATTAATCATTTTTTAAAGCTTACTTATGTTACACAGCATACCAGTCCAACCTGATTCACATTCACATGTGAATGGTACGTGGCTAGCACGTGTCATATTGAAAAAACAATGTCCATTTAAACAGCCTGGCATTGTAATACATTGGTCACAGCTTGAACCTGTCCAACCATCGAAACAACTGGAAAAATGAATACAATTTGAAATGTAATCTTCAGGATACTAAGACATAGCATAGTTTCAAATGAGCTATTTTTAATTAGATCAGTCACTTAGCAATATTCAAAATGCTTGAAGTTTAATTGGTATTATTATATTACTATTCATTCCCTACGTTCCAAGTGGAACGCTTTACCATCACATCTTTATTGGACTCTGTTATTTCCTATCATTTTTCAGTTGGCTCCACGACTATTCACAAGCTTTCATTTCATCTTCATCTGACCTTTTAGACTCAGTTGCCCAACTCTTCACTTCCTATTCAGGTTTCATTCGAGGACCTGGTTGGCGTTTGATGTTACACAACTGTCTTCCAGACGTATGTCCAATTCATCTCCATTTCTTTCTGCATATTTGTTCAGAAATAGGCTGTTGTTTGATTCATTGATTTCCAGAGTTCATTGCTGACTGTCCTTTCTGGTCATTCGATTTTCAGTATTGAACGAAAACAAGCATTGATAAACGTCTGCAACAGTGCTTTTGCTGGCGGGTACGCCAAGTCCATGAATCCTATTAGAGTACTGACTCACCTGACATTAATATAAAAAATTGGGATCTTGTTTGTGGTGCTGATTGCTGTAGATTTCCATATTGATTACAAAGCGATGAACACCTGCATATATTGCTTTTCCGATACTAGTTGTCTTTGACATCCGTTTCGCCTGAAGCTGAGACTGTGTTTCAATAACACCTAAGTGAGAGAGACGACTTTCCTTAGATGTGTTCCACTGGTGGAGATTCGTGTTTGTTGTTGTCAGTTTGGCATCTTAGTAACCTTCGTTTCTTATATGTTCACCTAAAGTTCAGTCTTTGCTGTCTCTTCTGCCAGCTTGTTGATTATCGCCTGTAAATCCTCGAGTTTAGACATAAATCATCCGTGAAGTACGGGTCTTTTAGACTGTCTTTGTCACTGCAGCCTATGCCCGTCAATTCACTTCCCACAGACGGTCTGTTGCTTGATCCAGTTCACCACAATTAGGAATATCATTGTTAATAGTATACAACTTTGTCTTACTCCTGTCTTCACTTCAAACGCTTCAATGAAGTTTTCATTTTGAGCTGGTGAGATGCGCTAAATGTATACTTTATTATTGTTGACAGACATCGACAGACTGCTTTTCTTTTATGCAGTTTTACAATATTAACCTTGGAAGTCAGAGTAAAGTATTGTAATATTCAAATCAGAATTAAACCTTTGCAGAATTAGGTAATATTTACAAACCAGTCACCAAATTGTAGATGGCTTCTTCCTTCAGTAGTAAGCATGATCAACTTCTACTGGTAGAATGGAATATTCATTTTAAATCGCTGACTAATATACATTAGAAATACATCTGAAGAAAGCCTCTTGACATCGTATTCAACTTATAGTGCTTATTTCCTGATAGTTTGGTTTATGTTAGATAAAATAATCTCGTAATACTAATTTTGTAAAACTTAGTTATTTTCGTAATTTTTGTGCGTCAGTTTTACTACTACCTCAATATATTACTTAAATTTGATTTTAAAGCAGTAAAAATGTGATTAACTAAATCAGGTTATACTCCATGTATGAGATGTGCAGCAGAATGAGGTTGAAAATTTAGACAGAATTTCTTTAAGAATAGACAGATGCTGAATAAAGGTAGGCTATTTAATACCCTTACTATTACATTCCTTTAATATTTACTAAATTAAATGAGTTGAGTAAACTTCCAGTTCTAACATTTGCTATCAAAAGAAAATTGTTATGTGGAGTGAATGTGTGGAGCTGTAGGCTGCATCAATCACACTGTATTTCTGCGGACGTGTGGTTCACATGTGGTTCGAGTTCTGCCTCACATACTTCAGAGTGGGCGACTGAGCAATATTCTCAATCCTCGTTCATTATGTGTAGCTAGTAGCCTAATACATGAAAAATCTGTTCCGAGCAACTGAGTTCTAACAACGCAAGAAAATCATGGCCATCGAGGTTGTTTATAAACACCTTTTTCCGTTATGTGATACCATATCAATCATCGGAATTTTAGATCGTTGTGATCGTCCACTCTTAAGAACTGACGGTAATTACAGAAATACGTGAAATAGTTCCATGACATCATTTAGAAAATATAAACGAAACATCATAGTAAAATAGCTCTAACTGACCAATCTATAAGAACTTTATGGATATTTTAGTATTCAGATTGAAAAATACAACTATGGACAAATAGTTTCAATGTTGAAGTCTAAAAAAATGAGTAAATTTTAAATATGGCTGGCAAATGTTTAGCAGCGACTTATTACCAACAAATGCTACGAACTAAATGAAAACAAACTTCGATTTAAATCAATTAGTCCAGATTCAACGAATAAAAAAATTGAATAGAAATAAATAGTCGTATCTGATCAGCACTTTTTCACACGCATGATTTTGGCGGTCCATTTTGTCAAACTCAAGTAGGTCATAAAGCAAGTTAACTAAGTTCAGGGTATTCATGATTTCTTCCAACCATCTGATATCAAACCCTATCCATCGTTTCTAAGAAGATCTATGGGTCAAAAGTAGTAATTTATGTTCTGGTAATTATTTTATTATTCAAGTTTGAATTTTCATTGGTAGAACCTTAAATTACAGCGATATTTTCAGCAAAAACTAAAGTTAGTAAATTCTTTATGGTTATTTATTTTAGTGAATACTGGTCAGGAGAATGACATTGCAGTCACTAGTTTACATTTTCGTTCCTGGTTGATTTGTCACAACATAGATGCGGCTTTTGAGGGGTTAATCGTTGTGTTGTCTTCTATACACTAGATTGTTGAGGCTGAACTGGATTTCATTCATTTAGAACTTGGACATGGTATCCTTGAATTCACCATGGACTTTCGTTTCTAACTTGTTTTAACTTACTCAAACTGATGACTGCTCTCACGTTTGATTACCGATGCTTGTATACGAACTAGATTGAATTTTCTACTTGGAATATTCGTTGTCTCATTTCCTTGTGGACTTCTGTCTGTATTTAGTATTCTTTTGTTCAATTTGTTCTGCTTGTCTTGATGAATTGCTTGAGGTGGAATATTGTTTTATCGATTTTATTATTATTTATTTTTGATTACAGCTTGATTCCACACCATATTTTTGGTACAGGTATGGAATTTTCAGCATGTGATATCGGTAGCCCATATTTTGCAGGCCAACCATAGATATCAGGTGTGCGTCGGCAGGGGATCGAACCCCGGACCATGTGTATGATCGGCGAGAGTCATAACCGCTGTGCCACCGACGCACATATTCACATATTCAGTAATTTAATTTTCACCTTAAGTAATTCCTCTCAGTTAGTGACGTAATCATATTTAAATATTTCACTTTTATAGTATCAACAATAGTAGGTGTGGTTTTCAACTCACCTGCATAATTCCGGTCCAATACAATTTCCATGTTTACAGCCTTTTCTGCAAAGTGCTAAAAATTTCAATCAAAAAAATCGATTTCTTTAGGAAGTGATGACATTGCACTACTTACTTTTTAATTATCCTACATTCATCAGTGTAAGAAGAAAAACTAATAGAATTCAAAAAAATATTCTAGTGCATAGGTCAACAGCTGCCTTCGCTGGCTCCATACTGAAGATCAAACGGCCGGCCGGGCAGAAAGAATTAGCAACAAGAAACTCTGGCTGGGAACAAACCAACCAAGAGCCGACTGCTCAACAAATACGTAGCGGAAAATGGAGAAGGATCGGGCATACGTTGAGGGAGCCGTCAAATGACATCGCGTTCCAGGCCTTCGGGTGGAATCCAGATGGGAAGCGACTATTGGGTCGTCGGTGCGGGGGTGACATGGTGGAGATGGTGCAAGTAGGAGATGAGAGGTTGTGGGCAATCGTGGACCCAGGTGAAGAGGACGGCAGAAAATAGAACAAAGTTGAGATGTGTTGTTGAAGCCCTATGTTCCACTCTGAACCAAAGAGAATAATAATAAGTAATAATCAACATCCGTAAGTCCAATTTCATCTAAATTACATCAGTGCTTCACTGAAGTGTATTTTTTGAATATCTCTCAACTAAATCAAGAATAGATCTTTGTAAGTTAGTCAGAAGTTATTCTTTAACATTTATCCTGACGATCTAAAGTTATCATTACTATTACTTTCAACACAGACGATCAGAAGATACATGCAGGCAGATGCATCTAAGATGAATCATTCTGTAAAAGTGAATGCAAAATCTGTTTATCACATCATGTATAGGCTATCACAAGGTTTTTATTTTACTCAGACTTTGGAAGCCATTCTCATTTAGTTTATGAGACCAGAACTGTGTTCCAAAAAAGATTAATGTAATTCAGGCAAGTATGATAATGGAATACAAATAAACGTTTTCAGCTGCCGTTATTATTGTAGGCATTATTCTCACCTTTCAATAATTGTCATCTTATATAATTAACTCCTCATTTACATGTTGTAGATATTTTCTTTGAGTTAATAACATACGTAACTAGTAAAAACGTTAATTCTACTACGCATGATTTGTGAATAAACTTTGATTAAACTTCAGTGCGATATCACTGTCTCCTACTTTTTGTCCAAATTTTATTTCCGTTTACTAGTGACATTTATTTCATCTTTTTCAAGTGTTGGTTCTGTAGGGATTTTGTTTGATTGCATGGAGGATTTCATCATGAGCTGACATCAGTTGAAGATGAGGCAGTAACTCATCGAAGAAGACATTGCGAAATGGTCGCGCTATGTCGTGAATTGGCAGAAGTTAGAATTCAAGGACCATTGGATCGGGTTCCAGTGGCTCAATGGTCTACGAGCTTGCCTTGTAACCAGAAGGTTCTGGGTTCGAACCTCGGTGGTGGGTGCGTACTGATGAAGAGTCCCAAACTAGGACGAAACAGCTGTCCAGTACTCCCAGGTTTTCCAGTGGTTCTCTAACTGATGTCAGCTCATGATGAAATCCTCCATGCAATTTATTTCATCATATGACAACTTTCCGGAAACTGTTCGGCTTTTAATCTTTTGACTGTAACTGCAGTTTGAATATATGTATACTCACGTGTATAAAAGGTTTCAAGAGTTAATTTGCGGAAATTTGATTTGTTTCAAGTTTGATCTCATGGACAGGTGTCAACTGGAGAATCATTGGAAAATCAGGGAGTACTGGAAAGCTCTTTCCTCCTAGTCTACAATCCTTCAGCATCACACAACCACGAATCCACCAAGGATCAAACACACAATCATCACGTTGTGAGGCCAAGCTCATTGACTATTCAATCACTGGGACCCAATCCACTGACCCATGGATTCTAATTCCTGTCAGTTCGTGACTTCTAGTGCAACCGCCAGCCAGTATCAGCGATAAGTATTTATTTGAATAAGGCATTTAGAAGACAAATTTCACGAGTTGATATCATCATTTCCTAGTTTCTTCACAACCGCTTTAAAACTAACATGGTTCACAATAACAAAATAAAAAGCATGACAATTACTCAGTTATATGAAACAAAAGTACATACTACTAGTGACCAATCATATTTAAATAGGTCAAGTAATCCATGGTAGGTGAAGGTTGAAGTCTATTGTTTTTTGTACACATAGTTTAGGATGTATGTGGTAAATCTAAAGTGCTTCCATCACCTTCAATAACCTTGAATTAGACTTATGTGAAATAATTGTGAAAGTCATTAATTAATAGTGATTTTGTGACCTGACATTAATAAGTGCTCTACTATGGATGATGATGGATTTTTATTCAGATTAATTGCAATGGGATTTTCTACATCTTTTAATAACCATTTTGGAGCATGTTTTTTCAACGACATTGGAACATTCTATTGGTTCTACCTATATATGTGTCACTTCAACTGCAGGTGAACTTGTAGATATGTAACGACAGAAGACAAGGGCCAAGTAACAGATATTTATATATTTTTATGTACATTATTATTCGTAATTATTAACAGAGAAACAGCGTCTTCTGATTGGTTGTTTTCTCGCTGAAAGTTAATCTATCATCTCTTTGTGGCTGTTTCTTTGAAGGTCAGACCGTATATCTGCGAATCGTATCCGCCCACGCAAAGTCTTTGTTCTTGTTCTTCTCGTGACCTAAATTTGGGACGTAAACATTGACGTAAATTGCTTTCTACAAATTTTGGCTAACAGACAGCTCTCACCAGAGATACAGCTTGAAGTAGAGTCCACAGAATTTCGTCCTTTAATCGTAGGTACAGGGATCGAAAATGTTCGAGATGTGAGGGAAAGAGATGCAGCATAGAATGTGCGTTTGATGGCTGACCGAAGTTTTTGAGCTGTCCACTGCATAATCTAGTCACCGTTGAATGGTAGGTTAATAAAGATAGTTTTCTTTTGTACAGAAGCGGTCTTTTCTAGATGTGGTCTATCCTTACTGTAACAATTGATAAAGTTTTCTGGATAACCATTAGCTAATAAAACTGAATGTATATGTCAAAGCTCATCCATCAGTGTGTCACTCGTGCATATTTTGCGGGCCCTTGAGAACAAACATTTCACCATGGAACGTTTATACTGGATAGGAACAAAATTGGTGAAATGAAGATATTGTCCACTCCATGTCTGTTTACGAAAAGTAGATCGTTAAATCGTTCCATCATCTCTCCTAGTCACAGTAATATCCATGAAACCGAGTTTGTTATTCGATTCGAGTTCGGAAGTCACTCGGATATTTGAATCAATATTATTAAATAGAGTAATAAGTTTCCAGTAGACTTACTATTATTACCAATAATGAGTGGATCATCCACATAACGTTTATATAGCATAAATTCTCCAAGCATACCTTGCATTTGTCTCTCCAATTTTGACATGAAAATATCTGCTAACTGGGGCCCAAGAGGGCTACCCATCGCAACACCATCGATTTTTCTGTATGCCTTTTCTTGGAAGGTGAATCTGATATTTTCTGTACACATTAAGATGATGTCTCTGATGTAAGTGATGTAAATATTTATCCCATGACCTCACCTAGTCGACCTCATTAGTGGTCACAACTACTAACTAGAACTCTAAACACTTTCGCCTTATAACCAATCACTAGAGGGTATCAGATTAATTTTCAGGAGGTGATTTGTAGAGACTTGATTTGATTCAGGTTTAATCACAAAGTGACGCAAGTTAGAGAACTGTTGAAAACCAGGGAGTACTTGGTCCTGAGTTCGTTCTCAGGTATGGTTGGGTTTGCATTATTATTATTGTTCCCTTGGGTTCCTAGTGGAACATAGGGCTTCAACTGCACGCCTCCACTTGCTTCTGTCTTGTGCTATACTTTTCACTTGCATCCATGTTAGTCCATACTGTTTCAACTCTTCTTCACACGATCTCCTCCATGTCACCCTTGCACTGACGTCCCACTCGCCGCTCTCCTTTCGGGTTCCACTCGAGCTATGGCCTGACGCGTGATGTCACTCAATGGCCTCCTCAGCGAGTGTTCAATCCATCTCCACTTTCTCCTGCATATTTGTTGGGCGATTGGTTCCTGTTTTGTTTGTTCCCATAGTTTCTTGTTGGTGATTCTCCCAAGCCATCTCATCTTCAGTATAGAACGGAGACAGTTGTTGATAAATGTCTGCAACCTGTTGAAAATATTCTTGGTGACCCGCCAAGTTTCTAATCCGTATAGAAGAAGTGACTTGATATTTGTATTGAAAATCCGAATTTTGTTGTTGATGCAGGCTGAGTGATGAAGATTTCCGGATTGGTTTCAGGTTGATGAATGTGTTTCTCGCCTTCCCGATTCTCGCTCAATTTGACATCCTCGTCCGTTCCTCCTGTAGTTGAGACAATGCTCCCTAGATAAGTAAGTGAATGAAGTAACCTCTTTCAAATCCCTCCCGTTGATGGTGATTGGCGGTGGATGTTGCTGCTGTTGTTGCTGTTGGTTGGTTATTTTCATAACCTCCGTCTTGTCTATGTTCACCTGCAGTCCTGTCTTTGCTGCTTCTTCGACCAGTTTGTCGGTTTTCGCTTGTAAGTCTTCGATTCTGTGTGACATCAAACATAAATCATCCACGCTCGAAATCCAGGTCTTCTAGGTTCTTCACATCGGTCCAGGATCTCTTTGTATTCTCGTTTCCCACTGTCTGACGCATAATCCAGTCCACCACAATTAGGAATATCATTGGTGATAATAAGCACCCTTGTCTGACTCCTGTGTTTACTCCAAACGCTTCGCTGAGTTTTCCGTTGTGGATCACTTGACATGTTCCGTTGTCGTACAGCTGTTGAATAAGGTTGATGAATATTTGGGGTACGCCGTAGTACTCGAGTAGTTTCCAGATTACTTCGCGGTCAACGCTGTCGAAGGCCTTCTCAAAGTCTATGAAGTTGAGGTAGAGATTTGATTGCCATTCCATGCTTTGTTCGATGATAATGCGTAGAGTTGCAATTTGGTCAGAACATGATTTGCCTTTCCTGAATCCAGCTTGTTCTGGTCGGAGTTCTGTATCCAGTGCGTCCTTTATCCTCTCCAGGATGATGCGACTCAGGATTTTACTTGGCTCCGACAGGAACATGATTCCTCGCCAGTTCTTGCAGAGTCCAGGTCGCCTTCTTTGGAAGTTTCACCAGGTAACCTTTCCTCCAGTCAGTAGGCACCTTTCCCTCTTTCCAGATCTTTTGTAATAATGGAGTCAGAATCTCTGCTGTCGTTTCTGGGTCCGCTTTCAGAAGCTTGAGTTGGGTTTGCATACTACCTAGGAATCCCAAACTAGAATGCGAAATATGTACAGTACTCCCTTGTATTCAATGGTTCTCTGAATGACATCAACCCATGGTCAAACTTGATACAAAAAGTGCGATTGACAGAGGTTGTGTCTGAAAATCCACTTACTGTAAAACTTTCTTCTATCGTTTTGTCTACTTATTTATGTATTTAAGTAGCATAAAACAAATTTGTTTTTTAATGTAGGGTAAATTATTCCAGTGTCTTTATTGCATGTGCCCGCTAATTGTAGCGTCGTAGTCCGTTTCTATGGTGGCTTAATGACAAGTTGTATTTTTCATACACTTTATAAAGGAAATTTTGCATCCGAAAAATTTTTTATGATGAACATAATATCGTCAGCGTAATGTACTTGAATCGCATTATATTTGCTGCATTCTTATCAGAAAATGAGGCTTCATAGTGACATCTGAGCGATGTAATGGATTAAAGGAGGCAGTAAGTTCACAATTTATACGTCTTTCGAAATTATCATGAGATCATGCTAGTATATCTGGCGTATTTATTAAAACGCGCTAATATTCACAGGATTAAGCAGGTGGTGCAATTTCAGAAAAGGGAAATGCCCAAATTATACTATGTTGAATGCAGTCAGAACGTCAGAAAGGATAGAAAAACTGGTCTGTAGGATTATTTTATGTACCATAGTTGTCGGACGATTAGAAGGAGTAGTCTGGACAATATTCTCATGAATGTCTATTATAATATATTTTCTTCTTTAATTATTCCATGAACTTAATCTGCTTAGAATAGGAACTGTGGTATATTTCTACGAGATGATAAGTTTCTTTGCAGCAGCATCTGTGTTTTTCATATGCTTACTGTTAAGTGATTGGACTCACTTTTAGAAGTACAAACTAAACTTCAAAACCTGACGGATTTGAACAAATACATCTTTTATTGACTTTTTGTGCTTGATCATGTAAAGCAAATAGTTGGTTGGGCAAAACTCTAGATTTTCAAGAGTTATTCTGTAGGAATTTGATTTATTTTAAGTTTGGTTACCGATTAGTTTCAGTCAGAGAGCGATTGGGAAATCAGAAAGTACTGGGGAGCTCTTTCCTCCTAGTCTGGGACACTCCAGTAGTATTCACCCACCGGAATTCGAACAAGGACCTTCCACTACTACAAGGCAAGTTTGTAGACCTCGTAGATAACAATCCGTGATCAAACTTGAATCAAATGAAATCCCCACAAATTATCTCCTCAAAATTAATCTGATACCCTCTAGTGGCTGGTTATAAGATGAAGATGCCTGGTGTTCTAGTTAGAAGTCTTGACCACCAGTGAAGTCTACTAGGTGACGTGTGCGAACAAATATTTGTCGCTGACATTGGCTGGCTGTCGCACTAGAAGTCACGAACTGACAGGAATTAGAATCCATGGGTCAGTGGATTGGGTCCCAGTGATTGAATAGTCAATGAACTTGGCCTCACAATGTGATGATTGTGTGTTTGATCCTTGGTGGATTCGTGGTTGTGTGATGCTGAAGGATTGTAGACTAGGAGGAGAGAGCTTTCCAGTACTCCCTGATTTTCCACTAGTCCTCTAACTGATACCAATCCGTTGTTATATCTGTAAGAAAACTCTGGTTTTTTGAAGTGAAATCCAGATATTTCATTCAGTTAGATCGATAGAGCGTGGGGCTATTAGTTTTATGTCTCCTTGTCTGAATCCTGTTGCAGTCGAAGTTTATGGCCCAAGTTCAGTTTTTGTCCGCTTCCATCAATGTCATTCTTTTATCGTTTCCATCAGGGAATAACTGCGTCCGTGAAAAATGTTTAGGCTAAATAGCATTAAGTATTTGTTCCATCCTTTTCCTGGTATCATCAGCTGCGCGTTGCGCTGATCCCTCGAGGAATCGAATCTTTTCACACTACAAATTCCTTATAAATTTCTAAATTGTTTAGCACTTGTTCTGTTAACACATTATTGGCATCCAGGTGGTGTGCTTGAGTCACCGGACTACGTGAATTTCCATCCAAGATAATACTTCGAATTTTCTCTATCTACTATTATTTTAATCTCTTTCAGGCTAGAGCACGGATTTATACCAGTTAGAGAACCATTGAAAGCCATGGAGTACTGGAGAGCTGTTTCTGTGGTCCTAGTTTGAGACTCATCGGCAGTACGCACCCACACACTGGGGTTCGAACCCAGGACCTTCCGGTTACAAGGCAAGCTCATATACCATTCATCCTGTTGGACCCAATACTCCCTGGTTTTCAATGGTTCTGTAACTGATATCATTTCGTTGCCTAACCTGAAGCAAATAGAATCCCTAAAGGCTAATTACTGAAAATTAATCCGATGCTCGCTAGTGACTGGCTGCAGGATGAAATTGCCCGGAGTTCTAGTGAGAAGTTATGACCAGTGGGGGCAATCCAGTCGGGAGTGAGGATGGAGTTCCCGCCGATGAAACTGGTTGATGGTCTCGCTATAATCATGAATTCGTAGAAGTTAGAATTCATGGACTGGCCACTGAATTGGGTCCAAGTGGCTGAATGGTATATGAACTTGCCATGTAACCGAAGGTCCTGGGTTTGAAACCCAGTGGATGCGTACTGCCGATGATTCCCAAACTAGGACGAAACAGCTTTCTAGTACTTCATGGATTTCAGTGGTTCTCTAACAGATATCATTCCCCGGTCTAACCTGAAATAATCAGAATCCATAAAAACTAATTTTTGAAAATTATTGCCTACTATCGCCAATGATTTTCCTGATTGCAGTAGACTGGATAAGGCGACAGAAAACGGGCAGAGAGGAGACAGGCATATAATGGACCCACACAAAAAACTTGGAGGATCTGGACTTCGCCGATGGTATGTGTCTGATTTCCCACAAAATGGAAGATATGCAAGCGAAAAGCAACAAGTTGGCAGGAGAAGCATCCAGGGAAGATAGATAGGATTTCAGGTGAACATAGATTAGACAGAGGTGATGGAGATTCCTGGCCAGCAGCAACACCAACAACAGCAGACAACAATCAGCATAAATGAGAGGAACCCGAAAGAAACAACCTCTTTGACCTACCTGGGAAGCATCGTTTCAACTACAGGCCGACGGAACTGACGAGGATATCAAAGCAAGAATCGGAAAAGCAAGACAAGCTTTCACTACTCTCAAGTCTGTGTGGAGGTCAACAGCACTCAGAATGGAAAATAATATCCGCATTTTTAACTCCATTGTGAAGTCAGTGCTACTATACGGATCAGATACTTGGCGCGTCATAAAGAGCATCTCAAACAAACTACAGACCTTCATTAACAGATGTCTTCGCTCAATACCACTCAAGATCTTATGGCCAGAAAAGATCAGCAATGAGGGATCTCTGGGAGCGAACCAACCCAGCAGGAACCGATTGTGAAACAAATATGCAGAAGGAAATGGAGATGGATTGGCCATACTCTTAGGAAACCATCAAGTGACATCACTAGACAAGCCATTGCTCGAGTGGAACCTGAAAAGGAAGCGGCGAGTTGGTCGTCAGTGCAAGGGTGACTTGGAGGAGTTGATGTGAAAAGGAGATGAAAGCATGTGGGCAGACTTGAAGCCAGGTGAAAACGTTGGCAGAGAACCGAATGCAATGGAGACGCGCTGCTGAAGCCCTATGTTTCTCTAGGAATTAAAGGAAATAATAATAATGATTTTTGAAAATTATTTTAGTCATTTAGTCACCCCGTTGAATCACGAAATGTACTCGCACAAGTTTTTAATTAGCTTTGAGCCTACTGTTTTGCATTTCTCGGGGACGAAGGAAGAATAGACTACACATAGAACAGTATTGCATTACATGGTTTACTTTGGATTCATGTTTTTACTTGAACATCCTGAATGAAGAGAGAATATTAGGCCATAAATCACGCTGAGAATTGTATATATATATACATATATATATATATATATTGTGTAAACATTTTGTCCAGAATAAAGCTGTTATTATTATGGTTAGTATTACTTCTTTTTCCGTAAACAGTTGTTTCATCACATTTAGCTAAATAATGCATTTTTGACTATTAATTGCGTTGACAATGTGCCCTTTTGTTTTGAATCATTTGCCTTATTTAACTTTCTGTGCTACACTAATTTGTGTATAACAGTTTTCCACACATAATTTGTAATCCTGGCGTATTTTTTAAACTGTTGTTTGAATGCAACTGATAAGAAGCCATGAAATAAAATAAATTCACTGCTTTTTGTAATATTTCGGTAATCTTCAGACACCATAAGGTATATATATATACTACGCAAGAGGACAGATGAAAATTACTGAAAGAGCTAATTATCCTGTTTATGGTTTCGATTAGGTAAGGTAATATGTGACTTGCTTTCTGTAATGCTTTAATTTTAATTTGTACACTATGGGTTCATTTCTTCTAATTGATTTTAGTAGGGTAAAGATTACTTCACTAATGAATAAAGTTAAATGGAAGCGAATGCTAACATCACATGTCGATATTTCTGCATACAAATCAGGCTACTATTTTTAGGAGAGTAACTTGGTGTAACTTGTACAAAACTGTTTACCAGCATGAGCAATCCACGGAGAATGAGGCTATCAAACAACCTGTGGTAGTGCATATTGTCAAAGTAATTATGACATTTCCTATACTGCAAAAGTCAATGTGTTGCACAAATGTTGTTTAAAATGTTAACATAGCGAAAATATTCATTCAGACATCTATAAAATACAAAATAATTGAGCAAAAATATATCCTTTTTGATAATTTCCTCTTCCGGCTCTACAATTATATATATGTTTATATACATAGAATATTCTAGATTAGTAGTCAATAACAATATTAGTGTTCTTTAAATAATATCGATTTGTAAAGTAAGATCAATGGAATTACAGTTTATTAAAGATACTTAAATTATAATAATAATAAAGATATAGTAACGAATAGAATATCAACTAAAATTAGGAAAATTTCACAAAAATTGAGGGTCATTCAAACCTAGATGGCCGCCGTAAGGATAATGTCTGAACTAGCTTCATTTGGACGCAAAAATTGGGCTTCTTAATGTGGATCCCGACGGCCTCAGCAATATGTAGTAATCGAACTCATAAGGCGAAATCGAGATTTGTCGGTATGCTGTAAATGACCCTGAAAGCATGGTTAACATCAACCTTGTGTTCTGTATCCACAAGATGAGATAGAATAGCGCTATGAATGCATTTTGTTTGTCCTTTACTTGACCACTAAGCAGGGTGATGTTCGGAAATTCGACGAGAAACACGCCTAATTGTACAGTTTTTGTAACTGGCTCCACAGGAGCAGTTAAATTGGAGGGGGTACACATGGAAGAGGCGAAATTAGGCAGTTTATCTTTTACTCCTGTAAAGGACACAGTGAATTAATTTCTATTCTTGTTTAACATTGTGACGCAATTACAACGGAGTAATTGTTTGGAAAATCCCTTCTGAAAGATCTATTTACAATATTGCTATTTATTCAAGCATTCCAACCAACTTTGTAATTATTATTAATGCTCTTTTCTCCTAGACTGTATATCATTATTCTAACGTTCACATATTATCTGTTGACTTAATCCTCATTATTTGTCTTTGTTCCTGTTTAATCTCTGATTTGAATGCTTCTCTGTGTTGTTGTGTGTTGGCATTGGTAATATGTTTTTCGACGACTGTGATTTTGGTTGAATGAGTCAGGGTTATTCCGACCTTGGACTGTCTGTGGGGATTTTCCGGTGTGTGATTCTTGTGAACAAAGTCTTGATCCTAAGTTGACGGGAATATTCTACTTGATTCTCAGATGTTTCCTACGGTTGGTTGACATGGGTTAAATAATTCTGTTGTATGATACTTGTTTTGTACTTGGGAACTAATCTGATCTGTGCAGCTGTCTAACGGCACTGTTGAGGTAATTTTGAGTTCTCATGTTACTATTCTGAAATAGAATCACAGACTTTACAGCAGATAACCATCTTTTTGCTGTCTTTAGGGAGTTATATGATTGTGTGTTTTTGTGTGGCTGAAGGAAGTTTTGATCAGCTATACAGTAGGAAACAAAGATGGATTTCCTGAGTTCATACCACAACAAGTCAGTAAGCACCTTTAAAATACTTGTGTAGACTTTTCCAATTATTCACTCTTATTCATGTCTAAATAAATCGAATTGCTGATCAAAACTGAATTAAAGAACAGAAAGAGGTTAATTCTATTCCTTTTTTCACTAAAGTTTGTGGGGCGGGGGTTATGAGTAGGCAGCATCGGGATATTAAACACAATTATCTTAAGACACCAATTTTTGGTTGGAGGATTTCATCATGAGCTGACATCAGTTAGAGAACCATTGGAAAACCTGCAGGAAGTACTGGACAGCTGTTTCGTCCCAGTTCGGGACTCTTCACAGTACACGCACCAACCGAACTACGAGCCCTCCTTGTAACCAGAAGGTCCCGGGTTCGAACCCCGCCGGTGGTTGCGTAATGTGAAGAGTCTCAAACTAGGATGAAACAGCTGTCCAGTACTCTCACGTTTTCCAATGGTTCCCTAATCGATGTCAGCTCATGATGATATCCTCCAACCAACCAATAAATCAATCAATCGAAATCCCTACCAACCCATACTTGAAAATACCTATTTTTACCAACCGGAGCTTCTGTAGTAACTAAGGTGTGAAAACTGTTACGAATGTTAAAAATAAATGAAACATTCGAAATCCATTTACAAAAAAATTAAAATAAGTTTTCTAACCTTGATTACATCTTGCACCTGTCCATCCACGGTTACATACTAATTCTCCTGTTTGTGGATGACAATGATAATGACCGAGTTTAGAGTCACGTGGTTTACAATAATAATTACAATTTTCTCCATAGTAGTTTAATGAACATGAATAACGATACTTAACAGAGATATTGAAATGTAGCGGAGCTGTTGATGATAATGATGATGAAGATGATGTGTTTAAAGTTGTTTCAGCCACAGACTCTTGATATGCATCTGAATTTGAATTATTATCACTTCCAAATAAGTTGATTCGTTTCCATGGTTGATTAAGCTCAACTCTGGATAAAACTGTTGATAGCTGATCGATTAGCCATAAATCTGGAAGATAAAAGCTCACTCTTATTAATGTTGTTATTATTATAGGTTGTAGCATTTAACTGATAAAAAGAAATGGTAATCGATATTTTGTTCATTCAGAATCAATTGGTTGTTTGTTATTTGTCTATACAACACAGTATTAAAGTGTGCTTTATTTCACCTTTAAGGAATTTTAGGTGGTCGGAGAGAAAGTCTCAGTTGTAAAAAGAAACATTGGTTACAGCATGCTCGAAACGCAGAACAGACATTTATAATCTTGTGGGCTTTAACTAAATCTATTCGCTACTGCAATAGTACATGGAGGAATTTCAGTAGCCCAGGGTTTATGCAGGCCACCACAGATCAACCCTTCGGTATACGTAGGATTATTTCAAAGAAAGAAATTCGCACAAGAGATAACTTCGAAGCTACTACAATGATCATGGTACCTAATTAGTGAATTATTTCTCTCCCTTAGGGTAGAATGAATTTTACTGTCCATGGATGGGTATATGAAACTACTGAATGTAAGTTCTGGGATCCATTTCAATTGTCCACATATATATTCGTTTGAGGATACAACACAGTGCCATGTGTTGCTTAGTGTCACGCTAGCGTTACATTAAACTCTACAGTTCACTCTCAACAATATCTGAAAAGGACTCTTTATATATAGTCCTATGTTTATAGATATGCTTCCATATATGTTAGAAATACTCTAAGTAATCGTCCTGAATTAAACTTTAGCGAGTGAAGTATCCTTTAATTTATTTATCGAGTGGTCAGCGGAATCCAGAGTAATGACATTTTCTAAGTTTATGAATCAAATCATTTAAAATAGGTAAGCAGCATTAATCAGTCTTCTCAGAGGTAATGTTTTCATCCATGGAACTAATGGCATGAGTGAAGATCCTGGGAGAGAAAGGTACACCTGACTGACTGTCATGACGTCTAAATCGAAAGTGATCTATGGATCACCACTGATCACTATCACAGAAAATGATTATCATATTTTCAAGTATTGGTTTGTAGGGATTTTGTTTGATTGGTTACAGGATTTCATCATGAGCTGACATCAGTTAGAGAACCATTGGAAAACTGAAGAGTACTGGACAGCAGTTCCGTCCTAGTTTGGGACTCTTCACAGTACGCACCCACCACCAGGGTTCGAACTCAGGAATTACAAGTTATAGGGAGGGCTGGTAGCCTGTAGCTCGTTGAGTGCAAACTGATGAAAAGTCCGAGACAAGGACGAAACAACTGTCCAGTACTCCCTGCTGGTTTTCAAATAAGTTCTCTAACTGATGTCAGCTAATGATGAAATCCTGTAATCGATTATATTGTTCTGCTTTAAACGATAATTTTACAAAATGCATGTCAAGGTAGGCGGAACAGTCGCTTTGGTGATTATTCTTTGAAATATGCATCTTATTCAGAAGGGGATTAATGTCTTTGTATTTGATATCAATTTCACAAGGGATAAATAGTGATAAAAATTGTTACTAATAAAGTGGTTGTTTAGTATTTCCCAATTTTTGATATTTTATGATAGCTGTTACGTCGCTAGGCTTCATAATGTCTTCCCTAATAACTTTATTAAGTTAGAGAGTAATATGTAGGGATTGTGGCTTCTGAAATCAATGTTAAACCTGAGAACTTTAAGCAGAGAATAAACCAGTGTTGTTTAGTTTTTCGGAATGTTTTAGGGAAGCCTAATTATTGTGAAAACAACACCACTCGTTAGCACCTAGTCTTGAGTTAGATTCCCCAAAGGTCTAATCGGAATTGTTACACGACGTTATTCATCATATTGGACATAGCAGAGGTTTCTCTTATCGATGGTAGTGGATCGCGGTGATACATTTGAAGACTTCCAAATTGGAAAGAGATAGCTGTCAAGTTTTATTTGATTTTTAGTGAATCTTTATCCTATGTAATTTCATGATGAAAACGTTCACAGTAAATGGCAAATGCCTATAATTTTCAACTCTTGTATTGTAAGTAATATAGACTAATGTTTGTATTTTTAACTGAGAAAAGATTACACTTAATTTCTTATTTCAGGAGTAAGTTCTATCACGAAATTGAAAAGAATTAATTCAAATGCAACCAGTAGGAAAAGACAGCTATCAGAGGTAGCGCATAAAGTCACACATCAGTTTAGTTGTGTTGGAATCTTTAACTGCTGAAGATGTTTTCTGGGATGATAATCGGACATCCTCAATTAAGTCACCTAGCTCAGAGAAGACTCGAGAAGACAAATCTTCCCCATCACTTCTAAAATAGCATATTGCTAGTAGTTAGTTCGAACTACATCAGCTAATTATTAGAAAACGTTATTCATTATTGAGTACAAAAGAATTACTTAAAACTACAGAATTTTATAAATAAAATAAACACTATGTAATACAAGTAATTGGAGATAATCGCTTACCTCCATTGGACGTTAGATGGTATACATTGAATAACACTTGAAGGCTGTTCTGTAAATAAAATTCAATAAAATAAACATCAGAACAGTTAGGATACACAAATTAGGTCAGATTAAAAACAACCAATCATGAAGTAATTGAATCAAAGAAATATAATCAAAATCAAATGGTCTGTTAATACTCAATTAATAAGGCAAATAATCCTATACACCAACGGAAACTGGTTATTTCAGTCGAATAGAGTGTAGAATAGGAAACTGAGAACAAGAGCAGTCAGTTTTTATAAAAAGACTCGCATATCAAAAACTCATACACTTGAGGTGTTAGTTAAAAATGCTCCAACTTCAAGGAAATCGTAAAGCATTGTGTAGGAACCCAGCTGATGAATCTCAGTTAGGACTAAACTCTAACTTAATTCCACTTTTTACCACCTCCACCATATCAATAACATTTATGCGGTTTATAAGAATTTTCTGTTGAGAAACTTTTGTCATTATTCTCATATTAGACTGTTAGGCAGCAAGCAGTATGTTATCAATCAGGAACTGGGTTATCGCGATTCAGGCAGATTTTAATAAACGCATCACTATGAACTGAAATCAACAAGAATAGAATTTAGAACTACGGAAAACTGTATAACCACTTAGTTTTATTCATATGAACTGTGATCAAGATTTGACCGAATAGTTCCAAAATAATTGGGTGCCGAGTGAGAAGTAGACATTTGTAAAAATTATATTTGTAAGACCTCAGCGAAATTGAAATGATTAATTCCAACGTTTCGTTCGGCAATCTGGTCCGAACTTCTTCAGGAAAATTAATCGAAATTAACATAACAGAGGTTTATATATAAAAGGACACATCCTGTTTTTAGAAACTTTGTCCAATCGTATGAGTCATGAAACAGATATCAACATGTATAATAAACAAAATTGCATGAGCTGTGATCAAAATTTGACCTCAGACTTTCAAAACAGAGTGTACTTTTCATCAGATTACGTTCGACTAAAAGTTTATGGTCGTAGATAACTGAATATGAAAATATATGTGTTTATGCAGTATACAATGGTGTGTGTGTATGTGTGTATGGGTAAACAGTTGTAAAACATTTGTTAGCCTCTCCACAAGAAGATATAGACAATTGGGAATTTCGACCAGGTATGATTAATTAGTGATAAATATCCATTTTTATTTATTAATCAGGTCTTGCCATGCATCAGCTAACATCACACCTTCACATCTGTTCAAACTGTTGGGATTCACCCATATATGTAAGGCTTCCGCAGTCAGTCTTTCCTTATACGAACCAAAACCTTTCTGTAGAACCTTAGTCCTATCAAAGTCGATTTTGTGTCCCGTTTCTATCGAATGTAGTGCAATCGCTGATATGTTTTCTAGCTTCTTTAAGTCTGCAGAGGTCTTTGGAACTACCTTTAGACATTGTTTATGCTCTTTCACTCTTATATTTACCTGTCTGGAAGTTTCTCCTACATATACGGCGTCACAGTCCCCACAGTTAATCTGGTACACGCAATTCTGTTGGTTTTTTCCTCTATTTTATCCTTAACCTTCACCAGTGATGAGCGTAAGGTGTTAGTTGCACGAAAATACACTCTTATGTTATGATCGTTAAGGATTCGCTTTATCTCATCTGATGTTTCTTTGCAGTAAGGAATCACTGCTGTACTAACTCAGTTCTTTGAAACAGGTTTCGATCCATCCTTATCTTCACATTTGAAATGTCTCAACCTCTGTTATGTTAATTTCGATTAATTTTCCTGAAGAAGTTCGGACCAGATTGCCGAACGAAACGTTGGAATTAATCATTTCAATTTCGCTGAGGTCTTACAAATATACAAATATACAATTAGTTTAAGTTTCGAAACTTTTGGCAGCATGAAATCGCAGTCCCATTTGACCTTAAATTGAAAATTATAAAGTTTCATTGCTAAATCCCAGAATATCAGCAAAATAGTAACGTCACAGCCTTAGAACTTAACTACCCTTGACTAAATTCCTGATCCAAGCGTAGGTCAGTAACCTCAGGTTAGGTCAAGTTAGCCGTCCGGTGTTGAGTGATTTTAATTCTCCTCTAGGGAGAAAATATTGTCTCCAAACTAGTAATCGATTGAATAATCTTGAAAATCTAAAAGAATTTTATTTCAAGTTTATATACACGCAAGGATTTATGCATTTACAGACTTATGCATGCAGGTAGGTAGGTAGGTAGGTAGGTAGGCTGGTAGGTAACTGAATGCATATGACGTAGAAATAATTTTGCCTCCATATAATTTCTGTGCTAAAAGTACTTAGTAAGAAGAAGAAAGTTTCTTCATGCTTAGTGAAATATATATTATATAGTCTTTAATACAACATGTATTACAGACATATGTTTTTAATCATGTCATACACAGTCTCTCTTAAAACGTGTACAAAGACAAACAAGTCATGTATTTGATGCAAACGCATAAAACAAATTAACGCGAAAGAAAGTAGTAACAGCGGAAAATATATAAAATGAAAACAAAACTAATACAGATTGACTGATTCTAATGCATTGGATGGATGACATCAGTAGTCGAGGATACTTGTTATTTATTGGTACAATTCACCAAGAGTTCAATTTTCAACAGATGGTAAATGATGAATATATTGCTTGGAAGTTGGCGTACTTTTAAAATTAGAAGAAAAATATTCTTATTAGTCATCCGAACAGGAACATTGTATCCTGCTGAGAGTAATGATTAGTAAATCCACATTTTACTGACTAAGGATAGAGGATATAGTGTGCAAGATGAGTGGAACCTTGACATTAGATAAGTTATTTTAAACTTTCTCAGTAGGGTACCATTACTCACTGGGGATGCATATGCATCCTCAGTGTATAAATTCAAAGTAGAACGAAAAGCGTGTCCTTGATTCCACAGCTAGCTATTACCAAATGAAAAAAACTTTCTTTTTCATTTATATCAGTTTGAAGAATCAGATTGATGTGTAGATTTATGTGATGAAGGCGGTTTGATTACATGGAGATGTGGGATTTAATGTGTATATTAATCCGAGTCGTAAAAGTACTTATTATACGACTTCAAAACAGTTTTACCAGGTTATTGTCAATTAGTGACGGATCAAGAAAAAAATGCAGCTTTTATGCCTGCATTATACCTGATAAAAGCTATTCTGGAGATTTTAGAATAACCCTCGACCTGGACATGCAGGTATACGCATCTGATAGGTCCTAAATAGAACGAAATGCACATCATGGATTCCACTGCTAGTCACTATTATCCAAAATAACTTCACCTTAATCCTAAGACATCTTCGAGGCCTCCGTACTAGGAACCGACTCGTCAACAGAGACCAAGTGTTTCGGTCCAACCTAATCAACTAACGGGAAATGCAAGCTAATCTTGAAGTAAATAATCCTACAGGTTTATTGATGTAAATCAAAATAACCTGGCTTTGGATGCATGTTATTTGGAGAAGAGTGGTCATATATATATAGTTGTCAGCTGTAGATATTACATTAATGTAGCAAATGTGAGATCAACCAAAGATTCAGTGATCAGTTGCTTCCTTTGGGTTGAACTAACTTCAACGAACTAATCAGTACTAGCCTTCTGACTCTGTTACCTGTACTTATCTTGTGTGTGATGTAAGTTTTAAATTTTATCTGTCACGGGTTAGTTGCAAAATTTAGGTGGGCGCAAGAGCACTAAAGGGTATTTTGAAGTAATAAAACTAGTTAGGTAAACAGAAAGCTTTGAGAGTTGTATAACAGTTGACTGAGCTAATAAAGCTGAGATCATCAAAACTAAATATGACGTTATTCAAAGTTCAAGGACATAACCACATGGACTATTATTGTACGTCTTTTAATTTCTGTTTCCGGTGTATTCTTCTTATTTTTGTTTTAGATCAAAACAACATGATATTTTGTCAGATTTCGTGCTTTCCTGATACGTCGGTCACTTGAATTATTTATTATTACTTATTATTCCCTTGAATTCCGAGTGGAACATAGGGCTTTAACAACACGTCTCTACTTTGTCCGATCTTCTGCCACCTTCTTCGGCTTGGACCACGGTTGCTTACAATCTCTCATCTCTTCCTCACACGATCTCCACAATGTCACTCTAGGACGACCCACTCGTCGCTTCACATTCAGATTCCACTTGAGGACCTGTCGCGCAATGTCATTTGACGGTCTCCTCAATGTGTGCCCGATCCATCTCCATTTTCTCCAAACATATTTGTTGAGCGATCGGCTCTTGGTTGGCTTGTTCCCACAGTTTCTTGTTACTTATTCTTTCTAGCTATTTGATCTTCAGTATGTAGCCAGCGAGGGAAGCTGTTGATGAAAGTTTGGAACAGCCTGTTGGAAATCCTTTTCGTGACACTCAGTGCAAGTATCTGACCCGTATAGAAGGACCAAATTGACATTGGTGTTGAAAATCCGAATCTTGTTGTTTATGCCGAGTTAGTGCAGAAGATTTCCAAGTTGGTTTCAGGTTGATGAAGGCGTATCTTGCCATTCCGGTTGTGACTGGCTTTGACATCTTCATCCGTTCTTCTGACTGTGGTTGAAACGATGCTTCCTAGTTAAGTGAAAGAGGTAACCAATGTGAAATCTGTCCTGTTGATGGAAATTGGTGTTGGTTGTTGTTGCTGTTGGTGTGTGGATATCTTCATCACCTCCGTCTTCTCTATGTTCACCTGCAGTCCTGTCTTCGCTGCCTGCCAGCCTTTTCTGCCAGTTTGTTGGCTTTCGCCTGCAAGTCTTCGAGTTTGTGTGACATTAAATACATCATCTGCAAAATCCAGATCTCCTACAGTCTTGTTACCGATCGTCCAGAGTATTCTTATCTCCTCACTCCCAGCTCACAGTCTGACGCATAATCCAGTCCACCACAGTCAGGAATATCATCAGTGATAATAGGCAGGCAGCCGGCTTGTCTTACTCCTGTATTCCCTTCGAACGCCTCGCTGAGTTTTCCGTTATGGATCACCAGACACGTGGCATTGTCATATAGCCAGCTGTTGAATGAGGTTGATAAAGATTTGGGCACTGCACGCCGTAGTGTTGAAGTAGTTTCCAAATTACTTCTCGGTCAACGCTGTCTGGTGAAGGCCTTTTCGAAGTCGATGAAGTTGAGGTAGAGGTTTGACTGCTATTCTATGCTTTGTTCGATGACGATGAAGTTTCTCGAACCGCTAGAAAACTTCGACACACAAAAAATATGTATTAAGTAAGAGTAATAAAGTTTTTTTTCGATTCATTTGAGATTCCTCCGAGATGAGAGAGAACTGCTGACTTATCATTGTCAAAATGGAAGTATACGAAGGTGTACTGCACCTATGACCATCTACAGGTAATTCTAAAGGTGATTACAATGGACGACAGTCTTCATTCATTCACCTTAGTGATCTAATTTTATGCTGCAACCAACTGAATGTAATAAAAACACCAAAATGTTTTACACGACATTGATTATAATGAAAAGGTTAGTTAGATTTTATTCTCACTAAGGGTAATTAAGGTTGGAATTTAACCAAACAGATTTGTGACACATTAGTTTTTGTACTTGACTTTTGACCAATCGATCATGGATAGGAAGCATATCCCACCTATTGAGGTTCGGTATCCAGATAGTACTAACAAACTCTCTCTGATTCATCGTCATGTACATGTTATTGTGTACGTATTTTGAGTGGTATTTTTGTTTAAACACTGGCTAAGTCTGAGATAAGGAGTGAACGATAAATTAACAACATACTTCATGTTTCTGTCAGATAAGTCAACATAAATTACTTTTATTAAATTGAATTTTAGATTTTCCCTTCGATTGATTGGACCGAAGTGCTTGGTCTCAGGTTGACATGTCGGCTCCTTGTGCAGATGCTTCGACGATGTCTGGGCATGTAATTAGAAGTAAATTGGTAGATGGTGACTAGCAGTGGAATCCAGGATGCGCGTTTCCTCCTATTTGGGACTCGTCATCTGGATGTACCCACATTCCCCAGTGAGTGATGATGTTCCCACCGAGGCTCGAACCCAGTGCCCATAGTTTCAAACGCCAAAGCGTTATCCACTAGACCACTTAGGCCATGAGAGCCATATCTTGTGCAACAGGTCATAATAATTGTTTAATTGGCCTCGGTGGGAACATCATCACTCACTGGGGAATGCAGGTACATCCAGCTGATGAGCCCCAAATAGGACGAAATGCGCATCCTGGATTCCACTGCTAGTCACCATCCACCAATTAAATAAATTACTTTTACATGAAATTCAACATTAATGTGAAGTCAGTACTTCCACATGATTCACAGACTTGGTGCGTACGTCTTGGCAAGCATTTCCAAAACGCCTGCTGCAGACTTTTATTAACAGCTGTTTTCGCTCCATGCTGAAGATCACATGGTCAATCAGCAAGGATTAGCAACAAGGAATTCCGGCAGCGAACTAACAAGGGACCCATCTTTCAGCAAGTATGTAGAAGAAGATGAAGGAGTTGAACTGGAAATACGCTGAGGAGACTGCCGAGTCACATCGCACGCCAAGCCAGCCCTTGAGTAGAACCGGAGTGGGAAACAGCAAGTTGGGCGTAGGCCTGAGGATGACATGGAGGGAATCGTGTGAAGAAGAGATCAAAACTTGTGGGTTATGGTGGAGCCAACCGAAAGAGACTGAGGAAAACATAATGAAATGGAGATGGGATGTTGAAGCCCTATGTTTCACTCGGCACCCGTAGGAATAATAATAATATCATAATAATTTTGACTATACCATCTGGGAGAAAGTAATTCTGCACCCTATTATGCTGAATATGTATACACACAGTTGTGTACGAAACCAGTGTATTTAATTATTGTAAACAGAGATTTAATCAAATAAACGGGGAGAACATGATGCCACTCCAGTTTCTGAGATCAGCTATTCAGAGATTGGAATTTTCTGTACAGTACGTTCAAATATTGGTTTAACTTATTATTATTTATACGAAGGTAATCAACAGAATTGTCGGCATTTATCAAGTGAAGCTGTCAAGTCATCTTTAGAAAAACTGTGGATATCCTGGGATTCAGAACAACATTGTCCAATTGTGGTGAGAGCTGGCTGCTAGCCGAAATTGGTAGACAGTAATTTACGTCAATGTTTATGTCTCAAATATTGGTCATGTGAAGACAAGAACAAAGACTGACTCAACAAGCAATCACAGCAGACTTTGCGTAGGCGGATACAATTAGCAGATAGATAATCTGAACTTCAAGAAACGGCCACAAAGAGATGAAAGATTAACGTTCAGTGAGAAACAACCAATCAGAAGACTGTGTTTTTCGGCTAACAATAATCTATCATAATGTACATGAAAATCTATAAATATGTGTTGATTTCCTTAATAAACGATCTGTTGCATTGCCCTTGTCTTCTGTTGTTACACAGTGATACATTTCTAAAGAGTCAACAATAGGTCTTTCAAGTAACAATGACTTCATGTCAGCTCCTCGTAGATAAAACGTAGTTGGTGTTGATTACATGGAAACTACCATGGTTACTATTTATTTACGTAAATAAACCATTGGTTAAATGTTCAATATATATATATTTTTAATCAATTCATGATACTTACTTTAATCATTGTACTTAACTTTAAGTTGTAGGTTAAATTCAATTGATTTATAGAAGTATTTATATTAAGTACACCGGTCATTATTTGTTCATGTCCTATTTCACAACCAACTGGTAATAAATCATTATAAATTTCCCATGCAAATGATGGTGTCCGATTATAAGCTTGAATTAAATTTTCATGATGTTTAATTAAAATTGGTGTTTGCACTGAAATATGTTGATGTTTATTGTTTATATAATCCACTTCAGCAACACATATACCCAATACAATATGACACTGATTCGTATCGATATGTGTATAGCATTTTTCAAAAATATTTGGTTCGTAGATTTTATTCACTGAGTGGTTGTTTGTAGTAATCAAGCTGAGGGTTAAGTAATCAATGTGCAAGTCAAATTCACTTCTTGTGAAGAATTTCTGAAAAGGGAAAATTGAAAATGAGCAATGATATACATGAAATATTACATTTAAGAAAAGTAAATATTATGATTATTGTTCCATTGGATTCCTAGTGGAACATAGGGCTTCAACTACACGTCTCCACTTGCTTCTGTCTTCTGCTGTATTTTTAACCTGCATCCATGTTAGTCCATACTGTTTCAACTCTTCTTCACACGATCTCCTCCATGTCACCCTTGCACTGACGTCCCACTCGCCGCTTCCATTTCGGGTTCCACTCGAGCGACTGGCGTGCGATGTCACCTAGTGGCCTCCTCAGCGAGTGTCCAATCCATCTCCACTTTCTCCTGCATATTTGTTGAGCGATTGGTTCTTGTTTTTTTTGTTCCCATAGTTTCTTGTTGGTGATTCTTTCCGGCCATTTAAGAAAAATAAATATACATGATATAAAAGCTTACTCACTGAAGTTAAGTACTTCTAGATTTTGCATCTCAGCGATTCTGTGCAATCTTCTAGTTGGTTCAGTATAGATAAATGAAATTACTATGTTTGATTGGTTGGAGGATTTCATCATGAGCTGACATCAGTTAGAGAACCATTGGAAAACCTGCAAGGAGTACTGGACATCTGTTTCGCCCTAGTTCGGGACTCTTCATCAGTACCCACCCACCGGTGGGGTTCGAACCCAGCTGCTCCAACTGACGTCAGCTCATGATGAAATCCTCCGACCAATCAATAAAAAACAAAATCCCTACAAAACTAATACTTGGAAATTACTATGTGTATGGAAGGTCAGAGAATGTAGCAAAGTTTTACGAGAAACGTTGTATTCTCTGGGCACACAATCTGCACTTTCAAAATTCTGAGTGTCCTTCTTAAGTTATATTTGTACTGCATAGAGATCATGAGGTGCAGACGTCTGGTGTCATGAAATGAATTATGAGCATTCCTCCCAGACAGATTAGTTTTGTCTTAAAAACAAAACAATTCCAACAGGGGGTGTGAACACGGGAAGTAATTTTGCTCGAAATATTACCAAAAACAAAAACTTATCATTGTGTGTAAACTATTGAAATATATAATTATACTTTATTAGTTTTGTCTTGTTCTGCTTAGTTCAAACTTCTTGCTTAACAAGAATCAAATATACAGGTCATCATTGGATTTTACTGTCGTAGACGATTTTATTTCAAAATTCTCATACACAAGCAGTAAACATCTGTAAAGAAGTTATTCTCTTCTTTATATTTTGTATTGCTCCAATTTTTGTCAGGAATGAATTGAGGGAATAAGTATTGATCATGGATTTATATCAGTTAGTGAACTGTTGAAAACCAAGGAGTGCTGGTTTGAGACTCATCAGGAGTACGTCACCATGACACTGCTAGGGGTCAAATCTAAGACCTACAGGTTACGAGGCGAACTCGCTGACTGTTCTGTCAGTGAGGAGGGATTCAATGGCCAATGAATTCTAGCCTCTGTCAATTCGCGATTTTAAGCGCCACTATCAGCCGAATTAATCGGTAAGTATCTGACCTCACACCCTTGACCTGGTGCATTGCACTGGCCACAACCGCCTATTTTTTTCTCAGTCTTTCGAGTTCAGAGTGGAAGAAAGGGCTTCAGTCTTTAAAGTTCCAGTAGCTATAGTATTGCATGTACGAGGCGGGATAGCTAGCCTCACGTCCAACCAACCCTTTAATCCGGATTTGCTAGTGACTAGTAAAGTAGGCTAGGTCTAAGAATGAGTCGGGTAGGAAGGCGAACCCCGAGCTCCTGTGTGGCTGATATATTCTGCCATTGAATCACTGATGCGCGAAACAGAAGTTAAAGTATTACACTAGTCAGTAACTAGTGTAATGCATCTAGTCCTATCTTCGCTGCAGATTCTATCAGTCCTACAGGAGGTCAATCACGAGCCTGAATAGCTCAGTGGTAACGTCTCTGACTGTAGCACTGGGTGACGCGGGTTCGAATCTCAGAAGGGTCATGAGTTCCTTCAAGGTTGCAGATACGCCTTGCTGATTGGTGAGTACCAACTAGCACGAAATCTAGGTCCAAGGCTTCCTGCCGATTGCCTCCAACCATCCATTACCAGAAGTTAAAGTCTCAAAATGGATACTTTTGAAGTAGGTTAGATTTTCAGGAGAATAAAACACATTATTCCCAAAACTCTTTAAGAAATGAATATTTTGAAATTCTAATCTGAGTTTCTATGTAAACATTCTTTTTGGTTAATAAAATACTGTTAGTGTCAAAATGTGTACGAATAATTTGAATTGTTTAAATGAACTAAAAGCTGAAAATGGAGTGTAATTAGATAAGTGAGTACAATATGAATGAATCTTTCTTGTTAAACAACTGAAAAGATAGAATTAAAAGTGACTTTTAAAACATACAGACACTGGTGAGAATGAAGATACAAGAAAGTCAATCTTATAAACTTTATAGAAACGATTGGAAGCCATCTAGTAAGTGCAAGTCAGCGAGGCTTTTAAAAAAGGAAATATAAATACATCTATGAGTTTGTTTTACTTCGCATAAGCCATTATTGATATTAAACAACTGAAACATGCTTTGTGTGTACAAGTAAACAAACAACATGACTAATCTTTCATTGTTGTTATCATCGAATCTTGGTGTGTTTTTTTAAAAAGTTAATCAGTTACACTGTTAAACTTTCCAATGTTAGCATTCTGTAATGAGGTTGTCTCGTTATGACCGTGTTTAATTCGAAACCTAATTTTTCTCTTTTCTCCACCTTTATTTTACAATTTTATAGGTTTATCACCATACAAGTTATAAACATTGTTGATTTATTAAACTTTAGTGTTAAAAGACTAGGAAAGCATGACATTATTTTTATTTCATATATTTAAAATTAATCAAGGTCATTATCGATCTGTTATAAGTGAGTGATAAAGTGCTCGTAAACAAAACGAATGCTTGTTATACTTTATGAATTGCTTGTTTTTGCCATGTTAATAATTCCAAATTGAACCAGATTTAAGAGATAGAATTATTATTTTTTCTCTCTGTCTAAGGAATTAGTTTTGTTTCTTTGGGGGCATTTCAGTGGTTAACACACCAAGCTTGTATAGAATAGAGTACAAGAATACAAGAGTTACTGTTATACAAAGTAAAGTTGGTATATTAAAGTTTATTTTACGCAAAATACCCATCCAGACATGAATATAAGAACAAGCAGTTCAACGAAGGGTATCTTTTCAGCGAATTCACTCACACTTAGCTGTATAATCGCAATCCTATATAATTATTTGTGTGTGTATGTACCCATAAGTTAATAAACAACATATTTGAAGACATCAAATTCACAAGAGAACAAGAATTAGATAACAAAATCCCATTTTCAGATGTCTTAGTCAGGAGAACCAACACAGGAAATTTAGAAACACAAGTATATAGAAAATCAACTCACACAGATCAAATACTCAACTATACCAGCAATAACCCAATTACTCACAAAAGAAACTGTATGCAGACATTGTTTAAAAGAATTCAAACACACTGTAGGTCTTCAGCGTTGAAGAGAATGGAAGAAAATACCTACTAACCGTCTTCAAAAGAAGGTATGGACATCCTAAAAATTTCATCAAAAGGTGTTTAAAATAGAATCACAACACTAACAAGGAACCATCATCAAAGAACACAAGAAAATTCGTCCTACCATATATAAAAGATATCTCTGAAATAACAGTTAGAATATTGAAACCGTTTAAAATAGATATAGCACACAAGCCAGTCAAATCACTTAATTAGATATTGTGCAAACCGAAAGATCCAACAGAAAAAGGAGATAAAATTAATACCATTTACAAAATAAATTGTATGAACTGTAACAGACATTATATTGGCCCAAGTGGGCGTCCCCTTCGAATCAGAATCCAAGAACACAAATCAGCCGTGACAACACATGATATATATTCCTGTTTCATATCAATGCATGTGGATAATAATGGACATCAGTTTGATTGGGATAATGTCGAAATTTTAGACAGAGGAAACGCCAAAAGCGCCAGAGAATTCCTAGAAGCCTGGTACTCAAACGAATATGCATTTAACAAACACGTTAATATAGACCAAATATACCAACTAATAAAAAGTAAATCAGGCGACCAGAAAGTTTAAAATCCAAGTCAATAAAAAATGATCAACAACTGTCTTCACTCAATACTGAAGATCAGATGGCCGGAAAGAATCACCAACAAGAAACTATGGAAACAAACGAAACAAGAACCAATCGCCCAACAAATATGCAGGAGAAAGTGGAGATGGATTGGACACTCGCTGAGGAGGCCGCTGGGTGACATCGCGCGTCAGGCCATAGCTCGAGTGGAACCCGAGAGGGAAGCGGTGAGTGGGACGTCGAAGGGTGACATGGAGGAGATCGTGTGAAGAGGAATTGAAACAGTATGGACTAACATGGATGGAGGTGAAAAGTGCAGCAGAAGACAGAAGCAAGTGGAGACATGTAGTTGAAGCCCTATGTTCCACTAGGAACTCAAGGGAACAATAATAATACATATGTAGGTGCAATTCTATCACTCATGGAAAAAATTTAAATCATTTCACTTTATGCTAAAAATTGCGTTGAAGATGTTGTCCAGAAGGATAACGAAAGTTCCGCAACTAAACCAACCAGCTCAGAGAACACTACTAATTGTACATTAGGTTTATCAGACAAGAATAAAAATAATTGAACATGTGTTCAACACTAGTCACTCAGTAGGTAAGAAGAATTCATTCAAAGTCATCTAAAAAGTCAAAAGAAGCTTCCTGAAAACGGTAGGCTTCCGTATACTTTGTATTACCGAAGCCTTAGCCATCCTGATGGAAAACCCTGATTTATGTATAGAGAAGAAACTTCCTCATCTCCTCCTTCTACCTTGGGTATAATTCCAAGTTCCACTACTTTGTCACTAATACTATTTTTGAATGTTTTATGACATTCTAGTGATATATTTTTCTTAACTAATACTTTATTTACTCCTTCTACCTATTACACAATTTACTTTGAACACTTGTCTCCATGCTATTTCATTAACATCCTAATTTTCTGGGTGTCTTTCATGTCACGTAACCCTTGTCAATACTTACCAATCTTCACCCCTCCCCCAGAGTTACAATTTGATTATTCATCACAATTTTTTGAAACACTTCGATGACGTAAACAATAACCCTAACTAATTTTTATCCTTGTCTGACAAACCTAATGTACACACACACAAATAATTATATAGAATTAAGGTTGTACAGCTAAGTGAGTGAATTCACCGAAAAGAGACTCTTTTAGCTTCATAAATGAAACAGTGTGAGTTTCGACCATACTCTCTAGCGTATTAAAACTTTCTCTAATGGTGTCGGTTTGAATAAAGAATTCACTTAGTGAAAAAGTGAAGTATTCAACATTAGATGGCGAATGTTCACAAAATATCTATCTTCCGGAACTCAAACAAATTAGTAACTTCAGGCAGGACAGACTTCCAGAGAGATACACGAAATCTCCTTCTCCTGACTGAAACTTATGTGTAATCGTGAAAAAGATAATTCGCCACATACTCAATTACTATTGTTTCTGATGACCAGGGTGAAACAGTCATTCAATACTGTTCAGTTTTTAAGGAATTATTAACCTTTAATTCGCTAATAGTGCGTCGGTGGCACAGCGGTAGAATGCTCGCAGACCACGCATGTGGTCCGGGGTTGATCCCCGGCCGATGCACTCCTTTACTTCGATAAGCCAGTAATATGACTGGTAAGGAGGGAAGGTGGGCATGAGGCTAGCAACCCCATCCCGCAAAAATATACACCACTGCTACCGGCTATCAACCAAGGGACGTGTGTACTGCTCAGCAGTTCGCTCCGTCCTTCTCTATGGCTCTGAAACATGGCCAATACGAGGTGAAAACATGAAAAGGTTCATTGTTTTTGATCATAGATGTCTACGATCTCTTTCTCACGTTAGGTGGTATAATAAGGTAAGTAATGTTGACGTTAGGCGTAGAGTGTTGGGCAAAGAGGGAAAATCAATCGACGAGGCTATAAAGTTACATAGATTGAGATGGCTAGGTCACGTGCTGCGCATGCCTAACCATCGCCTCCCCCCCCCCCCGCCGACGGGCATTACTAGCTGATATAGGTGCAGGTTGGAAAAAAGTAAGTGGTGGCCAAACAAAAACATGGCCTCATCAATCCATGAAATCCTTGACAGTTAAACTGAGTCAGGTAGGGAGATGCAGACTTCCGGGTTGGGGCCCGCCCTTGGGACTCTAAGAATCAATGGCTGGAGACAATAGGTGACATGGCTCAAAATCGTTGTCAATGGCGCAGATGTATTCAGTCTCTGTAATCTTTCATATTCCTTTCTACCATTACTCATTCTGTTTCACTCTTATACTTGTCAAAACTCTATTGATTCTCTTCACTCATTTTCTTGTCTACCTTTGTGTGCTATTTGGAACGTGGCAACTGGAACTGCTGCACTTCGGTGCCAAGTTCTATGTTGAATCCAGACAGACAGACAGACAGCAGACTGCTACCGAAACTTCAGTGTTCTAGCTTGAAACCCTATGTTCCATTGGGAACTTAAAGGAATAAAAAAATATTCACTAATACATACTATCATTATGAAAGTGCAACACTGGAGACTACAATGTAAACGATAAATGACATTCCATTTATAGTTGAAAATGAATATTCAAGTGGATATTCATTGACGTCATAATCGACGACTTAAAACGCAATCATCCTATTTCTACTGGTTACGTACGCATGATGGTTACAGAAGAATTAAGCATTAAATTATATTTTATTTTCTAATTCATACAAAATCTGATTATATTGCATAGTCTAAGTATGTTGTGATTAAGATGCAGAAGAACAAGTTAGGCTTTAGGTATTTATCAAATATGCATGTGAGAAAATTGTTGATTTAAGCCAAATGAATTATTCTGTATTGCTTTCAGATTACTTCAGACACATTAAAATCTACATATTGTGTTTTATTCCCGCAAATACGCAGTGATATTTTTAAGAAGGCTTCTCTTGACACATTCCCATGAGAAGCTAAAATATGATGCATCAAAAACACACTGTTTTCTTACATTATCAATTGAACTAATATTACGAGGTAGTAATATTATGCGATAAACTTCCCAAAGTTGTTTTTATGCCTAAATATTAATCAATCAATTAACCTCATCGATCCATTATAATAGTCCATATAACTGTAGTCAGTTGTAATTTCACCTTATTGGTCAGATTAAAGAACAGCTTCATTAGATTATAATTATAATAATAATAATCTACTTTATTCCAAAAACAGTACTTATAATACAGAATGGAATTCTCAGCATTTGTCACATTACTGCATCTAATTTGCTCAAAATATAAATAAAAGTTTTATAAAAAATTGCTTCGGGAAGGAATGATTTTTAATACATAATTCATAAAATTCCATCATGTTACGTTCGACAATAAGTTACACCTAAGGTTAACAAGTTCATTTAACCTATTGATAGTGTGTGAAGGGAACCTTCTCTTTAAAAATTTAAAACAATTAGTTCCCTTTATGAATTTAGATAAAGCAATAAGAAGACGTAATTTGTCTGAACCTTAGGTGTAAAATTATCATCGAACGTAACATGTTGGGATTTTATGAATTATGTATTATAAATAAAAGTTAGCAAAGGAATTTGTCCACCTTTACAGTAGGAATAAAGTCAAAAATGTGCAAAGTACAAAATGAGAATAATAACTCTAATGATGATAATAACAGTGGGTTTGTTTCAAACAATATTGTCGATTCAGTTTAGAAATTTTAGCATGTTATAGAGTATTGAATCGAATGTTCTCTTGATATGGCGTAGTGAAGGTGAAAACCAAAAATAGCAGATATTACACAACTTAAATGATGTTTACACTTATCATGAAATAAACCAGAAAAATAGCGAGAGGATTATAAATATAAGAAGAATAATAACAGTAAAGCTTGGTGGAATAAGGATGGAGAAAATTGTTTATTTACTAGTGCAAAGAAAGTCAGCTAGTTCATGCCTGACACTATTTTCATCACATAAAATACGTGCCAAATATGGTATAGTGGAGTTTTTATATTTAGACGTGCACGCATAAAGTCTTTTGAAATGACTTCGTGTTTTACCTGAGGAGACACAAGGTGAAAGCTGCGGGTGCTGAGGTGGACGCTCACAGTCTGACGAAACTACTTCAGCAAATTTGTTGCATGAGATCAAATGCCTATCAGTGATGAAGTCAACGATATGGCACAGTGGGATACCACTCGCCCTACCGACAGTCTTCAGAGTTATAAAAAGTGTGAAATAGTCTTTTTTAAGCCACGCAGGAAAGAATAAGGGTGAACAGTTAAGAAGAATAGGTAAGATGCACGAGTTGACAAACTGTAAGAGGAGTGGTTGAGTTGAGCCTAAGTGCCTTAACTTCTTAATGTAAAACGTCAAACAAAATATTCTTTTAGAAATCGCTAAGACATCGAAAGACCAGAATAGATCAGAAGAAGGAATTATTCCAAGGTATTTAACATCAGACTTGATTTCTATATCACTACCATCAATTTCACATCGGAAACTGAAATTAACAGTCTGACTGATATTTGGAAGGATTTAGTTTAAGACCATTAGACAAAAGACCATTTGCTGACTCCTGATAGAAAGCTGTTCATCTTAGTACAGTCTAGCTGGGAGTTAACAGACATTGAAACAGTTAGATCGTCCGCATACTTAACAAAGTTCATTTCATCCGAGTAAGGCAAGTCATGCAATAAGAAAGAAAGCAGAAAAGTTTTCTCACCATATACTCAAAATGACATTTTGTTATGATAAAACCAAGTGTTTTAATGCACAGAATAAGTCGAAGCACATGAATCTAACTCAAATGATTTTATATTTCATACAATGATTCCCTTTTATAAATTTGAACAGAGAGAAGAAACATTGGCGCAGAATAATCTGGATCCATTTTATTTCGTTGGTTCTCATCAGCTGCGTACAACCTGAATTTTTTTTATTAAAAATAAACAGTAAACAATTTTTTAACGAACCTTTGTCCATTAGCAAGCATAGTGTCAGAGCGTCATAGTAAAATAAGGCATTGAGATTTACAGGGTGTCTAAAGTGTCACGACATGTATACATATATCTTGGTAGAGAGAAGTTTCTTGAAAAAATTAGTTAACAGTTGTGTTGTTAGGGTGGTAACAAAAGGCAATTAGCAATAGTTACGTAATTAGATAAGAGAAGATCAAAATTTTTAAAATTACGGTGCACATGAGGTCAGATGAGAAGTTGATGATGTAATACAGTGAGCAGAGCTCAGAAGATCAAGAAAAATTATCTCTTCAGAGAGTCAAACGAAACATAAAGGGGGAGGGGGGAGTGAAAAGATAAGTTAACAAAATTGGCAAATTTAGAAAACAAAGAGTTACTAGGAGGTCAGTAACCAGGGTAATTGAAGTCCAACGACGGATTCTTTTTGGACACATAAGTCAGGTTTAAATCGTTTTACTGCTATAGCTTCAGCAAACCTGAGATGACTTGAGGTACTTTGTCTGTTAATTATTTTGAATGATTCCAGCACATCTACTCGGTGTCCTGTGTCAATCAGGTGTTTGGCGATTGAAGAGCTTAGACAATTCGGTCCCTTTAACCGGAGGCTCCTTGGTACATGTTCGCAGAATCTGACGTAGGCCCTCCTCTCTGTTCTTCCAATGTTACTGCTCCCGCAGATGCATGTGAATCTGTATACACAGTTGGAGGTAACATGTGAGGGATACTTGTCAATCTTTGACTGCACCAGTGAAGAGGTTGTTCGTGATAGAGAGACTAATAACGTTTCAGGATACGTCCTAGACAGGGCTGCACTTAATCTTTTATTTATCATTCTCATAATGTCGTCGCCCTTGTAGTCGAGTTTGATGAAAATAGGCTTCTTACTAACTGTAGCAGTATCAAGCTTCTTGAGTTCCTTCTTGCCATATTTGTTAATGAAACCCTGTGGGTAACCATTTTCTTTCAAGCATTTTTCAAGAAACATTAGTTCACTGTCTAGTTTGTTTGGTGAACATATTCTCTTCGCTCTAGAGAAAAGCGTTTTCACCAGTGTTTGTTTGTATCTCACCGGGCAGAAGATGTTGAAATTCAAGTAAAGACCACTCTATATGTCTTTATGGTATACAGATCTTTCCAGTGTCCCGTCGTATTGTCTCTCCAGCTTTGCGTCCAAAAAATGGAATTTTTCCTCATCTTTATGCTCCATCGTGAAAGTGATGCTTTTGTGTACATTGTTGAAAGAGTCTAATAGAGACGAAGCGTGACTCAAATCATTGCATACAATGAATGTGTCATCAACTTATCTATAGTAGGCTGTTGTTTCGCTAATTGCACACTTGAGCTTTGTCTGTTCAAGATTTTATATTTTTTTATATTTCACCGAGTCTGATATTGATAATTTGATTTCGAAACTGACAATTTATGTAGATGAATTAAATTAAATCATATATAGTGAAGTAACTAGTTGGCTATCTGTAATTACTGATTCAATACAAACTTGTCATAGATACTTTTAACAGTAATTACAAATCTATAGACAGTTTGTCATGTAGCAATTCCTTTCAATGTAACTTTGAAGCCGTGTAATTGTAAGAAAAAATATGTCACATGGTTAACTAAACATGATTTTTGTTCATCACATACAGGCTACAACGACTAGTACAATGACTTGGACCTTTATTTAATGCGAAATATGAATTATTGTGATATTAGTAGTTTATAAACTGCATAAGTTGACAGGAAACATGAAGCCAGTATTTAATGGAAATATAATTGAATTTTAGATTTTCCCTTCGATTGATTGGACCGAAGTGCTCGGTCTCAGGTTGACATGTCGGCTTCTTGTGCAGATGCTTCGACGATGTCTGGGCATGTAATTACAATTTAATTGGTGGATGGTGACTAGCAGTGGAATCCAGGATGCGCATTTCGTCCTATTTGGGACTCGTCAGCTGGATGTACCCGCATTTCCCAGTAAGTGATGATGTCCCCACCGAGGCTCGAACCCAGTGCCCATAGTTTCAAACGCCAAAGCGTTATCCACTAGACCACTTAGGCCACGAGAGTCACCTCTTGTGCAACGGGTCATGTTAATTTAATTTAATTTAGTTTGAATCCACCAATTAAATTCTAATTAAATGCCCAGACATCGTCGAAGCATCTGCACAAGAAGCCGACATGTCAACCTGAGACCGAGCACTTCGGTCCAATCAATCGAAGGGAAAATCTAAAATTAAATTAAATTAACATGACCCGTTGCACAAGAGGTGGCTCTCGTGGCCTAAGTGGTCTAGTGGATAACGCTTTGGCGTTTGAAACTATGGTCATTGGGTTCGAGTCTCGGTGGGAACATCATCACTCACTGGGAAATGCAGGTACATCCAGATGACGAGTCCCAAATAGGACGAACTGCGCATCCTGGATTCCACTGCTAGTCACCATCCACCAATTAAATTTTAATGGAAATAGTTTTGTAGCTCTTATATCCTAATATAATTGAGTTCTAAATCAAAAGCATAGCAAATATGTAGACGAGTTTAAAGAGTTTTTGTGACAGAAATTGCACAATCTTTACCAATATGTAAACAACTATTGAATATTTCGTGTGTAGATGAATAGATGAATACCTGTTTTCACTTCCCGAAATATACGTTGGTTTAGTTCATTTAGGTGATGGCGTGATGTCCATAGGGAAATAGAGATGGATTGGACATACACTGAGAAGACCACTGAGGGATTATAATGTGCCAGGCCCTCAAGTGGAGCCCGAATGAGAAACAAGAAGTTGACATTGGATTCAATGGATGAGATGAGGAGAGCGTGTGAGGAGGAAATGGAATCAGCTGAAAAAAGATGACAGGACAGGATGAAATGGAGATGTGATCCTGAAGCCCCATGTTCCACTTGCAACTCAGAAAAGCAAATTTCACTCCTAATGAATGTTTACTTCAGATTTTTTTTACTTCGACCAGACACTAAACAACTGTTATTTAGAACTCCACTAGACTTCAGACATTCACTTTTCTTCAATTGGTTGATCTTGGTTGTTGAAAAGACTTTCTGAGATAGACTGACAGTTGACAGACTGTTATTGATGTATAGAGTGATGCTAGATGGTTAAATAAAAATGTGTCACAAAAGGATTCGAACCACTGGCCTCTAAATTAGTTGTCCATTTCTCTGTTAACTGAGCTACTAGACCCAACCACTAACCATGTCATCATTTCACTGCAGTCACCATGCGTAATCCTACTTTGTTTGTGTCGATCAGTTCAGTCAAATTAAGGCTTACTTCAAATAATACATGTTTGTCTGGAAACCTAAAGTTTCGTAATCAAAATGTAAAAAAACCAAATCCAAGGTTTATAAATATAAAAAACGACTTTTCTAGACTGAAGTATCTTCCATGGCGAAATTAGTTTCACAAGGTTATCTAAGGCGTCAAGAATATACTTATGAAAAATAGTTCCAGTGATATATTACATTACTTTTATACATATATACATATACACATATACTATATGTACAAAACAAATTAATCCAGTATATCGTTCACACAGAATATATTACATTCCGGTCACATGTATCATAAATTTCAAAAAAGAGTAAAGTAATATCAATCTAAGGATGAAAATTTACATTACTTCAAGGTTATTACAGTGATTCATATTAAAGTACATTTATAGACTGTGTAACTAAACGTAAGTAAATTAGAAAATAAACTTCTGAAGACTAAGTGCTGTCCTAGTTGAATGTAATGCAGATTTCGTCGCGAACCAAAAACGCCTAGAGATCATTGAGAAATAAGCAGAGATGGACAGCTGTTTCGTCCTGGTTTGAAACTCTTTAGGAGTATGCCCCTGTGACTACACCAGAGATTGAACCGAGGACCCGAGCACTCTTTTCTGACCCAAGTGGCTGAATGACAAATAAACTTGGCCTCGTAACCATGAAGCTGCCAGGTTCCATCCCTAATGAGTTCCTGGGTGCACACTGCTGAAAAGTCTAAAACTAGGGCGAAACAACTGTCTACTCCTCCCTGGTTTTCAGTGATCTCTAACTGAAGTTGGTTCATGACGAAAACAACATTGAAATTAATCTGAATCCCTACAAAAATCCATGATCTAAATATCCAGGATTGTTGGTTAGTGGTTAGGGCCAGAAAGAAACAGAATTCAACTCAGTTAGGGCAGTCAGTCTTCTCTCCCTAGTAAACAATATATCATTCAGTAAATGGATCAGGTTCCTACACTCCTTAGGCTTCAAATCCATCACATCCAGAAGATAGTGCCCCGATTAGCCATGACTAAGCTTTCCACCGGGAAATATATGAAATTTGAATAAAATCCATTGGTTTCAGAAGCATCTTATACAACCTAGCGGCATGAATATGTATAAGACATTAGATTAACTTAGTCAATTTTAAAATGCATAAATAAACTTTTCTGTATGAGGATTAATAAAACTGCCTTAAAGTTCCTGGAGAGAATCAAACATGCACTAGATGAAAACCTTCGACCGGAACAGGCTGGATTCAGGAGAAACAAATCATGCATTGATCAGATCGCCACATTACGGATCATCATTGAACAAAGCCTGGAATGGCAGTCACCTCTCTATCTCAACTTCATCGACTTTGAAAAGGCCTTCAACAGCGCCGATAGAGAGGTGATTTGGAAACTACTACGCTACTACGGGGTGCCACCGACAATTATACATGTCATCCAACAGATGTACGACAATGCTGCATGACAAGTAATCCACAACGGAAACTCACGGAATCCTTCGAAGTGAGGACAGGAGTAAGACAAGGCTGCCTACTATCACCAATGATTTTCTTGATTGCAGTAGAGTGGATAATGCGACAAACAGCGGCCAATGAGGAAACAGGTATAAAATGGACTCACAAAAAAGCTTGGAGGATCTGGACTTCGCCGATGATATTTGTCTGATTTCACACAAACTGGAAGACATGCAAACGAAAAGCAACAAGTTGGCAGAAGAAGCATCCAGAGAAGATAGGACTTCAGGTGAACATAGAGAAGACAGAGGTGATGAAGATTCCTGGGCAACACCACCAACAGCAACAACAACAGACAACAATCAGCATAAATGGGAGGAACCTGAAAGAAACAACCTCCTTTACCTACCTTGGAAGCATCGTTTCAACTACAGGAGCGGAACTGACGAGGATATCAAAGCAAGAATCGGAAAAGCAAGACAAGCTTTCACTACTCTCAAGTCTGTGTGGAGATCAACAGTACTGAGCATCAAAAATAAGATCCGGATTTTCAACTCCAATGTGAAGTCAGTGCTACTATACGGATCAGAGACTTACACTGCGCGTCATAAAGAGCATCTCAAACAAACTACAGACCTTCATTAACAGTTGTCTTCGCTCAATACTCGAGATCAGATTTTCAGAAAAGATCAGCAACAGGGATCTCTGGGAGCGAACTGATCCAGCAGGAACCGATTGTGAAACAAATAGGCAGGAAGAAACAGAGATGGATTGGCCATACTCTGAGGAAACCATCAAGTGACATCACTAGACAAGCCTCGCTCGAGTGGAACTCGAAAGAGAAGCGGCGAGTTGGTCGTCAGTGCATGGGTGACTTGGAGGAGGTCATGTGAAGAGGAGATGAAAGCGTGTGGACAGACATGGAGCCAGGTGAAGACTCTAGCAGAGAACCGAACGCAGTGGAGACGTGTGGCTGAAGCCCTATGTTCCTCTAGGAATTAAAGGAAACAATAATAATAATAAAGTTCCACAGATTTAAGTCTGAATACCATTTCCAACTGATACTCTACAACTGGTAAGCTACAGAATGAAGTAAAACAGTTATTTATCACCGGTTGATTTCCAGTCACAGGTAGATAAATTTCCATTGAAAATGAAGTAAATTAATTCTTCTTGTTTTGTCTCTTCTCCAAGCTTTTTTCTCAGTGTTTTTTTACTGAAAACAATGTCATATTTATTCAGTGTCTACGTCCTGTCGCCTCTCTTTTTTCCCCCGCAAATTTTGTTCTTTAAAATTCTTCATTTTATTGCTGTTCTTGCAGATATGTCTGTTTCTGCGAGTTATTGTAAAGGAGAAATGCTTTTTATCCACTAGCAACTGTTTGATTAATGGTGTATCCTTAATCCAGGTTAAATAAAGAAGCTTCCTGCGTTTTATCATTATTTCAATGTTTCATTCACTAGGCATCATTTGTGTTATTTACAAGAGAATGATTTTATTACCTACTTTGATTTTATAGTTTACCGATAGATAGATAATTCAGGCATGATTGCACTACTTGTTGATAAGAATAATTTAATGTTATTCAGTTGTAAAAGCTTAATAAATATTATGGACTATTATGATTATTACTGTCGTTATTGTTATTCCTCCCTTGGGTTGCAAGTGGGACACAGGGATTCAGAAGCATATCTCTGTCTGCAGTAGGTTCTCAGCTATCACTTCCAGCTGGCTTCACCACTGTCCACTGACTTTCGTCTCCTCATAGCATGATCTTATCTATATCACTATCGGTTGACTAACCAGCCGCTTTCCACTTGGATTACACTTGGGGACCTGAAGTATGATGTCATCTAATGGCCCCTTCAGCCCACCTCTAACTCATCTCCACTTCCCATTGCATATTTATTCGGCAGCAGGTTGTTGGCTGATTCGCTGCCATGTCAGAGTTCCTTTTTGCTTTTCTCTTCTTTCTGAATGATCTTTAGCATAGGGAGAAGACAACTGTTGGAAATGCTTCTAGTGGTTGGCACTCTAAGTCTCTGAACCACACAGAAGCACTGGCTGACTTGATATGAGTGTTGAATATTCGGATCTTATTTCTTGTGCTGATCGCTGTGGACCTTCGCATCACAGTGATTTCAGAGTAGACTTTTAAATGTATTCATTGTCTAGAATGACTAGGAGGTTACCTGATGAAGACGACAGGTAGAAAAAGATGAAAGTGTAAAGCATTTAACGAATTAATAACTAGTTTTAAGTTTGTAAGTAAGTATTCGTAAAACCGATAGAGGAAATAAGCAGGAAGCTGAAAAACCAGGTTTGTATTAATTTTTGGAGTCTTATAATAAATAAAAATGATAAATGGTGTTCAAGGGGACAAAAATGAATAAGAAAAGCAATAAAATGTGGGGGGGGAAATATGGTGTATCCTTTTATAATTACTTGTTCACCTGTTAAGTTATTGACATGCTATCCCAGGCCTGAGTGATTATAAGAATGGAATTTAAAATGAAAACATTAATAATTGGTTACAACAGTATTCGGCCTAGAAAATGAAGCTGGAAATAGTAGGAGCACACTGTTTAAACTTAAGTATTTCTCGTAGTGAATTTCCAAAAGATGAGTCACAACTATTCGCTCATCTCTTTCGTCTTCACTCGATACTCTTCAATGGTACGAACGTAATATTTCATACCCGACTGCTCAATATACCAACTGTTATGAACCTAAGTGTCCTAAATGATTCTGGAAGTATTACTCGGGGTTCCTTCATTTTAATATCGCTCAATGTGGTATTTATCTGTGATGAAAGCTGCCTGAAAATAGATTCTTATCGTAACTTTCAAGGCTGCCTACTTATTTCTAAATACCGTATTCAGAAATTAAACAGTGAGTGAGGACTGTTTTGTTTATAGTTTTTTAGTAACCAGGTCCACACATATGTCTATTACACTATGAGGATAAGATAGTCTTTTAAGGTGATAGATGTGAGAATATATGCAGTGACCGAAAATCTAGTATATTTTCTTCGATACTATACTCAAGAACACACCACATCAAAATATTCTTTTCCTTTTGAAAGCGCTGATCTATTAGTCTCGTCATGACTCTACTCAAAATAACACTATGAAACAGGCCCCAGTAATTTTTCATTGTTAGTCTTTTCTCGTCTTTATTATTCTCTCTCCCTTTACCTGTTTTACACAAACTGTAAGTTGAGGCAATCTTCAGGACAATAGTGTGTAGTTTTACAAACTTCCCAGAACCAGTAGGTTTTTGAATATGTTTGGCGTAACAATTATCAAACTAACAGACCTGTATGACTGGTATTACCTGACCAATAGTTTACACATTTAATTTATTAAGGTTAAAAATAATTTTCATTATTCAGTTATATGAGTGAGAGTATGTGTGAACAATAACGACAGATAAATGCTGTCCAAATGTCCACTGTGCGTCGGTGGCATAGCGGTCGAATGCTCGCCGACCACGGGTGTGGCCTACGGTTCGAATCCCGGTCGACACAACCCTTTACCTCGCTAAGCCAGTAATAAAACTGGTAAAGAGGGAAGGTTGGAGGGGGGTATGAGGCTAGCAACCCCATTCTGTAAAAATAAACACCATTGCTACTGACACTTTAAAGCTTTAGCTTGAATCCCTCTATGTTCCACAGTGGGACGTAAAGAAATAAAACTAACTAAACTAAATGGGAGACACAATTTCTTCAAATCTCCTTTCATTATTCACTGAATATAATGAAGGATTTGTAAAATAATACGTATTAGCATCTTTTCACAGTCTAGTCTAGTCGTTTAATAGCTCCACTTTCTAGTAAACGGATAAAATAATGCTATTATTCAAGCTGTTATTGATAGGAGAGAAAAAAAGGTTCATGTGTAAATATATTCTGTTATCAATTTGTCATAATCGGTAATATGTATACAAATTTGTTTTACTCAGTAATTAAGTATTCTGGCGTTGAAATTAACTTCAGTACTGTCGAATTGTTGTATTACATAAGCAGAATAGGAGTAATGTTTGTTATTTTTTTTCAAAAATTATTTGTTATAAATAATTTTGATACATTTAAGACACTTTTTATTGCATTCTATTCGTAATTAGCGTTTGCGCATTTCCAATCTTTGGATTCAGTTAATTGGGAGTGAATAAAATACATAACAGTATAAATAATCTAGAAATTTGAAATATGCGCAAAGTATTTAAAGTTAAAACAATTGTGTGTAAAACAAAATGAAATAACTAGCTAAATGATATGGTGTTCAATCTAGACATTGAACTAACACATGTAAGAATCTGAGAGGGAAACGTTAGATAGGTCCAGAAGGTGACAGCTGACAAGCATATAGTCTGAATTAAGTTATGCGTCATTAGCGACAGAGTAATCTTATTATATATTGAACAAAATCAAGTGTTATGTAACTGAACTTAGTTACTACATTTCATACTTGCGGGATGCCTTTTAATTAACATCAGTAGCCAATTAGCTGCAATAGTTACGGGTTAATCCACAACAGAATGGAGAAATATTTTATCCTGTATATACATATCTCAAACTTTTGCATAGGCTTCATGGGTATTCAATAAACAGACTCTTAAAATCGGTGAAAAATCTCTTGTTTTAGATTATCTCAGGGTAACGCTTTCAGAAAAATGTATTTTTCTTGACACTGGAATCTATTCAAGAGGTATCACGGTAACTAGAAATGTAATTAACTCATCTAAATGAAAGATTCCCTATTCAAAGTTGAATACATAACAGCTACCATTTTTTACTAAGGCAATCTGAAGCAGTCTTAAGTTTGTATAAAGTTTGCTGTTTGTGGAGTGCCTGATGATTAAAGACCATATAAAGATTAAGTTTGCAAGAGTATTAGAATTAACTGTTTCTATCTTACTAGGCTGATATTTTTGTGGAGGTAATTATGACAACCAGTTTGTAAGCAGGATTTAGTTTTAGCTAAATTCAGTCAGTACCTCTAAATTAGGGTGGCTGATTTTATTTTGGTTTTGGGGTTGTTTTATTTCTCTTTTTATAAAACTAAACTTTAAATATGAAAAAGTTATTTACAACTGTCACGTTTCTTCCCCACTAATTTGTTAAAGTTTAAATCATTAGAAAAAACAACAAACAGAGTGAAGAAATATATTTCTTTTCATTGAATTCCTCATCACTAGCTCTACGCTAACTGAAAAGGACTACATGCTTCTTCGCTCAATTTGTTGGTTTTCCTTTCTAAATGTGTAAGTGTGAATTTGAAAATTATTAAAATCGCTATTTGTAGGTCATTATGCATAAAGCTTTTGGTAAGTGAGCTTGAAGTGATGTGTACTGTCGTCTTACAGTTTGTTTTGAAACCCTGAAGGTATCGAAGTAGAACAGACGTCTTTATGCCTCTCGATGATCCTAGTGACTCCCTAATTCACATCAACTAATGATTACAGATAACTGGAAACTAACTGCCATCGCATAAATCAAGCGCAAGCAAATTTTATTAAATAATCTGCCATAAAGATAACAGATCATATCAAGGTGACTTTTTATTGCAGGTTACATTTCTATGAGAAAAAAATTGATAAAAGTATCACCCATATTCTCAATCAGATGTAGAGCACAACTGAATTTCAGTCTGCAGAAGGAACAAAGATTTCATAGAAATGTCTATTAACTGTTTGTTCACTCATTCACTGGTTTTTCAACTGACAATACTGACAGTGATCTCCATTAACTGACTTCAAAGAGTTAACTTTATAAAAAAAATGTAACTAAGCCTCTCGTTAATTAATTATAAGTGATTCAATATAAAACTGTTTCAAATGATCTCAGCAAGTTTTAAAGGTCAGAAAAAGGTTTTTCTGAACCTTTAGCTGTATAATTCACAGCTTCTTCAGCAAAATTACTGCAGTTTCGATAAACTTTTATGCATCTGATGTCAGGTGGTTGAAGGCGATAGGCAAAGAACTATGGACCTAGGTTTCGTACTTATTAGGAACTGATGGAATAAAGCAAATTATTATTATTATTATTAACACTTGAACCCACTTCACCCTATGTTGCTTTCAGAGATATAACCACCAAGATATTCGGGTCTGCAGTTGACCTCCTGTCGGGCTGTAATGACTACACTGATTTGTAATTGAGGAGTGATCAGTGTCATTTCTTTATTTTTGAGCGCTGAAAAAGCTAACTATTCAAGTTTGAAATGTGTTCAGCAAACTACATGATCGTTGATATCCTCGAAAGTGTACAGATTCACCTTGCTGACGAGTGCTAGTATGCAAGAAGTAGAGAGACATAAATGACCTTCACGAAAAACGAAGTTTCAAAAGACAGGAGTAATAACCGATTGGCCTATTTATTCTGTAAACATATAGTAATATCACTTAAAGTGTGGACTAGTTCCAGTTCTCCAGTCATTATGAATAATTCAAGCAAAATTAGTTAAATACTTCAATTTTACATCAAACTCAGTCGGCGTTTATTACGATGTTACATCAGTCTTTGAGTTTAAATTTGTGTTTGAGTATGTATGGCATGAACGCAAGAAGTAAAGCATTTCATTTAACTGGAGATATTCACGACTATCAAAGTTCCTCATGCCGTCGAAAAGCTTCCACATCCGTTGATGAATGCCTATGAAGCGACAAAGGTCAACTGCAAAATAATATCACCATCTGATTCAGCCAGTCAGTCGTTTTTGTAGGGAGGCATGTTTTCAAAACCTCCATACAAGTGTATGAGTCGCTGAATCAGTTGGTAACGTTATGGTGCAAGTGTTCTTCCTTGTTTTCAGATTTATTTAAGAACACAATGATTTCTCCCATGCTGCGAAGAGAATTCTAATATTTGGCTGTACATATTTATAGATGACCCCACACAACTCAAACCGATTTCGTCCTCATTCTCATTGAAATGCTTACATATTTTACAATACGTAAATTTAATATCATACATCAAACGATTAGAAATCACTACATAGTTCTCAGTCGACAGCTGGGATTCATCTACAGTATGCAGATCGTTTTGAATATCTGGAAATTATTCATTGAAACATGAAAGCTTGATAACTGGTCAGTGAAATCAGTCGAAGAGTTCTTGGAAAGTTGCCTGAGACAAGCTATATCCATGGGTTTCATACCAGAGCACGTAACCACAGACCCTGTTATTTGAAGATTCAAGTGGAATATCCAAATTCCTTCAAATGCATAAAGGTGTCTAATTTACTGAATATATCCAGCTAATGTTACACCTATTATTCACAAGTTTGTGATAACAACTGCTGCATTCTTCACTTATGAGAGGATTTCATGAATGGGGGCATATCGGGTTTAATTTAAGACATATAAATCAAACGAGGTCACACTAAAAAACATTCAGTTACTAAACACATGAAGTCTAGAAATAATAAATAAATTACATTCTCATTAAGATTGAAACTCTGCTGAACTGAAATGACCGCAGATAAACTATCTGAAGTGAGATTTGTGCAATATCACGTGACTTAATTGATGAATTACACTATGGTCTTCTCTGGAAATCAAAATGTTCAAGTCATGATAAGCGATCTACTACACACAGACATTGGTAGCTAGACTGCACCCAGAAAGCTGTTTACTATTGGGTGACATTTCAAGAAAACAGTATTCAATGAATACCAAACCACGCTTTTTGAAAAAGTTAGTGGCCGGCGCCATTATGGATAATCCTACTCCAAAAATATGGTGGAGGAGATATGTGGATGACACTTTCACAGTGTTGAAAACAGAACATATCTCTAGCTTCTTCACATATATAAACTCACTAGTAGAGGGAATAAAATTCACATTTGAATCGGAAAATGAACAAGGAGAATTAGCTATGTTAGATTGTAAAATAAAACGAATAGAAGAAGGTAAACTGCACACTGGCGTTCATAAAAAACCAACGAATTCTAATAGATATTTAGACTTTAATTCATCTCATCCGTTATCTGTAAAGGCAGGCTTAGTTAAGTGTCTAACAAACCGAGCAATAGCACTAAGTAGTACAATAAAATACCTAAATGATGAAATGAAACAGATAGAAGAGGTGTTGGTGTTAAATAACTAACTATCCTATAAAATTCATTGAGAATATCAAAAAAGGTCATAAGTAAAATAAAAACTATTGTGAAACTAATAATGATAACATAAATCAGAGAGAATATATGGAATCTACAATTCTACCATATAAGGAGGGGACATCTGAGACCCTACGTAGGATTCTTAATAAAGCAGGAATTAGGATGACATTGAAACCTACAAACTCACTCAGAGACAAGCTCTGTAGTCTGAAGGACCCTGTTGGCCTAATTAAACAAAATAATATAATTTACAAAATACCTTGCAATGACTGTGAGTGAAGTCAACTACATAGGTCGAACTAGTAGATCGTGGGTAGTTAGATTGTCGGAACATAAGAATTTAGCTAAGGTAAGAATGGTTGACCCAGAGAAGATAAGTAATTTAGAAAAAAACTCCGCAATAGCACTGCATGCATTGAGACACAACCACAAAATAGGGTGAAGCAGAGTCAAAATTCTAAAAAGTAATAAAAGTAGCTGAAGAGAGAGATTGATTAATGAAGCCTGCTTCATCGAGTCTACACCCAACATATGTAACAGAAATGACTCACCTCAATTACCAGAGATATGGAAGATATTATTACCAGTCAAAACAAAGAAAGGATAATAAATAATCTTAAAATGTATTCAATTCACATTATATCATTCTAACTAGTAGTTTATTTATCTTACTATAAAAACACTCGTCTTATTTCCCATCTTATTGTATTTGATTGATAACACTAATATTATTTCCGAATGTACTTTATCTTATATTGACTTTATTCGAATGCCTAATCAATTCTTACTCATGTATATAAATGAAGCAAGAAGGTTGTGTGAGTAACTTGATATGATTATGATGGCAATAACTTGTGCTCGAAACGTCATCAGTTAATATTACTGTATAACATTGTGTGATTTATCAGAATAAAATCTTCTCTATAGTGAAAAGCTGAAAGCTCTAAAAGGAAATCCTCACTGAAAATACCCATTCTGAACGCTTCGGTGGATGCGCACTGTTGAGGAGTCCTAAACTAGGACGAAACAGCTGTCCAATACTCCTAGGTTTTCCAGTGGTTCTCTAACTGATGTCAGCTCATGATGAAATCCTCCAACCAATCAAACAAAAAATCCCTACAAAACTAATACTTGAAAATTAATCTGATGCTCACTAGCGACTGGTCCTATTCAGGGAGTTGACCTGGGGTTCTAGTGGGAAGCCGTGACCAGTAGGGTACAGCAGGTCAAAGATGAGGCAGTAACTCATCGCATAAGAGATTGCAAAATGGTCGCACTATGTCGTGTATTGGCAGAAGTTAGAATTCAAGAACCACTGGATCGGGTCTCAGTGGCTCAAAAGTCTACGAGCTCGCCTTGTAACCAGAAGGTCCTGGGTTCGAATCCCCGTGAGTACATACTGTTGAGGAGTTCCAAACTGCGACGAAACAGCTGTCCAGTACTCCCAGGTTTTCCAATGGTCCTCTAGCTGATGTCAGTTCATGATGAAATCCTCCAACCAATCAAACAAAAAATCCCTACAAAACCAATACTTGATAATTGGTTTGTGTTACATATATCTTTCTTAAATGTAAGGAATTCAAGGATGACACAGGCGTGATTTTGAGGACTGTGACTAGCAGTGGAATCCAGGTTGCTCATTTCGACCTCTTTGCAGATGTGTTTTAAATTAAACAGCCGAATTTTTCAGTGCTAACTGCTTCATACTTGCTAGTTTACCTACCTCTAGTAATTCAAGGAATACAAAAAAATTCAGTCAAGAAAATCCAATCATAGCAATAATGACTTTATTCTAAAAAATGCGTTAGTACTTATTGCAGAATTCTAAGCATGTCTTATTGCCAAGTATTTATTCCCTGTGTAAAATCTTCAAGTGAATCAGTAATCGGTGGTAATATTTCATTTGAAGCGATATTGTCCCATAAAAATCACACTCTAATAACCTGCTATACTTTTCACGCATTTTCTTGCAAAAATCCCTAGTGGTCGGTTAAAACTTAATTAAAAATAGGCTTGTGTACAGGCTGCAATTCAAATATGCAAGTGAACAATGAAAAAAAAACATGAAACAGAATAAATGAGGTACGTTCTGATGCATGTGAAATTAGGTATCTCAGGGACCGACATAGGTCACTAGTCTTTATAGTTAACAAAATCCTTTTTTGGCTGTATCTCATTTCATTTTAACATACAAAATTCACTTTTTCTGCTGTTTAACTACCATCTAATAGCATCATTTAAGAGGTGCAGCGCTTTTTCTAAGTAATTATTTATTTTCTGGGATTAAGATCGATTTTCATTTTAGATTTCATCACTAACCAACGTCAGTTAGGGAATCATTAGAAACCGTGAAGCTCTAGACAATTGTTTCGTCCTAGCTTGGAATGAACTTATAACCCGAAGGTCGTGGGTGTGCACTACTGAAGAGTTCTAGTTAGTTGCGAAATCTGAACTGAAATTATTCATTTTAATTATAAATCAAGGTTAGAAATGTAAAATAAGACACTTCTTCCGGGAATACTGTCCTACTGTTTTTTTAAAAACTTATTTTAAGGTTATCTTTGTTTTCATTTGGAAATATGGAAGCAGTCATTGGTTTCCCGACAACTGTCTATGGTTGAAGCAGGATTTTACCCAAATCAGACTATTCTGACACACTGATGGAAAAGTTAAATTTAACAGCTGGGAACTAGCAGTAGAATTCAAAACGTGGTTGTTATGACACAAATCAAATAACGTAAAATCTGAATAATAAGTATCATGAAGGCTCTCTTTCTAATAATCTGTTTACGAGCAAAGACTGATAGCTTTTGCTCAGTTAACTTAAAAGCGGGAAATCACACGTTTGACTGAACTGTATTCACTCATCGTAGCACAATGAGTACCAAACATAGAATGGAGAAAATCCAGTCTCTGATAAATTATTTTTAAGATAATTTTCAGTATATGGGTACGAGAAAACTTTTTCACTATCTAGTTCAGTTCTGTTAGTCTGTACACTCCCGTTCCCACTCCCATGCAGAATCTAAACCATTACCGCTTTTTTGACGGTGACTGCGATACCATTCATCTACTAGCTAAGATTCTACACCCTCACAGTGTAGAACTACTTTCATTCTGTGTACTTTCATCATATAACCCAGTTTTCAACTTCCATTTCCTCCTGCCTTTAGTTTCAGTCATGAAGTGAATGAAAAAAACATCACATTGATGAGAATATCAGACACCAACAAGAATATCTGGGAATGAAATAAGTGCTGAAGTGTTTTTTCTATGCATTAATGGATATGACAGTAATGATTTGTGATGTAATAAATTTCATATTTTGTATATGTCAGAAATTTATTTCAATTTATTTTCATTTAGATGACATATATGTGGATTATGGAAACAATGGGATATGAATACTGCATTATATGTTCACTTCAAATCGTTTTTTTTAATATTAGACACTTTTTTTGTTTGGTTAGCACAATAAGTACATTTAAATTCGTTAGAAAAATTACTTAAGATAAGAAGTGTGTTTATGTAATTTATTCGGTTCTACAAGCAAAAAAAGAAAAATACTTCATTGGTCATTTAGATTAGAAGTGACATGTACTGTGATAAGTGATAAGTTTACTTATATTCTGAAGATTCCTGGCCAACAGCAACAGCAACAACAGACAACAATCAGCATAAATGGGAGGAACCTGAAAGAAACAACCTCCTTTACCTACCTGGGAAGCATCGTTTCAACTACAGGCGGAACTGACGAGGATATCAACGCAAGGATCGGAAAAGCAAGACAAGCTTTCACTACTCTCAAGTCTGTGTGGAGGTCAACACCACTACACAGCATGAAAAATAAGATCCGGATTTTCAACTCCAATGTGAAGTCAGTGCTACTATACGGATCAGAGACTTGGCCAGCGCGTCATAAAGAGCATCTCAAACAAACTGTTATGTATGTGAATATGAGGACCTTGTAGACTACGAGCGAATCTAACTAATGCGCTGGCTAATCTGTCTCAATCGCACGTCAACAACAACAACAATAATACCGCCGGGCACGCAAGACAAATAAAAGAGAAGACTGGACGTTGATATGAGAGCTTTTACTGTCTCAAACAACAGTCGAAAATGTTAAACAACAACTCCGTATTTATACAATTAGAAAAATCAATGTCACATTTTAAAAATATTAACGACCTTGGGGAATTCAGTAATTTAAATCAATAATCACGCAGATGCGTGAAATCAATGATTATGCTAGTGTATGAAATAAATAATGAATATTAATGATTCCCCTGCGTATATATTACCTCCCCCTTTTAAAAAGAATCTTGCAAACAGTTTAGTATCTTTTTTCCTTGGGGTCGATTTGGAAATGAACTGTTTGTGTTCGTTTGCGCTGGGATCGTCGGCTGGGTAGCATCTCTTGTTTTGCTTCTGATTTGACTGGTGGTATTTTGAAAGTTTCCAGTAGTAATTCCAGTGGCAATTTAGGTTCTTGGGATGTAGTATATCGACGTCGTATCTGATTTTTATGTCTAATCCACCATTCATCCCCAACTTTAACCTTGTACATTAGAGTTCCATGTCGACGTTCTATCAAGCCTTCGGCCCATTTTCTGTTCCTCGGTCGATAATCGCGCACATAGACAGCATCACCCTTGCGGTAATACGTCACACTATTTCTTCGTTGATGTGACGAAGATGGTAACATGGAGTGGTGATGAGTTCGTAGCATTCGACCCATTAGAAGTTCTGCAGGGCTTTTCTTCTGTTCTGTCAGTGGTGTAGTTCGGTATACAAAAAGAAAGTTTTGTATTGCTTCCGGTTTCGCCCCTCCCCCTGCTTTCAACAACGCTCGTTTGAAAGTGTCGACAAATCTTTCTGCCTGACCGTTGGATTGAGGGTGATAAGGTGGCGACCGCACGTGTTGTATACCGTTTCTCTTGCAAAATTCCTGGAACGCTTGTGAGGTGAACTGACTGCCATTGTCAGATACGATGATTTCTGGTATACCGTGACATGCGAAGATCTTTTCCAGGACTGATACTGTTCTGCTGCTAGAAGGTGGTGTCACTTGTACTACCTCCGGCCACTTTGAGTAAGAGTCCACGAGAACCAAGTAGTATATACCTTCTATCGGCCCAGCAAAATCCACATGTAGTCGGGACCATGGTTTTGACGTGGGCCATGCTCTCGGTGGCGGATCTTTGGCTGCCATGACAGACATCACTTTCAGTTCTTGAGCAGAGCCTCTCTTACTGGAGCTAACAGTTGCTACTTTGTTGCTACCAGACATCGAAGCACTTTTGGCGCAGCCATACTCACTGTGACGATTCGAAGTTGGTGTTTCATTAATCACGTCATTCTTTCTAATGGGCTTAGGTTTAATATATCTGTCTCTGATTTCTGGCTTTCTTGTTGAGGGTTCAATACTTTCGACCTTATTGCATACACTGCTTAACGGAATTTCTGACAGGTGCAGCTTCTCGAACCAGTCTAAACCTAAGAGGTCAAGGTTTGAATTATTGATGTAGCATGTGCCGACGAAATGACTATCGCGAAAACCAACGTTGCATTTAATTTCTCCATTCAATTGAAGTCTTCCACCACATGCACTAATTGCTATCTGATTTGTCTTCTCTATGGCAGGGCATCCCAACTTCTGCCATAATTTCTTTGATATTATTGTAATGTCAGATGCTGTGTCGATTTGTAGGCGTGCCGGCCGTGTATTAATCGTCAGATCGATATATTTGCGAGGTGCTGGAATACTAATATGATATGTGGCAGTAACACCCAAAGACTTGGGCTTGTTGCGCCGTCTGAGTCGGTTATTGCGTTTGCAGTAGCCATCTTTGTGACCAACGGTGTGGCATCGACGGCATTTATGCTGTTTGAATGGGCACAAGTTTGCGAAATGCCAGGAGCCACAGTGCCAGCAGGGTGATGGTGGTTTATGCTGAGGATGAAGCGGTGCGGTTGATGTCGACGGTACTGGATGCACCGCATGCATTTCTGCTGCATTTTGGCTGCCAGACTGCACCAAGACGGTATCGTTATGAATGTTGATTAAACGCTGATATTCTTCACCGACGTCTTTCAAAGTCATTCGTGGATCTTGTTCCAGACGATTTAATAGACGTGTGCGTATATCAGCAAATTTGGGAGACTGCAAACCACAAATGAAAATCAGTACCTTGAACTGGTCTTCTGAGAGTGATTTCAATTTAAAACGTTCACACGTGCAATTGACTATACCCAACTGAGTATGGATATCATCATTTTCGTTCAGAGATAGTTTCATGCAATGATATCGAATGTTGAATAAAGATCTCTGATCACCGAACTGATGACGAAGGGTATGGACAGTTTCATCGAATGATCTTTCGCTGGGCTTCTGTGGGAGAATTAAGTTGCAGTATTTATCTAGCTCATCTGCTCCCAATTTACGAAGTAGAAGCCGTACTTTCCAGGCATCATCTTTATCCGCAAAGTCTACTAGAAATAGGTCTTCATATCTGCGAAACCAGGTATCAAATGTTACGTTCGCATCTGGATCATAAACGAATTCTGAGATGCTACTACCAATGCTGTCGTTGGCTGTAGATGAATCAGCAGAGCGTGATATTTGTAGACCAGCAAGCATTTCCATCAATTTTAGCTGCTGTTCCATTAGTTTCTCTAAACGCAGTGGGTCCATCTTCAGCAAACCCGTCGCCAAATTTGTTATGTATGTGAATATGAGGACCTTGTAGACTACGAGCGAATCTAACTAATGCGCTGGCTAATCTGTCTCAATCGCACGTCAACAACAACAACAATAATACCGCCGGGCACGCAAGACAAATAAAAGAGAAGACTGGACGTTGATATGAGAGCTTTTACTGTCTCAAACAACAGTCGAAAATGTTAAACAACAACTCCGTATTTATACAATTAGAAAAATCAATGTCACATTTTAAAAATATTAACGACCTTGGGGAATTCAGTAATTTAAATCAATAATCACGCAGATGCGTGAAATCAATGATTATGCTAGTGTATGAAATAAATAATGAATATTAATGATACACCTGCGTATATATTACAAACTACAGACCTTCATCAACAGTTGTCTTCGCTCAATACTCAAGATCAGATGGCCAGAAAAGATCAGCAATAGTGAGGAATTTCTGGATGAGCGAACCAACCAGAAACCGATTGTGAAACAAATAGGCAGGAAGAAATGGAGATGGATTGCTGGCCATACTCTTAGGAAACCATCAAGTGACATCACTAGACAAGCCATTGCTCGAGTGGAACCCGAATGGGAAGCGGCGAGTCGGTCGTCAGTGCAAGGGTGACTTGGAGGAGGTCATGTGAAGAGGAGATGAAAGCATGTGGGCAGACTTGGAGCCAGGTGAAAACTTTAGCAGAGAACCGAACGCAATGGAGACGAACGGCTGAAGCCCTATGTTCCTCTAGGAATTAAAGGAAATAATAATAATTACTTATATTCTACTTGACTTGAACCACGAAGGGTAATAAAATGAACTGAAATCGTCGGTGATTTAGGAGTAGGATTCCCCATCCCCTGTTACTCACTTGGTCCGTAGTTCGATTCCCGGCCGACGTATACCTAAACCTCGCTAACCCTATAGCGAGTTAACAAAAGAGGAACGGTTGGGTGTGTGGTTAGCAAACTCAACCCATAAAAACACCATTAACGCTACTGAAATTTCAAAGCTAAGAAAGCTTAACGTTATATGTTCTGTTCGGAATTTAGAAGAAAAAACTGAATGGAAATGAAAGTCTTGCTTATTTTCTAGTTCTTAAACTACAAAGTACCTCAATGGAATTTCAGGAAAATTTATGGGAGAATAAGGAAACTAATGTTGAACTCATTGGTTCGTGGGTACCACTTACTGTCATATAACATTTCTGTCTTCCTCAGTATTAATTCATGACAACTAAGTAAAACGATTTTGGAGAAAGCTTAAAATACTAATTGAAATTATAATTTGAGCATATTACCTTTTTTAAAATCGTTTCACCACAGTACAGTCTGCTTTAACCAAATACAGAAAAGACCGTTCTAAGATATTTTAATAATTTGATAAAAATTGTAGCTTTTCTTCGAGTGACCTATTATGATATGTTAAAAATAAATAAAATTCGTAAACAGACCTAGAGGATGACGTACATCCCAGTGGGCTTACCTTCTCAAAGTGACCTGAGTAGAACCGATACACACTTAAACGAGTTATTCTATGAATAGGTTCTAAGAAAGTTCAATTCGTATTCAAGGTGTAATATTTCGCATTTAGCTACTGTTAATACATGCAATCAAACAAACGCTAACTATGCAATCAACCAGAAGTGCTTTTAGTTTGTAAACGAAGAAGGTAACGGAGGCTCTCAATAATCGATCAGTAAAACAAGTTGCAAGCTTATTTTTAGTCGGCAGGGATTTCCATGGTATTTTCGAAAAAGAATGAATTTAGGCCCATTTAAGAAAATCATTCATCTATGCAAGATAAATCCATCAGCCAACAAGGTTGTCATGTTCATATACTTCCAAAAGTTCTTTAAAACAAACCAGCTTGTCTTCATAGGTACTGGTGAGTTTTGAAAGAAGATTAACCGAATTTCTGATGGTGCCAAAATTACAAGACTATTTATGGATAGTTAGAAACCTCATGGTGCAATTACGAACCTCAGAGAGAAAACGCAGGTAACCAAGGAACACAAAACTAAGTACTTGAGTATGCGAAGAAAATGAACTCATATACAAGTATTTGATGAGATAGGCATAGAACGGAGATGAATGGTCAAAGTCTATTTGTGGATCAGCACCATCTACTAAATAACTCAATCTTGAACCTTTCTTGAAAAGTTTTAATGGCCCCAAACAGTTTGCACGTAAACAGGCTAGAAGTGCTTTAGATGCTGCTGCTGTCTCACGTCATAATATTGTTTCCTACTCTGACAAAGGAGCTAAATATGTTCGATGTACCTTCCTTCACTTCGCATCCGCTTTTGACTCTATACCCAGACGCCTTTTATTAAATAACCTTTCCTTGACACAAACCAAATCCTGGGCTGTTAACTGATTGCATTCTTATTTCTCGAAAAAAATATAGTATACTGTATATAAAGGCAAACCTTCCCCTGCCTTGCTCACTGAAGCCGGAGTCCCTCATCTTCTTTTTTCTTTCTTCTTACATGACTTACCTCTTTTGAAGAGATCAACTTTGTTAAGTACGCTGGTGATCTTACTGTCTCGTTGCCAGTTATGTTCTGATCTGACTGTTTTAAACTTAATAGCTTTTTGTCGGACATAAGGTAGTGTGATTCAAGCTCTCTCTAAGTGTCAGACAGTTAACTTCACCTATAGGTATAAATGTAATCTATACAAACTTGTTCGTTCAGAAGATACTTGTTGCATTGAGAGCACTGAAATAAAAACTAAGTCAAGCATGAAATATCTTAGAATAGTTCTATCCTCTGACCTTTCTTGGTCATCAGATATCTTACCAATTTCTAAGAAAATGTTCTGTCTAACCTACTACATTAGGAAGTTAAGACAGTCAGGAATCAGTCAACCTCTACTTTTACAATTTGTTAACCGTAGAATTCTACGTATTGTTCTTTATCGTCCCCCCCCCCTTAGTCTTTCCTGGGCTACTGAAATAGGACTATGTCATATTACGAAGGGTATTAAAGGTTATCAGTAGGGCAAGTGGTGTGCCACTAAGTATGCCTGTTACTACTGTAGTCGATAGACCTCTAACCTCATGTGAAAAATGGGCTAAATTCATATTGTCTGACTCTCAACATCCTCTCTATTTTCAGCTCTCCCCTTACATCTCATCATGTTAAACTAGAAGGCATCACAAAAGATTATATGCTTGCACAACCATGTACAAAACTCAATGACATCGCACTTGGCCTGCATGATAGTGATAGTGGTAAGCGTCAAACTTACTATTTGTAATTTATGGTGACACAATTTCAGTTATCTATCTTATAATTTTAGCTATCAAAATTACCATCATTATTTTACACTTTTGTACATTTGTGATTTTATTGTCACTGCTAAAACCAAGAGACGGCTATTATCAATCCTGGTTACCCATACCGCGTAATATTATTTTTTGTTTTGTTTTGTTTTTCATGTTGTCGAGTAAATTAGACGCAATATTGTACCGAATGCTGAGAATTCCACAATGTATAATAATTACTGTCTTAGAATAAAGCAAATCACCCTTGTTTTATAAATGTTCCACTCCATACTGTAATGTCAACATTCTCACCTCTGAGGGAAACTACTAGGCAAACGTATATTGATACATTTAAGCTTATATCACTAAACAGGAATTCACCACTGTCTACCTTGGTGAATTATGCGTTAATAATAAGGCGGAAACATTTTTCCCAGCCTGTAACATTGAAAATCATACTACAGGTAAGAATAGCTATGAATAAACTGAGACATTAATTCTAAGTGAAAATTAACAAATAATTTAGAGCTAGTAATATTACTGAATGACTCAGATATTCCTAAAATACTGACCACTTTTCATGTTACTGTAAAAAAAATTTGTTAGCCATATCTATTTTAGAAATCTTAATTACAAAGTAGTGTAAAATGTTACAGTCAATAAACCTACTGTAATATTTGGTCATAATGATATAAAAACACTTAAGGCCAATTTTCCCTATCACGAGTGAGCGAAACAGGAGAATGAAGGATGCGAGGTAAAAAAACAAAACAAATTTGACGTTCGACAATTAACCTCAACTAATGGATAAGAATGTTATCAATTAAATCAGGGATTCCAATTCCATTTAATGATTTCATATGGATTGTTGAAGTCAGTTCATTTTTGATTGAGTCACTAATTGTTCCAAAAAAGAATTTTCACAAACAGACATGCCTGGAGCAGGATAATAAGTTATCACTGAGTAAGACGTATATTACTTGAACAATAAAATCTCAGTTAGTGTGCATATTGGAAGTATACAGACTGATAACTGGATGTCTTTATTCTCTCTTTCATTTGATTACGTAACCTTTAGCTTTAACCTCATCCCGCTTTGATATGGTGTAATTTTGGCTTGTCTCTTGTTTCTGTGATTTGATTTGACCTCAGTACATTGTTGCTTAATTTATTAGTCACTCAGTATCTTACGCATCTCTCGTCTTTATTACGTAACTCCTTTACCATCGTATGCATACTTTTATTTCGTTTAAACTTGAACTGCCTGTGTAAAATCTACATAAGCGCAATTTTCTGAGCACTGTTCACTAATTCCGGAACCTTCTGTCAACTGACATCATGAAAAATTTGCAAGCTTTAAGCAGATGATGAGAAGCCAATGAAATGAATGATGGTACTATATTATTCTGCACAAACCACTGTTGTTCTTGTTTTATTCAAAGACTGATAATGATTGCAAATTTGAACAATTAATAGCCATTTAGGCCTTCAGTAATCTACCGACACCTAGATAAGTGGATAGTTTTATTATGAGTTAAAGTTTATGTTTAACTACAAGCGCATAAGTCAACAGAGAGAGATCTGTATTCGTAACTTCTCATGAATAATCATACATTTATTTAGGGATTGATATGTACAATGCTAGTACCCGACATTGATGAGAAATTAGGAAAACAGATTCCTTTGGTAGAATTTTTACGTTATTAATTCACTGCAAATAGGAAATTTTCATAAATTAACTTAAAGTTTTCTTTATTATTTTTTATGCAATGAAGGAATCTTCTCCATTTATGGTTATACATATTTTTACATTTGCGTCGGTGGCACAGAGGTAGAGTGCTCGCCAACCACGCCACACGTGGTCCGGGGTTCGATACCCGGCCACCGACGCACTCCCAAACCTCGCCAAAAGAAGTAATAAGACTGGTAAAGAGGGAAGGTTGGGCATACGACTAGTAACCCCATCCCGTAAAAATAAACACCACTGCTACCGAAACTTCAAAGTGTTCTAGCTTGAAGCCCTATGTTCCACTGGGAACATAAAGGAATGATAAGAAAAAATACGATATGTTTAAATTTAACAAAGTGCTAAGTTTTGACCTTTATTTCGCTTGTATGTTCATGAAGTACCTTGAGTGAAACAACTCGTAATGTGATTTGTTTCTAATTAATGTTGATAATAATATTTCTGTATTACTCAGAAATGACTTATCCCTTTTGATGTATTAACTATGCATCACTTTGCCGCATTAGCTATAATGTAAGTTGCATTTAAAAGAAAATCCAACAGTCATAATATTTTTTTTCCGTTAGTCATGTAAGTTTCATTTTAAATAATCAGACAGATCTAATGAAACACAGATGAGCGGAGCGAGTGATTGACATATCTTCAGCGTCTACCACTTTGATTGACTGTGTAATGCCGGGCTAATCAGAATAATATTTTTTTTCAAAAGTAGCGCCAAATATCTGGTTGCCAGTAGTGATTAGTATCATTACAATAACAATATCCATTAGAAATCACAATTTTAACCAAATGGAATAAGAAGTTATGATGATGATGACAATAATAATAATAATAATAATAAAAATTTTAATAAAAAATCCCTTCAAACTTACCCTTGTTTCTCTTGAAATATTAACTGAGCTGTCGTGTACAATCTCGCTTGTAAAGCAAATAAATAAACTGATAGTTGAAAGATACAAAAGGTGTTTTGAACAGTTAATTTTCATGATTACTATTGCTTGCTCTTATCTTGGATAGAATAATTAATTTGTCTAATTCTCTTCGAAATCAGTAGTATGTATAACAGTTATTTGAAGTAGTAAATGAAAATTTTTTCAAAAAAAAATAGGGAGAACAAGTGAACTGTATGTAATCAACTACACAATGATCAACTTCACTGATTTGTGAATTAGTGAGTAATTATATTGTCTGAAGTGATGAATGCATTGTTCAGAGGGAACAGTCATTTTTCTTTCTTGAAGTACCCTCTTTCGTTCTTTCTTTATTTCTCCAAACGTGTGCAAGATGGGTGCAAAATGCGTGTTGTGTAGGTGTGACTAACTTCCAACTTTGTTTTTTTTTAATGATGTAAAATTATTATTATTTCACTTTTCATTTCAACTTACTTTTCCGTCTCCCTTTTTAAAAGTCTTAAATTAATTCATTTCAGTTAAACTGTCTTCCAAAAAACCGTCTTCATTACTATAATTATTATTATCATCAGTAAAACTTGTGATACGACACGTTTTTCTAGACATGTGCATGTGTGTGTGTGTGTTTTATAGAAGGTGAAGAAGTCGAAAAATCTCCAGTTCGTGCCCTTTTCTGTCTTTTGCTGTTCGTTGAAAGAACAAGAAAAGAAGAAAAGAAAATCCAGAATTTTGTATCCTTTGAAAATGTTTACAACTACAAGTTTATTTATTCTTTACAAACGTGTAATTTTATTGTCGGTGAATGAACCAGTAGTTAAGACACGGTGCACACATATACCACCTTCTGTAAATACAGTTATGTGTGTAAATAGTCTGTGTGCACGAATACCACTATGAATTCGAGTTCTCGTCACAACATCAACAACAACGAAAAAATAATTTCAACTGACCAATCCTGATTTCGGTTCAACGTTTGTTGGTGTTGTTGTTTTTTTTTTTTTGCTTTTTGTCTCATTGATAAACCAATTAGTCAAGAATAATTTTTGTTTTAAATATGATCATGAGGAAAATCCCATAAACATAAATATATTACAACATCTCTATGTTTGGCACACATACACACATATACACAAACACGCCCACATCCATATGCACACGGTTAGTAGGGTGTTTTTGTGTGCGCTTACACACAGACAAAACTCATATACACGCACAAATGAGAAAGGACAAATAATCTTTGCACACATATGTTTGTTGTAGACATTTATCTACATATGTCATGCGAAATGTATGACACTAAGCAAACTGTTAATGATACTGTTTAAATTTATTAGCAGGTGGATTTTTAAATGAAGCGTGTTTTATCTTTTCAATAGTTTGGTTTGTAAGGGTTAGTTATGTTTTTACGAGTTGATCACGGATTGATATCAGTTAGAGAACCACTGGAAAATCTGGGAGTACTGGACAGCTGTTTCATCCTAGTTTGGGAATCATCGGCAGTACGCACCCACACACCAGTGTTCGAACCCAGGACCTTCTGGTTACAAGGCAAGCTCGTATACCATTCAGCCACTGGGACCCGATTCAATGGCCAGCACATGAATTCTAACTTCTACCAATTCGTGATTTAGCACGACCACCAACCAGTGTCATAGGTGGGACATCCATCAATCCATGCTCGTTAGTGACTTGTTACAGGATGGAGTTTCCTGGAGTTCTAGTGAGAAGTCGTGACCAGTGAGGTTCAACCAGTCAGTCTACCGATGACATTGGTTGGTGGTCGTGCTAAATCACGAATTGGTAGAAGTTAGAATTCATGTGCTGGCCATTGAATTGGGTCCCAGTGACTGAATGGTATACGAGCCAGCTTGCCTTGTAACCGGAAGGTCCTGGGTTCGAACCCTGGTGTGTGGGTGCGTACTGCCGATGATTCCCAAACTAGGATGAAACAGCTGTCCAGTACTCCCAGATTTTCCAGTGGTTCTCTAAATGATGTCAGCTCACGATGAAATCCTCCATCCAATTTAAAATCTGTTCATGACTTTTATAGCACAATGGGAAGTGATGTTGTTCAGTTGATAATGATTAGCATTATTATGTCAACCAAAAGATGTAGACTTTCATCAGCTAGCATCCACTTCACTTCATACTGAACATCAGGTAGCCAGAAAGGATTAGCAAGAGGGAAATCTGTCGACGAAGCAACTAAGAGCCTATTGCCCAGCAGATATGTTAGAGAAAATGGAAATGGATAGAAACGCACACACACTGACGAGACCATTGAAAGATATCAGGTTTTCGAGTGGAACACGAGTGAGAAATGAATGGTTGTCCGTGGGTCCGAGTTTGACAAAGAGTAGAAAGTGTCAGTAGAAGATGAGAGCTTATGGGTAATCATGGAATAAGGTGAAAAGGAATACAGAGAACGGGATGAAATGCAGATGTGCTTCTAAAGTCCAGTGTTCCACTGAGAATCCAAGGGAATGATGATAATAATAAAGGGATTGTCAAAGTGCGTGTAATACCATCAAAGACTGCACACTTCAGTCCAATAGAATCATTCAAACTGTAATTTCGAATAATAATCTCAACAAATAGAAATCGGAAAATTTCTAATTGTGTTTATTCACGCATGGAACCATTGATGATCACATGTCACTAAAAATCTGAATCTAGCTAGTTCAGAACTCTTCTTCATTGACATCTTAAGATACTTTAAGGAGCTGAGTCCTGGAGTTGTTTCATTGCTAAGGCATCACCATTTAATTACTGCATAAGAAACCAAGGCTAAACTGAAATATAGCGACCAAGGCAAGTGATCTTGATCAACCAAGGCGTTATTTGGGTAGAAAACTTTGTAGGAAACAAATTCGTAAGTAAATTATACAATATGGCAATCTCTTATATGTACTAGAAATGTCTTGCGGTCAGTCATTGGGGGTTCTTAGCTTTAGTCAAAACCATTTTTCGAACAGGAATTTAACGAAATAATTGTATATCATGTCATTTTGTAAAATTTTTATCGCTGGAATACTGCTTTCAAAGTGCTTCTTAACACGTGTGCGTTCAATCCAGCAGATCAGCGATCTTAGAAGCATGATTCAGTGTTGTGGATATTTTAGCAGTTGGTTGTTCATTCACTTGGGTTGCTATACTTTCGTCTTACCGAAACCAATTATCCATGGTTCCCAAATGCTGGGAGATGGAGTCACGGTAGTCTAGTGTCATTTGAAATAATCGATTGTAGTGCTTAGATTGATTGATTCCAAAATCCTCAAACATTTACCAGAAATCCGCAAACGTGGCCCGTTTTCGCACAGCATGCAGCAATAGGTTGACGATTGAACATTAAGTTAACCAAAAAATGACTTAAAATAGGGTTTCATTGTGATGCGCAGTCAGTAGAAGCTGGAAACTGTGGGGGCTTTGATTCACTACAAAAATCTGAACTGTAGTATGTTGATTGCATCACCTAAACACTTTCTACGGAAGGAAAATAGGTTAGTATTGCTAAAAAAGCTTAAACTATGAGGAAACGTGTAGAAAATGCTTGTTCTCACTTCTTCCTTCTACATCAGATACTATTTCACTTTTAAATAACTTAAACGTTTATAAATTTAACGCAATAGCAGCCTGATAACTTCAGATATTTGTCTTGTCTGTTATTTCTCACATTGGCAGAAAGTTTTGTCTTCTTAGCTCACTTTAGGAGCAAGTATATCTTCCAACTCGATATGTTCATGAATGTGATGCAGTTTGTTGTAACGCAGAATTTCAGAGACAAACGTAAAATCAGTCATCCCATTACTATACCTACGACACGTTATCTATTATCTCCGTTTTGTCACAGAATAATTCTGAATAAGCCACTGAGACTTTCCAGTGCAGTGCGCACCCACCACTAGGGTTTGAACCCAGGACCTTCCGCTTACAAGGCGAGCTCGCAGACCTTTAAGTCACTAGGACCCGATCTATATCGTGAATTGTCAGAAGCTGGAGTTGATGGGCCACTGGATTGTGTACCAGTGACTTAATGGCTTATGAGCTCGCCTTATAACCAGAAGGTACTGAATTCTAACCCCGGTGGGTGCGTTTTGCTGAAGAGTCCCAAAAACAGCTGTTAAGTAATCCCAGGTTTTCCAATGGTCCTCTAACCGATGTCAACTCATGACTAAATCCTGTAACCAATCTTGATTATTTTGAGGCGCAATGTGCCAATGCACACTACAAAAACCTTTAACAGAAACATACAAAAGGTTTCACACATTATATCAGTTAGTATAAAACAGTTAACTTATTAACCTTATCATGAGAAATCAACGCAGATTTTTTAGGTTTAATTTGTTACAACACGTATGTTTGTGCATACATTCTTTCTTGGCAAAAACTAACTAATTATACTTAGGACAAAACGATACAAATAAGCTATTAACCTTTGAAATGGCAAATTACAATGTAATGAAATGACTTGAATACAGTATCATATATATCCTACCATTCAGATGTGTAAATGTACTTGAAGTGACGAAATTTTACTGTAATATTCTGCTTCTACTTTCTGATTATAAATAAAGGACTTTAGTTTACTTCAAATTGAAGTATGGGCTGAAGATGTCACCTAGTAGGGTGATGAAAGCTTCGCAAATTAACTAACCAGCTAAGAGAATACAACCACACCAAAATCATCCACCTGAGCTACAAATCTTCTCTATCATATCTAAAGGGACTTTACGGATCCGCTCTAATGATGATTTAAGACTGATATCCTCACAAACCGATAATATTTGAAAGAGCCATTAAAAATGAAGTAGACCTGAACAGCTATTCAGTCCTGACGAAAGACTCCTCTGCCATGTGAACCTAGGAGTGCACTACAGGTGAGAAATTAGTGCTAAGTCAGGAATTCAACCATTAAATAAAAAAGATATAAATCAGTAAAAACACATAAAGTAGTACTAATAAGGCAGCTTGACTTTTCCCAGCACTGCCTAACATCAACCGAGATCTAAGTCGTTTATAGGATTCCTCTTATTTTGTTTTATTGAGTCAATAGGCTATACTGATAACTACGCTCGACAGCAAGTTAATTCATATAAATAGAATATCTCAGTAGGGTTTTGTCTTCAACTTTCACCACTTTTATTTTTATCTAAACCAAAAAATGATTCTAGTGAGAATTAAGATTCACTTTAAAAAATAGTGTATCAAAAACCTGTGGAACACTCAAGCTTTCGTAGCGTCAGGCTATGGCATCCAAGTGCATCAAAAAAACATGAATGTTTAGTATATAAATCGTTATAGCCTCTCAGTTTTAAAACGTTTATATTTATTGTTTTAATTGAGGCTATAGTTGAAGAAAATGCAGCCACTCAGAGCAGAATCTGTGAACAGTCGACCTAAGTTTGATTCATAATTAACTGGTGGATGGTGACTAGCAGTGGGATCCAGGACGCGCATTTCGACCTATTTGGGACTCGTCAACTGAATGTACCCGCATTTCTCAGTGAGTGATGATGTCCCCACCGAGGCTTGAACCCAGTGACCATAGTTTCAAATGCCAAAGCATTATTATCGGCGAGCCCCAAATAGGGCGAAATGTGCATCCTGGATTCCACCGCTAGTCACCACCCACCAACTAAATTCTAATTATATGCCCAGACATCGTCGAAGCATCTGCACAAGAAGCCAACATGTCAACCTGAGACCGAGCACTTTGGTCCAATCAGTCGACGGGAAAATCCCGAATTCAATTAAGTTTGATTCAAGTTGAAAACGTATTTTTAAAGACAAAAATTTTGTGATAATGAACTGTAAGAAATACTGTAGGTTTCTTGCATCTGATGAAGAACCGAAGTGACGAAATGAAGCCATTATGTTCTGCTACAATGTTTGTTCTTACTCTTTTCAAGTTGATGAAAGTGAAAAACCATCTCTTGGACCACTATTCAATTGCCTGTCTCCTTTTAATTCCTTTGCGTTCCCAGTGGAACATAGGGCTTCCCGATATTATGTGCTGATGAATCAAGCTAGAACACTTTAAAGTTTCGGTAGCAGCAGTATTTATTTTTATAGGATGAGGTTGCTAGCTTCATTCCCAACCTTCCCTCTTTACCATTTCTATTACTGGATTAGCAAGGTTAAGGAATGCGTCGGTGGCCGGGGATCGAACCCTGGACCACATTCATGGTTGACGAGCATTCTACCGATTTACCACCAACGCACCTACTTTTAACTACATTGTCTGTATTCAGATGGATAGAATAATCGCAGTTAGGTATTGAAAGACCAGCTGGGATACTGGCAGACTTAGTTTTTGTGTCATGGATGAGGAAAAAATCTTCATCCTGGATTCCACTACCTGCCCCAGACTATCAAGCTGCAGTAAGATGTGGTTCGTTTGTTACATTACAGGCTATAAGAATCAGTGAAGATTCAACTAAGTCGAAACTTCAAGTGTTTTATACGAGCACTTGTATTTAGTGATCTTGACAAATGGAGAATTCGATGTCTGTAGAATACACAATCTTTACCTTTCAATATAAACCGATTTCATTGTGACTGCCTTTAATTTCTTGAAATTTTATTGGGTAATATGGTTTCTAATATGCAGTGAAACAATACAGATGTAAGAATTCTCTTCAACTCATAGACCCGCTTTACATAAAGACGTCTAAGCTCAGAGGCGAAGTGCATACAGGAGTGAGACAAGGGCTGTCTATTATCACCGATGATATTCTTAATTGTGGTGGACTGGATTATGCATCAGACTGTGCAAAGGCAGTGAGAAGACAGGAATATGCTGGACAACCGATAAGAAGACTCTAGAAGATCTGGATTTCACAGATGATATATGTCTAATGTCACATAAACTCGAAAACTTACAGGCGAAAACCAACAAACTGGCTGAAAAGACGGGCAGCGAAGACAGCACTACAAGTGAACATAGAGAAGACGGAGGTGATGAAGGTAACCGACGAACTGCAACAGCAACAACAACAAGCACCAGTCACCATCAACGAGAGAGATTTAACAGTGGTTACTTCCATCACTTAATTAGGAAGCATCGGATGTCACAGTTTGAATTGGAAAGTCAAGATGAGCCTTCATGAACCTGAAACCGGTTGAGAAATCTTCCACAATCAGCACCAGGAACGAGTTTCGGATTTTAAACACAAATGTGAATTCAGTCAGTCAGTGCTTCTATACGGGTCAGAAACTTGGCCAGCGTGTCACGCAAAGGATTTCCAACAAGTTACAGACTTTTATCAACGGCTGCCATCTTAGCTGGCTGGCTCCATACTGAAGATCAAATGGCCAGCCGGCCAGAAAGAATTAGTAACAAGAAACTCTGGCTGGGAACAAACCAAACAAGGGCCGATCGTTCAACAAATATTCAAGAGAAAATTGATATGGATCGGGCACACATTGAGAGACCGTCAAATGACATAGCGCGCAATGCAGGCCATCTTTCGAGTGGAATCCAAATAGGAAGTGGCGAGCGGGGCGTCAGTGCGAGGGTGACGTGGAGGTGATAGTGTGAGGAAGAGATGAGAGAGTTTAGTCAATCGTGGACGCAGCTGAAGAGGACGGCAGAAAACAGAACAAATTGTAGATGTGTTGTTGAAGCCCTATGTTCCACTCGGAACTCAAGGGAATAATGATAATAAGCTGTGAAATCAAAACATTGACTATCGAAATCATTTAAGTTGAATTTTAATTAAGCTGATAATTGTGAATACTAAGAGTACATTCCTGTGTATGAGGTTTTTCAAATTCTTTGAAGTATTTTTTTTTCAGAATTTAATTGGTGGATAGTGACTAGTAGTGGAATCCAGGATGTGCATCTCGTCCTAGTTTGGGACTCGTCGGCTGGATGTACTTGAGACCAAGCACTTCGGTCCAATAAATCAACGGGAAAATCTAAAATTCAGTTAAATAATTAACTTGACCCGTTGCACAAAAGGTGGTTCTCGTGGCCTAAGTGGGCTAGTAGATAACGCTCTGGCGTTTGAAACTATGGGCACTGAGTTTGAGCCTCGATGTGAACATCATCACTCACTGGAGAATGCAGGTACATCCAGATGACGAGTACCAAATAGGACGAAATGCGAATCCTGGATTCCACTACTAGTCACCATCCACCAATTAACTTCTAATTACATGCCCAAATATCGTCGAAGCATCTGCACAAGAAGCCGACCTGTCAACCTGAGACCGAGAACTTTGGTCCAATCTATCGACGGGAAAATCTAAAATTAAATTAAATATCTTTTTATGTTAAATACTGAGGAGCAGTGGTGAGTGAAGCACAAAAGAAAACCAAAAGATTAAGGATAAACATTTCACATAGTGATGTAACTTGACTTTTCCAGATTATACATTCCAACAGTATCTGCCATCAGTTTACACGGTAATGATACATCCTTCTTAGATTTAAACATTACAAAACCGATCGATAACAATTGAGATACGGTTTGATTATCTGTTTTCACATGCATATATTATCTAATATCTTCACAGGTATAAACGTTTACATTTCATATGATGGAAAAGTATGCAGAATGAGAAATAATTTTCAAAAAAAGAGACAAATTCACATGGAACAATCAGTGAGAATTTGAAAATTTTAATCAAACAGTACTGAACACTTAATTATTAAATTATATTTGATTCCTTGAATACATTTTGAAAACAAACATGATACTGATCAGCATCTTTGTGTAAGCGTTTGATGGACATTATTTTTAATGAGGCAAACTAAGTGAAATGTTTCGGTTTTGCATGTCCAACTTGTAGTAGTATCAATATTTTCTAATACGTGAGTAGTCTACTCGCTGTAGATTAAAAAGTAACCAACACTCAGTATAATTCGTTTGATGAAGTGCTCTTGCATACTGAAAATCAGTGGAACAAGACCTGATCATCGTCTAACAAGTAGTCGAATTATACTAGATCACTTTTGGGTTAATTGGTGATCATATACCAAAACGAAATGGATGCTAAACTAAAATTGAAATTATAGGGGTTAACCTTTTACTATTTAATGCAACCGCTTTATTTTTAATTGGTTGAGCGCTTCTCTGTAGATCTTGTAAAATATAAGGGTCATTTTCTTGTTTAGAAGAACGATCTGCACAATGTTATTTCAGCCCTTAACTTAAGTCAGTCACAGAAATGCATGATGAGTTGATGTCGGTTAGAGAACTATTAGAAAACCCTGGAGTACTGAACAGCTTTTTCGTCCTAAATCTGGGACTCTTCACAGTACACATTCACCGGGGTTCGAAGCCAGGACCTTCTAGTTACTAGGCGAATCCGTAGACCATTAAGTCACTGGTACCCAATCCAGTGGCCTATCCACTCCAGCTTCTGACAATTCACGATATAGATCGGGTCCCAGTGACTTAATGGTCTGCGGGTTCGCGCTGTAACTGGAAGGTCTTGGGTTTGAATTCCGGTGGAGGGTGTGTCCCGATGAAGAGTCCCAAACTGGGTCGAAACAGCTGTCCAGTACTCCCAGGTATTTCAGTGGCTCGCTAACTGGTTTTAGCTCATTATGAATCCTGTAACCAGTCAAATCATGACCTTGGAAACCAGCACTTGAATATTAAGTCAACCACCTTGAAATTTTAATACCGAAAATCTGAATTTTGAAGGGCAAATCTTCAGGTTGTAATTTTTAACTTTACATTGAAACTATTCGTGATATCCTATTTACTAAAAAATATGTGATAAAATAAGAAATCTATGAGATCAACAGTTTCATTTCTTCTATAAACTGATCTGATCATCTGCAGAATGGCATCCAAGCATATTTCAATCTATTTTATGTTTAATCTGACATTAAGATAAACAGGCACATATTTTTTTACTCAAAATATATAACTAGACAAATATCCAGTGTCAATTAAACTGTTGGTCACTACTTCGTCACCGAATCGTAACCGATAAAGCTCTCTACGCTCTTTTTCTTTCTTAAGCGAACTTACACAACCATAATACAGACTGTGACTCAGTGGATTTCAATGCTCAATAATGGAAACCGTCAAAGGGTAAGCAAACCTAAACATATGGTGTCTTGCTTGGTATCAGCAGCTTAAAGAAGACTCATGCTCTTTTTCAATTCAGTAATGCTGGATACATTTTAATCACACTCCTGTTATTGTATACTCGATTCATTTTCTATCTTGCATTATATAATAGCTAGAATGAAATATCCTTTGTTCCTGAGTTTTATTGTTACACTCTCTTTTATTACACTACGAATTTACCAGTAAAAATGTTTCAAATTTCTACCAGTCAATAGTATACTTACTTGGTTTATTCTGAGTGATATACTTTAATCTTTTCTGATCCTCAGAGGGAATCTACACCAGATTTTACTATATGTGACAAGTAGCAAGTCTGTATCTTTACTTTTTATTCCCCAACATTTTTTGCATCAGAATATTGTCAATACTATGAAACTGAAGGTAATTTTTCAGTTTTATAGGAACACTTTACTTCATTCATGTCTACATCACTAACAGACATAGTCGAAACTAGAAAGTGACAAACTACCTATGCTTTTCCTAGCTAGGAGAAAAAACATCCATTGTGAAGCTAAATATCAAACATATCACAGTGGGAAAAAAGTGTTTCTTCATTGAACTCCATATTTAAGGTGAAGATATTGCAGCAATAGTCAACGGAAGACGGAATATATCACTTGCCAAAGCCTATGCTGCGGCTAAGTTGGCTCCTGTCTGTCGGACAACATACACTTTCGTGCAGTCAAAAGCCGACAGATACCATTCTCATGTTAATTCCAACTGTGTATACAAATTTACGTGTATCTGTGAGAACCTCCTGTCAACTGACATCATGTAAAATTGCAATTGTTAACTTTTCTGTTCATAAACTTAATAATATTTATTTAGGCTGTAAGCAGATGATGAGAAGCCAACGAAATAAATGATGGTACCATATTATTCTGCACAAATCACTGTTGTTCTTGATTTATTCAAATACACGGTTATTGTAAAGGCTGCTGTTTATGCATTGGTATAATCTGGAGCTTAGATTCATAAGTGGCTGTAAATACACACTACTAAATAGACCCAAAATAGTATTCCTTTATTTTCACTTTTTTTATAGTCTTTGCTGTGAAGACTGAAACGAATTCTTTTTATTCAAAAACTTTTTTCTCCAATAAGTGTGCATTCCCTAATCATACTGGCAAAATCATAGATTTTGCAATACTTAAATAAAATCGGTTAGTCTAAACTGTGAACAGTAAAAAAACTGTTGGGTGTATTAACGTCGTGGTGGTCTTTTTTATCTCTTTAGACATAACGTCTTTGACCGTGGTGGAGAGTAACGGCAACTGACTTTGTAGACGAAGCATACTTCTGTAATACACTGTGTCATGTTCACGCTATATAGAGATTCAACAACATGTTGAGCATAATACCAGTAGTTATTACTGAGGTAAACCGAAAAACATCCATTAGTCATTAGAGTATCACTAACAAAGTCAAATGAAATGTTCAAATGTTGGTTTGTAGGGATTTTGATTGGTTACAGGATTTTCATCATGAGCTGACATTAGTTAGAGAACCATTGGAAAACCTGGGAGTACTGGACAGCTGTTTCGTCCTAGTTTGGGACTCTTCAGCAGTACGCATCCACCGGGATTCGAATATCAATGAGATGCTCACTAGCGACTTGCCCTATTCAGGAAGGTAGTTACCTGGGGTTCTAGTGAGAAGTCGTGACCAGTAGGGTGCAGCAGGTCGGGTGTGAGGACAAATACTCGCCGAAGACATTGGCTAGCGGTTGCGCTATATCGTGAATTGGCAGAAGTTAGAATTCATGACTGGCCATTGGATCGGGTCCCAGTGGCTTGATGTATACGAGCTCGCCTTGTAACCAGAAGGTCCTGGTTGAACCGGTGGGTGCGTACTGATGAAGAGTCCCAAACTAGGACGAAAAACTGTCCAGTACTCCCAGGTTTTCCAATGGTTCTCTAACTAATGTCAGCTCATGATGAAAATACTGTAATCAAATGAAATGTGTTCAGAAGTTTTTACCGATTATGTTATATCATTACGTTATTTTTATTGTTTTATTGATGGCAGTCTATTTCCACTGTTACGAATGGAACCCAGGAAAGTTATGTGCCTACCTTTAAGCTTTTAGTAAATCTTCTAAGAGATCAAAGAAAAGAAGCTGATTTACACACATTTATGATGAAAAAAGCTGTCCATTGAAACTTATGTAGATGGAGTTGCATTCAGCTCCTTTAGACTTCTTTTGAACAGTGTTAGAAATTCTGAACATCTGTATGATACTAGACGAAAACTGTGCCACAAGTTTGGTGATTATTTCGCTACGTCTCAAACATTCTTGCTGTAAGCAGTGTCCCTTCAAATTTCTTACTAACTTGAAGTGGACATCTAATTAATTGAAGAACTTTCAGTCTTATTATATACATGGAAGACATCAAAAGGCTGGCTGTCATTGATCATAGGTGTGTGGGTTCTATCTCCCGTGTTAAGTGGTATAATAATGTGAGCAATACTGAGGTCGGGAGTTGAATGCTAGGTAAGGAGGGGAAATCAATTGACGAGGTTGTGAAATTATATCGATTGAGATGGTTGGGACATGTGTTACTCATGCTTAGTCATCGCCTTCTTCGACGGGCAATGCTAGCTGACATAGGATGGACCAGGTTGGAAAAGAGGAAGCCAGAGGTGGTCAAATCAAAACATAGCTTCATCAGTCAGTGAAATCCACAACGATTAGTTTAAGCCAGCTAGTCACGTAGGCAAGTGTAGACTGGCTTCCTGGTTGGGGTCATCGGGATGGTAAAAACCAATGAATGCTGGAGACAATTCGTGATAAGGCTCAAAATCGTTCTCAATGGCTGGCAAAGATGTATCCACTCCTTTTAATTTATGATGTCTAATAAAATTCTATTGTTCCTCCATATTGCTATTCTTTTCCCCTCACACTTCTGTTTATAATCTCTCTTTTGAATTTATCTTTACTCTCTTCTCTTACTATGTGTGCTACAAGCAGGGAGTGTGGCAACTTGAATTGCTACACATCTGTGTAAATTTCTACGTTGAAACCAGTCAGTCATGGATAATTATCAATAAGTACATGAAGTTAGGAAAACCTCACTGGGGGCAACTTCTCTTATATCAAAAGAAAGAATAGAAACTTTGCTTGTATAGTCAACAAACTTTCATTCAACCGACGAGTTAAGATCCTAGAAGTGAGCTTTTCACTTTTCCGCCGCTAACTGCATTATTTGCATCCTAAAATTCACTCTCTTCTATCATAGAACAAGTTACATCTTTGAAATCATCACCAACAGCAACTAAATTTTTCAGGAATAGGTACCACGCATGTAAACCAAGAAAGCATGGTACTGGACAAAATCAATATCAGAGTTATTACGGCTGATTTCCGCTGTTAATTGGATTATCTGACTAATTTGATAGATGGTGACTGAAAAACGAGCCTAACTATTGATTTTGGTGTAAAGTTAGATTTTGATGTTAGTGCTGTACTCTCGTGACTGCCGTAGCAGTGTTTACAGTGACTGATATTCGACTGCACTTCAAACAGTAACGTTACTACTCACATAGATAAAAGTAGGATAGCTTGATAAGTTTCAAATGAAATGAATTGCATGTTCTGAAAGTCACTGTTAAATATTTTCAAAAAATATAGTATTTATTACAATGACAATTGTTTACGATAGGTATGGAATCTTCTTAGACAGGCAGTTAGTTAAAAGTACATCCAGGCGTAAGTGAATAGATAAAAATAAGATTTCGCAAATTGTCAATCTTCATCAATGAGAAATGGTGAAACGTTAATTATTAGAGCAAGTAAACAAAATACGGCAAGTATCATTCAAAAAGCACTTTAATTTTCTTCTTATAAAGTATAAGAATGAAGCTAAGCTGTTTACAGAAAATAAATAGATGAATATTGTAGACGAATTCTTTGAGTATCTGTTGGAATTGTAAATTTACACTGACTTATTTTATGCGCATCTAAATTCTGTCTGTCGTTTTCAATTTATACTTTGTTTTTACTAAGATTAGATTTACAGGTGAATGAATTGGGTACTATTATTATTATTATAATCTCCCTTATTAATTTAATGAAATTAAACTGTTATTACTAAATACCTGCTGTTACGATACGATTGTTTACAAAACACTAGAAGGTAATACTGGATGAAACAATTTGATAGCAAAGTGAATAGTAATCAAATAAAAGTTTATGTAAATTTATCCTCTTCGACCAATAATAAGTATTCGGTTGGTAGATCAAACTCAGAACCTTGAAATTGTGCAGTGGGCGCTTCAATATCCAGCCAATTCATCTGATTCTGATGCTCCATATTTATCAAATTCATCCAGGTCGCCATTCATTGCAATCATCACCAAGTGCCGGCGGTAAGTAGGGATCTTCACTTTTGATTCGGCTGAAACAGCTGAAAAACTTTACAAAAATGGAAAGTAAACATCGGCAGGCCAAGTGAATTATGGAAATGATGACTGCGATAATGTTAGGAAATAAAATGAAACGAAATTAAGCAACATTGAATAAGAAAGGCATAGAGTCCTGTGAATCACTTATTTATTATGGTAAGTAATGTGCACGGTAACGAAGATTTATAGTTGACCAAAGCGGAACTCTATTTGGTGACCTCTGCAAGACCAGCTTGGGTATTATTTTTATTGTTTCCTTTGGTTCGTAGATGAAAATAGGGCTTTAGCCACACGTCTCCATTGCATTCGGTCCTCTGCAAACGTTTTCACCTGTCTCCAAGTCTTCCTACATCCTTTCATCTCCTCTTCACACGACCTCCTCCATGTCACCCTCGCGGTGGCGACCGTTCTGGTTCCACTCGAGCGATGGCCTGGCGTGTGATGTCACTTGATGGTTTTCTCAGAGTATGGCCAATCTACCTCCATTTCTTCCTACATATTTGTTGCACAATCGGTTCCTGCTGGGTTGGTTCATTCATTGCCAGAGATCCCTGTTGCTGATCTTTTCTGGCCATCTGATCTTGAGTATTGAGCGAAGACAACTGTTAATGAAGGTCTGTAGTTTGTTTGAAGTCCTCTTCTTGTCGCGTCAAGTCTCCGATCCATAAAGTAGCACTGACTTCACATTGGAGTTGAAAATCCGGATCTTATTTTTCATGCTGAGTGCTGTTGACCTCCACACATACTTGAGAGTAATGAAAGCTTGCCTTGCTTTCCAGATCTTTGCTTTGATATCCTCGTCAGTTCCATCCGTCTGTAGCTGAAACGATGTTTCCCAGATAGGTAAGTAAATTTGGTTGCTTCTTCCAGATTTCCCTCATTTATGCTGATTGTTGTCTGTTGTTGTTGCTGTTGGCCAGGAATCTTCATCACTTCAGTTTTCCCTATGTTCGCCTGAAGTCCTTCCTGTCTTTCTTGGATGCTTCTTCTGCCAACTTGTTGCTTTTCACTTGCATATCTTACAGTTTATGGGAAATCAGACATCTCATTGGCGAAGTCCAGATCCTCCAAGTTGGTTTTTTGTGTGGGTCCATTTTACGCCTGTTTCCTCGTTACCCGCCGCTGCCTGTCGCATTATCCAATCCACTGCAATCAGGAAAATCATTGGAGATAGTAGACACCCAGCCTGTCTTACTCCCATCTTCACTTCGTAGGATTCCGTGAGTTTCCCATTGTGGATTACTTGGCACGCTGCATTGTCGTACAACTGTTGGATGAGATGGATAATTCTTGGCGGCACCCTGTAGGAGTAGCGAAGTAGTTTCCAAATCACCTCTAAATTAACGCTGTCGAAACCCTTTCCAAAGTCGATGAAGTTGGGTGAGGCAGAGAGCTGACTGCCATTCCAACCTCTGTTTAATGATGATGCGTAGTGCTGCGATCTGATCAGTGCATGACTTGTTCCTCGTGAATCCAACCTGTTCTGGTCGAAGGTTTTCATCCAGGTTGGCGTGTTTGATTTCTCCAGGATGATGTGGGTTAGCATTTTTCTTGGGACAGACAGGAGCATAATGCCGCTTCAGCTTGGGTATCTAATCACTAAAACAATATGTCCTGTTGTCACCAAGGTCTTTATTTTGTTCCAGGAAAACAGACGTCGTGTAAAGTGACCATTCAAAGTTAACACACTGTGTTTTTAAGGTGCTTGTATGGCAATATCGATTCCATTGGTTTCAAGCACTTATTGAACTTAAGCGATCACTTATTAATCTATGTATGAATTTAATCTGTAGTTATTTTACGTCAATCTACAATTTTACAGTTTTTTAGCCTTACACTGTTATCATTCTCTGTTCATTTAAGAACACTTTCGAGTGAAACAGCACGATGTAAATCTACAGGATATTTTACATCAGTTTCAAACACCCTCTAAGGTTTGTACAGACCTAGTTGACTCCTCAGTATATACAAACCAAGTCTATAGATTATTTAGTCGACTGGGCCTATACAAACAAATCGATTTTTAAATCAGCTATCTATAACCTGTAGGATTTGAAATGCATAGCAGAGGTCTAAAATAAATGATCTCAATAGCTCTGAGTAATAATTTCTTGTGTCATAAAGTCAATTAATATTGGTTTCCGAACATCAACCCATTGACATAGGTAACGTGAAACCTGAAGTTTTGGACTTCGATTTCGTAGTGAGCACTGGGTTAATTCATATATAAACATATATATATGCATAATACCACACGGATATTTTCACTAGTGTTACTACATGTGCAGCTTGTTTTGTAGTCTGTAATATCTCACTGCCAAGTAAAGTAGATACACATAGCGTATAGTTAATAAAATTGTAACAACCTCAAAAACTATATGTAATGAAATAATTTACAAAAACAATGAGTTATCAAAATGTAATTATCATGTTCACTTAGATACACTAATATTTTTGTAAAAAATTGCAGGATATGAAAGTAAAAATATTCATAAATTTAGGTTTTATGCATGTTAAGTGTTGTCCAATGGATTGTATCCGCCTTGCCTGTGGTTAGTCAGTTGGCAACATAATCGTAGCCAGAAAGAAAACTCTACCATTATGCACTTTGTTGTTTCGAAATGTCTAGAATTTTGGGGTGAATTATGATGACCTTGTGGTCAAAATATGGTGTGCCATATTATAATACTATTATTATTCCCTTGGGTTCTGAGTGGAATATAGGGCTTCAACAACACATCTTGACTTTGTCCTATCTTCTGCTGTCCTCTTCAGCTGGCTAGCCACACGAGTGCCTAAACTCTCTCATCTCCTCCTCACACGATCTCCTCCATGTCACCCTCTCACCGACGACCCACACTTCAGTTCCCATTGGGATTCCACTCGAGGGCCTGGCACGCGATGTCATTCAACGGTCTCCTCAATGTATGCCCGATCCATCTCCATTTTCTCCTACATATTTGTTGAACAATCTGCTTTTGGTTGGTTTGTTCCCAGACACATTTCCTCGTTAGTAATTCTTTCTGGCTATTTGATCTTCAGTATGGAGCCACTGAAGGCAGCCGTTGATAAAAGTCTGTAACTTGAAGAAAATAAAAGAAAAATTCAGCGAAGAAAATTTTCTTTGTCGACAAAATCATCTTCAGAGGCTGTACAGCCGTATTTGTATTTACCAAAAATATATAGTGGTCTATTATTGAGTAATAGGGGGTGACATAATTGATAAAATTACTCGGAAGTGGCTTTAGTCTGTAACTTGCTGGAAATCCTTTGTGTGACTGACACACAGTGCGAGTTTCTGACCCATATAGAAGGACCGACCTCACATTTGTGTTGAAGAGAATCCGAATCTTGTTGTTAATGCTGGCTGAGTGTGGAAGATCTCCAAACTGATTTCAGGTTGATGAAGGCGTATCTTGCCTTTCCGATTCTGCAGGGCGTTGACATCTTCATCCATTCCGCCTGAAGATGTATGCCTTACTTCATTTCAATAAATTCTATCGAGATATACAATTAGAAGCACAAATCATACTTTTTGAATCCAAGAAGATATTCGATTGTGTTAACACTCAGTAGTCATGACTGCAAAAATGCGACAGATCACTAAAATGTAGTCATTTCGGTACGTGTTCAACAACTCTAGTAGTTAATCGCCTTTCATTCTGACTATGTACTTGTTTTCACTGATAAACCCAATTAAGAAACACATCTAAATTGAACAGCATAACTGACACATCTGTACAGTTCCCTTTGGTGTTTAAAATTTCCTCCAGCTGATCTCCCTTTCAGACGTAACTGAGCTTTTGAAAATTTTGATATGATAATTTAAATAATAAGTGGAATTGAATAATATTGCGAAATTTTTGCTTTTTCCGCTTACGAAAGAACGATGACGCATTTTAATGAAGTGTAGGACGATGCTATTTTTATTCGTATATTTTCTTTTTCAAATTAATAAATCGATAAGGTTGCGCGCTTTCTTTGAAAAGTTAAATCACAGTCCTTTGGGAAATCGGGTACCTTATAATGTACGATAAGGGTTAATGCTCAATTATATAAAAGCGATAATATTATGTTTACAAAAAAGTGATATTTTCTGGAAAGAATTTTATTCTGATTTGTAGGATCTGGTATAATTTTGGATATTTTTGTCTGTATAGTTGCCAAATGAAGTACAACCCGTTAAAATTAATTTATGTCCTACACTAAATAAAACGGTCACTTTATTGAATAACATGCAGATCAAATGAATCAACAGGAAAAGAAGGCAAGATCAGCACCATCTGTAAAAAATGCATAATGGACATCCCCTTCTACCTCAAATTCAAGAACATAATTCAGCTGTCAAAAGATACGACATTTTTTCTACTTCATACCAATACATACAGACAATAATGGACAACAGTTTGTCTGGGAAAATGTGAAAAGTTTAAACAGCAGGTATACTGAAACCACCAGAGAGATCTTAGAAGTCTGGGACTCAGACTAACCCACCTGAGCTGGATGTATAATTCTTATAAGCGCTTTTGGTTGACGAGCACTTTTAATTTTAGCGAAATCTTATTCAAACGATTTCTGTGCACAATTATATTCTATTGGTCTTTATTAAAACAACCTTTCAGGTTAATTTACTGATTATAGTAGTACAAAAAGTCAACCGATGGGGACATAATCACTTTCCTTCTACACGTGACCTTGAAGGAATTATTATTATGATTCATACAAACGCTGATAACAAATTACACATGTGTATTGCTTATAAATTATGTCTAACACATGTTAATTATGAATAATTGTAAACAAAGATTCTTTCCAATTAATATTTTCAATATAATGAAGTAACGTGAAAAATATATGTGAAACTGTCTTCCCATCATTTACGTGCAAACTTTAAGAATATATTGGTGATGTGTTATTTCATATAAAGTTTGTACCAGTGAATAAGACAATGAAGGTGAATTCCTTCATAGGTCGATATCAGGTGGAGGAAACCATTAATTATAAGATGACTGTTTAGGTACAATCTGTGTCTTTTCAGTAGTGAGTTATAACATGTCAGCAAAGGTTTAAGTAAATGACCTCTAAACTGTAGGGAGGCAACGTTATCAATCAAATAAGAATGGAGAATTTACCAGTATATGTTTTGAAACCCCTGAGAACTGTCAATGAGGAAGAGTTGGGTAGCAAATTAGATTAAGTAATTACTGAAATTCATCTGCTTCTTTATTTAAATAACCTTCAGATATATAGTTTACTATGAATATTTATATTTTGTAATGCAAAGATTCGCATTCACGGCTAATTTCATGTCGGATTTTCAATGAATTCACAGTTTTGAATACTATATTTGCGCTAATTCAATTTATTTCAACGTAGATCACATCAAAAATTTACACCAACGAAACCATAGAAAATCGTGGAAAACTGCGCAGCGATTTGGAGTTCTCCAGGCGTATACACTTTTTATCCTGCTAGAGTTTTAATTCAAGTCCAGTTAGCTAGTCAGTTGGGATCAAATATTCTCTGAATTAAAAATCCTGTCTGTAAGCCATCCAGTACTTATATTGGGTACCTTTCATGCCACTCGGCTTGGTGGACTTCGCAGATCCCGACTACAGATCACAGGGTATCAATCTCGAAATGGGTCCATCATGAGTAGTAGGTTCATCTTTAGATGTCGCTTTCCTACGAATTTGGCTGGTGTCCAAGGAGACTTTGTCATTAAAATAAGCAGCGAAGACTGATGAGCTACTATCTGCCAACCATTTTGGCTGAGAGATAGCTTGCACAACCTGAAGGTCTCAAGTTTAAATCCTAGAGAGGTCACAGCTGTGAGATTTCGAAGAATACTAAACTAAGATGCGATAGCTATTCAGTGCTGCTTAGTTTCCAATGGTTATCTAAGTAGTTTTGGATAACGATGAAATCTACCTTGAAATTCGCGCCTTACTTTATGTCCTTTTTTGTGTTAATATTCGTGACGCAAATAATTATGGTCTTGTAACTAAGATTTTAGTCAAAGTAATTTCTACTAAAAAATATGTGATTAGGACCATCAAAGGAGCATTAATAATGGTGTCATTCACAACTGAAACTTCTCCTATTAAAGATAAAAACCATAAAATGCATTTCTTTTGAAATTAACATTGGAATTCAGTCAATGGATAGAAACCTACTGCCTCGTTTTATTTAGATTCTGTCTACTTATCCTACAACTCGAAATACCGTGTAATAAATGGTTCTCTAATGGCCGTTCAGCTGTGCAATATTCACCGTACTTTATCAATCAGTAGTGAACACACTTCATTGTCGAGTTGATCTTCGATCTCATCAATGTATTTTAATGAGAACTGTTATTAAATATTTACGTGGAATTAAAGCGCACAGTTCAGAAGATGAACTACAAATAATTAGACATAAAAACACGAACAATTCTCGCAAAAATTAAGTATAGAACTTGGACACTATGATAGAGTATACTCCCATTATCGGGAAAATTTATTTGATAAAGTCTCATAGTGTTATACAGTAATATTTACTGATGACCACGTTTCAAGCAGAATTTATTGTTCATAATCTTATCAAAATGTGATTATGATGATTAAGGAGCAAGAGATTTTGCTGGAAACGTCATCAGTAAATTTTTACCGTGTAACACTGTGAGACTTTATCAAATAAATTTTCTCCATATTGGAAATGAGATGTATACTTACGCCATAATGATCTTATGAAATAGATGTCATAATACAAAATGTTCACTTTTATGACTATCATTCTAGATTTTCTAAGACAGTAGATTGTCTAGGCAGACGGCATACTGCTAAATCAAAAAATTATGAAAGATTCATACACATATTCTTAAAGACTTAGGAACATTTTTCATGAAAGTCGTGTTTAAATGCTTAGTGAACTTTATAAATTCTAAAATTAACTAATATTATTATCATTTCTTTGGGTTCCGAGTGGATCATAGGCCACTTTTTGATGTGGTTGTGTTCTCTGAGCTGGATAGTTAATTTGCGAAGCTTTCACTGCCCTACTAGGCAACATCTTCAGCGCATACATCAATTTGAAGTGAGTTTTTAGATTTAGATGCTTTGAAGATGTTGCCTAGTAGGGCAATGAAAGCTTCACGAATTAACTATCTAGCTCAAAGAATACAACCACATCAGAAGCATCCACCTGAGCTACAAATCTTCTCTATCATATCTATAGGCCACTTTAACTAGTGGATATGTTCTAATCATATCTATGAATAATTTTTTGGACAATTCACAAGCATTTCTAAATGTTACTTGATATTTCTGAATACTATACTTAAAGAACTGAAATTCTTAATTTACTGCAGCATATGAAGTTGTTATAAGTTACCGACTACTGGTGAATTCAAAGTCTTCCGCCATCTGTGTGTATGAGCACCTCGGCGAAACAACTAGAACTACAATTCAGTATTTGAAACCATTACTCAGAAACAGCACAGTGTTATAAATTTAAGTAACAACAGTCACTTTTCCAAAATAATATGATCTCTCAATGAATACATGCAAATAACTGAAACAGTAGGCAAATATTCCCTCAAGTTACATTTGATCTTGAAGTGGCGGGGCTTTATGTAGCGAATTAAGTGGAGTTAGAGTTAATGAGCCATTGGATTTCGTCCCAGTGACTCATCTAGTAACTTAAAGGTCCTGGCTTTAATCCCTGTTGCATGCGTACCACTGAGTAGTTCCAAGCCAGGAAGAGATGACTGTTCTGTAATTCGTGGTTTTCAGTAGCTCTCTAATAGATATTGTTTCGTGGTGAAATGTATCTAGAAATAGATCAAACCTTTACAAACCACGCACTTGAAAATCATGTACTTCCATTTTACTTTTAATAAAATTGGAGTGCAGTCATTTTAATGACATTAAGAGTAATACATTTAATTTTATCAGTTGTTTTACATAACATATCATTAAAAAATTATTTAACTTCGGAAGGATGCTCTAGAAAGTATTACCAATGTCTCAACTTTGAATAAAGCAAGGACAACAGTTTGTGCAGAACAAGATGGTACCATTATTTCTTTCGTTGGCTTCTCATCAGCTGCTTACAGCCTAAATAAATTATGATTAAGTTTATGTACAGGCTATAAGGTTGTATTTAGACTGTAAGCAGCTGGTGAAAAGTCAACGAATGAGATAATGGTAACATCTTAGTCTGCACAAACCACTTGTTCTTGCTTTATTCAAATTCATAAAGGGGAATAAATGTATGAAGTTCCTGAGAAATGTCTGAACTATTGACTATATTGCAAATAACCGAATGACTTGGAATGCTAAAAGCATCTTTCTTATGATTCACCATTTATCCTGGGAATTTTTCTTTCTATGTTAAAAGATAAAAGTTTTTAAAAATATTCTATCCCGGTTTTTATGTGCATTTATTATTAATACTACTTATTTGTGGGAATATTGATTGATTATGTCGGAAATGTTTACGTTAACTTATAATTTGAGAAATATTCCTTTTAAAACAATAATTACATATCTTCGATTGAACGCTAGTCAGTAACTAGTGTAATGTGTGTTTGTCTAGTCCTATCTTTAGTGCAGATTGAATTCTATCAGTCAGGTTTGCAATGTGGTCACCACGCTAGGTGACTCGCCATCACAGTGCACTGTGAATTGTTGGTATTAGATGGTTGCAGGTACGAAACCTAGGTCCAAGGCTTCCTGCCAATTACCTCCAATCGTCTAATATCATCAAATCAATGTGGAGCGTGATGGCGAGCTACCTAGAATGGTGGCCACATTGCAAACCTGACTGGTAGAATTCAGTCTGCACCAAAGAAAGGACTAGACTCATTACAACTGGATACTGACTAGTGTCCAATCAAAAATATCCAATACAGTCCTACAGAAGGTCAGTCATGAGTCTGAATAGCTCAGTGGTAACGTCTCTGAATGTAGCACTGGAATCTCAGAAGGGATATGAGTTCCTTCAAGGTTGCAGATACGCCTTGCTGACTGATGAGTGCCAACTAGCACGAAACCTAGATGGGGCAAGGCTTCCTACCGATTGCCTGCAACCATCTAATACCAATAGTTATATATATGACATGTAGCGAATGAGGATAAACATCCATAAGTCTGATTGTGAAAAGAGATAGTCTAGAGAACCATTGAAGACTAGGGAGTATTGCATAGTCATTTCGTCCCAGTTTCAGATTCTTCTCTAGTACGCCCGCATAGGCTCACCGGAGGTCGAACTCATTACTTTCAGTCTACGAGGCGAGCCCACTGACCATTCAGTCATTGAGAGCAAACAAAAACCTATGAGTTCTAATTTCTGAGAATTAACTGTATATTACACCATCGCAAATCGGTGTCATCGGCTAGTATTTGTCCTAATACCTAACACAGTGAACCACACGAGTTACGACGTTTTACTGGCAACCTAAACAACTCCATCCTGAAGTCAATCACTAGTGAGCATTAGTTTAATTGTCAAATGTTGGTTTTGCAGGGGTTTCATAGCTTTTAAGTTAGACTACTAACTGACATCAGGTAAAGAACCTATACTCTCTGGGCTTCGGTATTTCTTCAGCTGATATAACTTCGAGATCAAACTTGAAACCAATCAAATCCCTGCAAACCCGTACTTGAAAGTCTTCATAATTTTGTAATGATGAATACAATGAAATTTAATTTTTTCACAGTCATGTTAAGAAATTTACACTAACACAATGTTGCTGTGTATTACAAGCAGACAGACGAATTTTCGTTTATAGTGTGATAACGTTTACTTCGATTGTGTTTGTTTGTATTTACAATGTCTAATCGTTTCAGTCATCCATTTCAAGAAAAGCTTGAGGAATACATTAAGAGGAGTAATTACATCACTTTTATGGGGTAGCTTCTATCGTTTATTGCATAAGTGTATTTATTATTAACCAGGTGATTGCGATGTTCTGTTAGTACTACCCAACTAATAAAAATCCCATTTGATTGAGGAAACAGTGTCACATTTACGTTGTGCAATTTTGTAGAGTATTTCGTTTGCTAGTTTAGAAGTTACTGGAATGGAACAGGTGTTCATGAATCTACACTTTGTGATTGTAAATGAATATATCACTGACTATAAGCGAAAAATGTCGACTCTATGGTGTGATGACAATGTTTATTTAAACAACTGACAGTCTAAAACTTGGAAGGAGTTATGTTTTCAGAAATTTTTAACAGCATAAGGTAAGGTACTAAGATGAATTTAAACACGCTTTATTTTGAGAAAAAAATGTCTGATTTTCTGCCTAGGATAATACAAACATGGACTGGTCAAGAGGGCACGTAGACAGATTGCACGAATAGTTGAACTTCCTTGGTGTCAAATAACTATCCTCTAAAATTCATTAGGAAGATTGAAAAACGCCAAAAGAAAAATAAAAAGAATTGTGAAACTAGTAATAATAACATAAATAAGAGAGAATATAAGTCATCTACAGTTATACCATATAAAGAGGGGACATCTGAGACCCTACGTAGGATTCTCAATAAAGCAGGAATTAGGGTGACATTCAAACATACAAACTCACTCAGGGACAAGTTCTGTAGGTTAAAGGACCCAGCTGACCCAATTAGACAAAATAATATAATTTACAAAATACCCTGCAATGACTGTGAGGTCAACTGCATAGGTCAAACTAGTAGATCGTGGGTAGTCAGACTGTCAGAACATAAGAATTTAGCTATGGTAAGAATGGTTGACCCTGAAAAGATAAGTAATTTGGAAAAAAGCTAAGCAATTGCAATGCATACATTAGCACACAACCACACAATAGGGTGGGAGAGGGTTAAAATTCTAAAAAGTAATCTAGGTAGGTGGAGAGAGAGGTTGATTACTGAAACCTTGTTCATCGAATCTACACCCAACACATGCAATAGGAATGATTCATCACTCATACCCAAAATATGGAAAATATTATTACCAATCAAGTCAAGTGAAAAACAATGGAACTATATAAATGAATTTCGGAAGTCGTGTGATTACCTTGATATGATTATGAGCAATAAATTGTGCTCGAAACGTCATCAGTAAATATTACTGTATACCACTGTGAGACTCTATCAAAACAAAATTTACCCATAATGGAATTACACTCTACTACAATGCACAAGTTTTATTCTTATATCATTGAAGATCAGCTGTCTGAAAACCAGTAACCGAAGTAATTCATAAACTGGTCCCGAAAATCACGGCAATAAAGAGAACGTCGTTACAGCTGGGAAGCAGCCTGCATTCATCTAGCTCACTTTCAACGGTGATGATGTATCGCAACGTATAAACCAAGGACTGATATTTGCCCTTGACACAACTTATCCGGAAGCTAAACTTGTTCCTATTTATAGAACTAGTCGGGCTCTACATTTATGCATAACTGGCAGATACCCATCTGAAGTCACCTCCAACATTGCTGATAAACTCACATAGACGCACCAGAGCGATGACATCAGAAAGACAGAAAAGTGGTATTGAATCACTTCTCCGAATGTATTCCAAAAAGCCTGAGACTGATAGATCCCTGGTCCCTTACTAGCGCCAGCGACCGATATGCAATCTGTTCAAGATTCAATGTTTACAAACCATTGTATCATCATCAAAACAACAAAATATCCAACTCAATCTATTGCCATCAATCAACTTGACTCAAACTTATGAATACAGGGGGAAAATGGAGATTAGTCTCAGTTTACCCTGATAACGTTTTCCTTCAGTTGCGTAATTATCTTTTCCGTTTTTTGTTCCGTTACTATTCTCATTACTATTGTTTTTACTATGATGTTTTTTCTGGCTCACTGATCTTAACTCACTTGATCGATTTCAAATAATTTCTAAATACCTAACTCTACATATTTGCGTAATCCTTTTTTCTGTAAGTCGCTGGTTAATCAATGTTTCTTATTGTTGGGTCAAGCATCAAAACTTCCCGAATATTCTACCAAACTTGCGATAAAAAGCTACGTTTTTTCATGTCATTTATAACTGAGCATCCAGTCACACTTCACTCGCTGTTATTCCCAAACTTCCACCTATATGATAAAAATATATGTTCTTATATCAATAATACGAATGTATATTTTAGGCTGTTTGCAGTTGAAGAGAAGCCTTGACAAAAACATGTGCAATTCTTACTTCAAATTACTTTCTTCTTGTCGTGATGAAGACATTTAATCTCTATTTAGTCAAGCCGTACAGTTCAAGTAGAGTAATCCTATTATGTTACTTTTTTGAGGAATTTTATAACTTGAAAATTTGCTATAAACTAGTGCAAAGTAGATACGTTATTTTATTTTACTTCATAAGACTGATTGTTTAATAGTTCTCTTGAAATTGAAGTATGAGCTGAGGATGTTGTCTAGTAAGCGAATGAAAGCATCACAGCTAAATCGTCGAGCTCAGAGTACACAACTACTCATTCAACTGGTTCATAATAAATAATCTAAAAGTCAATTAAAAGTTTAAAAAAACCTCTTTAAACTCTCGATATATCTTCACAACTTAATATTGACGCAGTTAATCTCGTAGAAATTGAAAGACCAATCATTTTCGATATTTCAGAAGTTATCAGTTTTTCCGATAGTGACTGTGAAAATACGTCGATGTTCAGGAAAAAAATGAAAAGAGACAATAAATGCAAATAAAAATACCACAGAGCGAAAATCGAATCCAATAGAATTTTGAATAAATATTTCTGGATATTTAAAGCAATTGGTTCCTTATGAATTTTCACAAAACAGAAAGAAGACATAGTTTATCTCAAACGTGTAACATATTTGAGCAACACATTTCGGACATTCTGACCACACATGTACTTGTCATACACATTTATATAAAAGGAGAGAAAGTTCCTGAGTTATTTCTGGTCAGAGGGCAAACTGATAAGATTACTGTGTAATAAACAGAAAGACCGGGTAGAAAAGGCATAATAAGATCATAATTACTGAAAAACTTCACTGTTTTTACAATTACAGATTAAGGGCGTTGTACGAAAATATAAAACATTAAAAAACAGCAGTCAAATCTAGTAAAAACTTAAAAATAACAGAAATAAGCGTGATGGTTAGATAAGAAAATTAATGGGGTAATCATTATTGGTGCGACTGACTTTTTATGATGGCAATGGTAGGAACAACGGTTGGACCTGTTTCTTTTGAACACATAGAGTGGGCTTGAGTTCTTGGATCGCCAGCGTCTCAGCTGTTCCTAAATGCTTTGATTTCTCTTCTTTTGGTAGATCTGACTGGATCTTCTATGTGACTTTGAAGGACTTTTCAAATGGGGCTGAATATCCTGAATTCACCAGATGTTCTGTTATCGAACTGTATACACATTTGCTTTCTTCCTTTGCTAACCATACTGGATAGTGTTGTCGAGCGCGTTTTACAAGCAGGCGCATGATACGGTGAATGTACTCGGTTCCATCCGAGCAACTTAACTGGTATATGTACGTTAAAGTGGTGTAATGGGACAGTATGTCTCTGACGTGCCGGTGGAATAGTTTATTTTAGGAGAATGTTACTTACAGACTGGTGGTGAAGTTTGTTTTATTGAGAGACTTCGGAGGCTGTCTACGGAGTTCTTCTTAGGTATCACGTTTAAATTCGAGGTTAGGCAACGACATCATTTTGGCGGCAACTTGGACCTTTCCAGACATTTTCCCTGGTTTTAGATTCTTGTCTATGAATCTAGAATGGAATCCATTTTCTATCAAGGTCTCTCGGAGATTTCTCATTTCTTCGTCAGTTGACTCCTCAATGCAAATTTTCAAAATACTCGATGGAAGTGAGTATATTAAGTTTCTCTTTCTGCTTGTAAGTACACAACTTTAAAAGTAGATAAGCTGTCTGTTCAGAGGGGGCCTTTTGTTGATGCATATTACCTCCTAATTGTCAGCATTTCTTCGAATGTGAACATCGAGGAAAAGAGACATTGAGTCAGATTCAACTTCGAGAGTGAAGCCTTCGTTTAGGTGAGCGTTACTGAAGGTTTGAAGTAGGTTTTTGAAACCGGAATTCTTACCAAAAATAATGAAAGTATCTTCAATGTACCTCTTGTAGAAATGGAATTCGTTGATAGTAGATAATGAGTTGTTTTCTGGGCTAGCCATAAAGCAGTCGGCCAAAGTGCTCCTAAAGCAGAACCCATTGCTTCTCCATCTACTTGCCTGTATATTTACTTGTTGAAACTGAAGTAGACGTTGGGCGTGAATCGTAGTAACAGTTCTTTTAGGTAATGGATCAGTATACTGACATCAATGCTACTGAATTGAATGAAGTCATAAAAGGGAAATAAGGCTTCTGTCAGTGGAACATTGGTGAAGAGAGAGATCATATCCAGGGAGACCATTTTCTCATCTGCTAAGTTGACATTGTTAATTAACTCAACAAAATCGAATCTGTCTCGGATGTCGTATTTTGACAGCTTTCCTTTCACCGGGCCAAGAATCCTTACCAACCATTTCGTGATTGGGTAATATGGAGAATCTATCATATCTAGGATTGGGTGGAGTGTACTTTAGGTAGACGTCCCACTCCACCCAATCCTAGATATGATAGATTCTCCATATTTTATTGTATTTTTGCATCATTTCGGTTTTTGGCATGCACTGATATGATTCCTAACATCTGAAAGCATTTAATTCCTTTTCCACTTGAATACGTAGGCTAATAAATAAATGCATCTCCCACGTATTTGCTTAAGAATGCCGGACATTGAATGTTGAACAGTGTTTGTTTAAATATTCACCATATGTTCGCGTTACATTCAAGCATCAATTGTGCCTGTGAAATAAACATATATAGTAATCAGTCAAATAGTCTACGCATATATTTTTAGTATTAAATTAGCTTTCAGAGGATAAATGATATGACCAGGCTTAAAATAATCACCATTACGCTTAAATTCAAATTTTATTAAAGATAAGCGTGTTTGTTTATTTGCTTTGCATTTCAAGTCTGCATTTATTCATAAAATTCTTCAGAAGACTAGACAAAAAGAAATTAAAGAATTGTTTCATTTATTTGGCTTAATTACTAATCTGATGTCTCAGTGATACCGTCATTTCCTAAAAAACAAAAATCTACTTTCACTTTTATCTTTGTAAATATGAAGTGAATTCACTTAGGAAAAATTACAACAGATGTTGATTAATCATTTATTTAGACGAAGAATTATTTCACGAAAATTTGATTCGGTTTTGTTTTGTCGTTTTTTGTTATCATTCCCACATGGTTGATTTGAAAAGAAACATATGTAATAATAATAATAATAATTCAGTGATTCCATGAAATGAAATTGAATATCATTTGGCGCCTTTATTTATAACTGTGTAGATTGTATATATATTATATATATAAATATGTGGTTTAAAGTTTGTATGAAGGAATGGATAAGCAGCAGGTGTATATTAATTGTCAGTGGTTAACTGTGAGAATATACAAAGGGTAATATTGGACTCATTAGATGACAGCATGCATACTTCTTTTGATGAAGACAGTCGGGGAATTTGACTGCCATGACTGATTTCCTTATCACAGAGTTAGACGGTCATCACAGCTTATAATAATTATTGATTTTTGCATTATATATATATTCTAAGTTTGGTTTGTAAGGGTTAGTTTTGTTTTTACGAGTTGATCACGGATTGATATCAGTTAGAGAACCATAGAAAACCTTCAGGGAGTACTGGACAGCTGTTTCGTCAGCCTAGTCTGGGAATCATCGGCAGTACGGACCCACACACCAGCGTTCGAACCCAGGACCTTCCGGTTACAAAGCAAGCTCGTATACAATTCAGCCACTGGGACCCAATTCAATGGCCAGCACATCAATTCTAACTTCTACCAATTCGTGATTTAGCGCGACCCCAACCAATGTCGTTGGTGGGACATCCATCCTCACACGTGACATCTGTGATCAACTCGTAAAAACATAACTAACCCTTAAGAACCAAACTATAGAAAATTAATCTGATGCTCGCTAGTGACTTGCTACAGGATGGAGTTTCATGGAGTTCTAGTGAGAAGTCGTGACCAGTGAGGTCCAACCAGATGTCACGTGTGAGGATGGATGTCCCACCGACGACATTGGTTGGGGTTGTGCTAAATCACGAATTGGTAGAAGTTAGAATTCATGTGCTGGCCATTGAATCGGGTCCCAGTAGCTAAATGGTATACGAGCTTGCCTTGTAACCGGAAAGTCCTGAGTTCGAATCCCAGTGGGTGCGTACTGTCGATGATTATACATATTTGTTATTTCTATGAAATTTGCCTTTTCAATTAGCACTCATCTCATCAGTTAGATTATATTTTAAGATTTGAATTTTTTCATTTCCCAAAGCGATCATAATGAGTTGTACCTTGAACTGTGTAGTTTTCAAAGGATAAATCTGATCCTATGGACTACTTAAGTGGCTAGCTGGAACTTGGCTGTATATGCTAAGTATATCCAGGGCCCCCGGTGATGAACAAGTGTCGCTAGATGAGTGAAACTGACACCCAGTGTTTGTATCACTTCGATATGGCTAGCGGTTATCAATGGCCATCGTGAATAGTGTTATCCAATTACTCATATAAGTGAGTAATGCATTCCATCATACTATCAATCAAAACCCCATCCAACCTTATTTTATAAACCTTAACTGCGAAATTTTGTTAGGTGATTAAACACCTGAAACTGTGAATTACAAGAACGAATTAATAAAGAAATATTTACTGCCATTTTTACTGGTCACATATGAATGTTGAACTTGAATTAGGTGGGACATTATACTAGAGCTTTTCCTGCGTAAAGACTACCTTCAGCATTCTTATTCTCTTCATTTTAATCTGTTTATTTGTTTCAATTATGACAGGATCATTCTTATTGTAATTAGCTAAATAACTTGATCAGTTATCTTGGATATTTTATGTCAAAAAGTGTCCTTTCTTGTCCAAGGTTTTATCATATTTAATGCCTAATTTATTATCCTTCTTTGCTTAATTTCAGCTGAAAATCTGCCTACGCGAAAAATAGAAATCCTGTGTTCCTATGAGAAGAATAATGCATAGCTGTTCGACTGTTTCATGAGCTTGTCTGGAAGCACGCAAAACAGCTGGAAAAAATTTGTGCTTAGTTGGCAATTTAAAAAATGTTTTCATAAATTCTTATGAAATAGAGGTGGTATGAAAAATGCTTGAACATCATGAGCTTCTTTCCAGTAAACTACAAGAAGTTATGGCTTAGAATACTGTTCAACCGTGGGAGAAACATTTATTCGAAATAATCTTGAATATTAGTTAGCCACTGAGGAGAAATATTTGCTTTCCGCAGGAGTTCTTCGATTAATATGGAAAGTATTGTAAGAAAAATGTGAAGTGCAGCAGTGAGAAAGGTAGTTAAGAAGGCTTTTGTATAACTTAATTTCAAGGCTGGTAACAATCCTAGTGATAAAATGTGCTGACCAGACGCGAAACCGAGGAAAAAATATCCAGTTACTAAAAACTATCTTTCTTTATTAGAGGAGTTATCCTTTGAAGTAACCAAGAATGGACAAGTTCTCTTTACGTGTTGTCCTCATTTGTATTTGCCGATTCCCTTGTATATGCTGAGTCACATTTATTAGGGAAACAGGGGGAGAATTTTGTGTCCTCATTTATGAACACATTCCTAAAAGCATGAAAGTAAAGGGTACGCATGCGCTGAATAATGAATTCACTCGTGCTCTGGAGGATATTACACACAGCTTGAAGTCACTCAGTCTATGAAACAGACAAGAGAAACTTGGGCTATGACATTTCCAGTATATGCTTCAGCGTTCGAAACCATCTGTCCTGGTTTCATATCTCAGTGTCGAGACTGTCGCTCACTGAGGATGCAAGTACATTCAAGTGGCGAGTCCCAGTTAGGATGGACATCACGCTCTCAAACCTGCTACCGAACATGACCAACTAAGTAAAGTTACTATGTGGCTCACGAAAACTTTAACTCCTTTTTTCTGTGTTAAGATGAATAATCACTCGCTTGGATCTCTAATATATTTTATTAAATCATGCAACTAATAATTTATAACAGGATATTTGAGAATCATCTTTGAGGTGCACTGTAATTTGATATAGTGCTTTATAATGTTACATCACAATAAAAGATATAAATATGATTTCAGCATCTATGCAATAATTTAAATATAATGACTTATGAATTTAAACGAACGTCACCTTTATTGAGCGGGTTCTGAACGCAGGCTTTTCATTTTAACTAGTTATCTGAATAGAATATGTGTCATGAAGACTATACTACTCAATGATATAAGTAGTTCAGTACTTTTGACTTAAATCAGTAGGTTCTGTTAAAATGGCCAAATTGAGTTAAGCATCATGGCACCTGTTTCGGTCATTTACACTCAAACTAGACACATTAGCAAAGAAAGTTGAAGTTGACGAACTGATTATAATAGAATAATATATCGAAGATATGGTTAATCCATTTGTTATTACTTCAAGTCGTTACTCAAGAGTAATGAGATTTTCAATAAAGGTGTATAGATTCATTATAAATTATTGAAATTAATCCCAGCGTGTTTAAGAAAACCAAAACAAGAGTTTTCTGAAGGTTTCGCTGTGTAAGCCACAGCTTCTTCAGCAGAATTCTGTGAAACCTTCAGAAAAATCTTGTTTTGATTTTCTTAAACAGGGATAAATTTAAATAATTTATAATGAATCAATCTGACTCGGCGCTCATATTATTCCACAAAGGTCCATAGGGTTTTAAGATTGAAAAAAAATGAAACAATCTTGGAATACCTAAGGAGTCCATTTTTTCATAATATAGTGAGGCATATCATTTTTAAATATTTGAGAAATCTCAGCAGTTAATTATTTTAGCAAGTTCACTTCGTGCCCCAGTTGGAGGATTCTGTAGAACTTCTGGTTACGGCTACTGAGCAAGCCTGCGTTGGTCAAATAGCTCTTTCTATTGATTTTATTGTTCATCTAGCCCTGGCACGCAGGGAAGTACACGGCCTTACGACTTTTAGGCTGACTAATGACTCATCCTGTATATATTTCTGTATTCATAAGTAATTAAATAGTTTACTTCAGGGCGTCCTTTAACAAACTGAAAGTGTAATTATTGAGAATGAATTCATATCAGTGGGTAGCATTCATACAGCATAGTGTGATACATTAATTCTCAATGTTCTTCCTTGATGTCACAAAACATCTTGGGATTCAGAAAGCAGGCAAAGTGGAACTCTGGCAACGAATCAACCGAGAGCATATTGCCCAACAAATATGCTGAAAGAAATGGAGGTGGCTTAGACACAGGTTGAGGAGGACTTCAAGGGACATCACAAGTCAGGGTTTCAAGTAGAACCTGTATGGAAGACGATGGGTCAGGCGTCTATGGTGACATGAAGGGAGTCATGTAAAGAGCTGGTGAAAGATTGTGGAGTCAGCTGGAAATGACGACGGAAGGTAGAGTATGGTATACATGTACTGATGAAGCCCAATGTTTCGTGTGGATACCAAGAAGTTAATACTACAACTACTAATAGTAATAATATAAAAGATATTGTTATCCACATATCGAATCTGTGCAAACTGATTATCTGAATATTGATATAATGGACATTACCGCATAGTTCTTAGATACATTTCCTGAAATTTTATTAAGAGACGGTGACTCACTAGGTACACCCAGTTTGATGTTAGAATGAATGCTCCCCAGTTATATTAAATAATAATTATTATTTATTATTGTTCCCTTGGGTTCCTAGTGGAACATAGGGCTTCAACTGCACGCCTACACTCGCTTCTGTCTTGTGCTGTACTTTTCACCTGCATCCATGTTAGTCCATACTGTTTCAACTCCTCTTCACACGATCTCCTCCATGTCACCCTTGGACGTCCCACTCGCCGGTTCCCTTCCAGGTTCCACTGGAGCTATGGCCTGACGCGCGATGTCACCCAGTGGCCTCCTCAACGAGTGCCCAATCCATCTCCACTTTCTCCTGCATATTTGTTGACCGATTGGTTCTTGTTTTGTTTGTTCCCATAGTTTCTTGTTGGTGATTCTTTCCGGCCATCTGATCTTCAGTATAGAGCGAAGACAGTTGTTGATAAAGGTCTGCAACAGGCTGTTGGAAATATTCTTTGTGATCCGCCGCCAAGTTTCTGATCCGTATAGCAAAACTGACTGACTTGACGTTTGTAATGAAAATCCGGATTTTGTTGTTGATGCTGAGTTGGGTGACGAAGATTTCCAGATTGGTTTCAGGTTGATGAATGTGTTTCTCGCCTTCCCGATTCTCGATTTGACATCCTCGTCCGTTCCATGTGCCTGTAGTTGAGACAATGCTCCCTAGATAAGTGAATGAAGTAACCCCTTTCAAATCCACGTCCCCATCCTTATTTTTGCTTTCATGTGGATATCAAGAAGTAAATACTACAACGACTAATAGTAATAATACAAAAGATATTGTGGTCCACATATCGAATCTGTGCAAACTGATCATTTAAATATTCATAAAATGGACATTACCACATAGTTCTTAGATACATTTCCTGAAATTTTATTCAGAGACTGTGACTCACTAGGTACACCTAGTTTGGTGTTAGAATGAATGCTCCCCACTTATGTTAAATAATGGTGTTTTCACATTGTGAATCGATAGAAATTGAAACCCATTGAGAATTGCATTTCTTTAGAGTAAATTTCGTCACAAATTAACACCAGTTGGAGATCACTGAGAATCAGAGATCGATGGACAGTTTTTCAGTGTAGTTTGGGATATTTTCGTAATACGCAATCAGAGACCTCGAGGTTACTAGTTCAAGCTCATTCTTCTTTCATTTACTTGGACTGGAATTCAATGAACAGTGAATTCTGACTTTTACCATCTCGGTATGTAGCGTTATTGCCAACCAGCGCCTTCGTCCAGCATCCACTTTACTTTGGCATGTTAGATCCCACTGGTCAATAGTCTTCAGTGTAATTTCATGACATCCATTTAGGAGTCATTAATTGGTATTTATATTATTGCTTCTTCTAGAATTTCAGATTAGTTTCAATGTAGATTTCATCTCGAACGAACACCAGCTGTCCAGTGATTTTTGGATTTTAGTGATCGTGAACCTAGTGCTGATTCTTGACAAAATATAAATTGAAATAAGAATAAGGCATTTAGAAGACAAATTTCGCGAGATGATAGCGTCATTTCGCGATTCTTTACAACCGCTTTACAACCAACATGGTTCACAATAACAAAATAAAATGCATGACAATTACTCAGTTATTTATAGAACAATTGTACATACTACTAATGACCAATCATATTTAAACAGGTCAAGTAGTCCATGGTAGGTGAAGGTTGAAGTCTATTATTGTTTTTTGTACACACAGTTTAGGCTGTATGTGGTTAATCCAAAGTGCTTCCATCACCTTCAATAAACAACCTTGATTTAGAGTTATGTGAAATAATTGTGAAACAGTCATATTAATATTGATTTTGTGACCTGACATTAATAAGTGTTTTGCAATGGATGATGATGGATTTCTATTCAGATTAATTTCATTGGGGTTTTCTGTATGATTTAGTAACCATTTTGGAACATGTTCTTTTCAACGACATTGAAACATTCTATTGGTTCTACCTACATAGGTGTCATCACAACTGCAGGTGAACTTGTTGATACAGTTTGATGTAGATTCCACAGAATTTCTTTTGTGAGTCTGATGGCTGTAAACGCACATTCTACACCGCATCTCTTTCCCTCAGATGCCGAACATTTTCGATCCCTGTACCTACGATTAAAGGACGAAATTCTGTGGACTCTACTTCAAGCTGTATCTGTGGTGAGAGCTGTCTGTTAGCCAAAATTGGTAGACAGCGACTTACGTCAATGTTTACGTCCCAAATCTTGGTCACGAGAAAAACAAGAACAAAGACTTTGCGTGGGCGGATACGATTCGCAGATATACTGTCTGACCATCAAGGAAACAGCCACAAAGAGATGAGAGATTAACTTTCAGCGAGAATACAACCAATCAGAAGACGCTGTTTCTCTGTTAATAGTTACGAATAATAATGTACATAAAAATATATAAATATCTGTTACCTGGCCCTTGTCTTCTACATGTTCACCTGCAGTTGCAGTGACACCTATATAGGTAGAACTAATAGAATGTTCCAATGTCATCGAAAAGAACATGCTTCAAAATGGTTATTAAAACATATAGAAAATCCCAATGCAACTAATCTGGTGAATGGAAGTCCAACATCATCTATAGTAGAGCACTTATTAATGTCAGGTCACAAAATCAATATTAATTGATGACTGTTTCACAATTATTTCACATAACTCTAAATCAAGGTTGTTTATTGAAGGTGATGGAAGCACTTTGGATTAACCACATACATCCTAAACTGTGTGTACAAAAAACAATAATAGACTTCAACCTTCACCTACCATGGACTACTTGACCTATTTAAATATGATTGGTCATTAGTATGTACTTTTGTTTTTTTTATATAACTGAGTAATTGTCATGAATTTTATTTTATTATTGTTAACCATGTTGGTTGTAAAGTGGTTGTAAAGAAACTACGAAATGACGATGTCATCTCGCGAAATTTGTCTTCTAAATGCCTTATTCTAATTTATCAAAGGGAGTAATTGTCTTAATTTTCTCAAATACTGAAATTAATCGAAATCCCTAAAAAAAGCCATAGTCTAAATTAGTTCAGTGATCGAATGATGATGCAATCATTTTGAGAACTGACTGCCCATGTTTAGATTAGTAGTAGTGTGAAATATGCAGCAGCAACTAAGGATTTCATCAGGTTACATTCTGATTTGGGGTATTTAAAGTGTTTTCAAACATATGGTCAGGATTCAGTGTTATTAACTAATAAATAGCATAACTCATTTACAAGTGACAACTTCAGTAAAACTTTAACAACTAGAAGACCACTAGATCACCTTCATACTGCTCAACATAATACGTCTAACTACTGACAGTTCTGCTTTCTCTACGTGAGTTACTATCAGTCAGAGTCTTCGAAATTATGATTTGCTTCTAAATATTTTAATTAGATTTGTAACTCCTCGATTCAAGTACTCGTTTTTGATAGATTTCTAACAGGTTTAATAGACCATTCATGACGATTCAAAAAACATGCAACTTGATTGTGTTATTAGCCGTCTAATGTAAACAGAAAAATAATGTGGCCACTGATGCTGACTTGGTTATGTTCTTTATTCTTTCTTCATCATTTATTTATTTTGTGTTAATTGTGAGCCTTATTTCCCATTGAATTCATATACCTTGTCTCCTCTGACACTGTCTTATGCCTAGAACTGGTACACATATATGAAGAGACAATTAACTAACCGAGTCTCTTTTTTTCTCTTCATTTCGCATTATTATTATTCATTATGACTAGAAAGAGGATAGATGGGTTGAATCATTAACATTGTACATTGTACATTTACAAGTGTGACACATTTCTTCAGACTGCCTAATGACTAATCAGTTATTAGTCTGGAAATTATATTTATACACTGAGTTTCTACAGCTAAATGATTATTTCATCAGAATCTAATTTTAGTTTAGAAAGAAATCTGTGTAAAATGGATATAATTTTATGATGTGATTATTCCCCTGGGTTCTGAGTGGGACAAAGAGCTTCAGACATGTTGCTTAATGCCTCCAATGTTTCCCTGATGACTTCAGTAAAAGTGTTCTTCAGTTTTTGAGTGTTAAACATGAATTGTAGTCTATCCTTAGTTGCTTTGAACGCTTTCAATTCAACCTTGAGTGTTCCCTGCACTAGATAGTGATCTGAGCCACCTTCTCCTCTTGTCGATTTTGTGTTCAAAAAGCTGCATCTCCACTTTCCTGAGCAACGCTGAGATGAAGTCTATCTTATTTTTTGTGTTCATCAGGTGAAACCTACTTGGCCTTGTGTATATCCTTGTGCCTGCCCAAAGTACCACCAATTACCAAATAACTGGAGAGCAGAAGTCTGCAAATAGTTCTCCGTTCTCACTTATTTTCAGCCATGATGTGTTCTCTTTGTGTGTGGGTTTGCTCCCAGTTTGGCTAGTATTCACATCACCCATCAGGATTTTGATGTCGCGGCACCTGACTGGTATTGTGTCTACCACTGTTTGCAGTTGTCATTAGAATTCTTCCTTCTTCTTTACTGGGCCTACATTGTTTTTAGTCGAGTAGCAGTGGACAGTTGAAACTCTTCTACCTTTGAAGAGAATCTCATTATCATTATCTTGTGGCAGACTGGTTCCTACTGCAAAAGAGCCATTGATGCTGTTGGTAACATCATGATAGCTGGACTCTTAGTGTGCCCGTAGTTATCGTCAAGGTGACGTGAGTAGAGTACTAACTCTCCGGTTGCCAATTTGGAGAGTCCACTTCCATTCCTTTCGATATCACATATCCCCAGCACTCCCATACCACATCTTCTTATTACTTTTTCGATCAGAGCAGCTTTCTCAACTTCCAACATCGTACAGACATTCCATGTCCACATGCCTGTTTTTGCTTTCGTTGAAATAAAATACATCGGCTGACTGACTTTCTGAAGGCTTCTACCAGTTGACGTTTATCGTTTTACTAATTCCAGAGAAGGATAAGTTTTCAAAGAATTTTTTTCCGTGCTTTGAAATTACTGTAGCCATTAGATTGGTTTGACGTGATAGGGTCGTTAGCCCCACGCCAAACCCCTCCTCTCTTTCCGGGCTTAAGCCCAGTTAGTATACTAGATGCGGTTTCGCAACACCATAGTCTGGAGGAGTGATGTTTACACAAATAGGTAGTGCCATATAGTGTCACAGTTTTTTATAGATAAATTCAAAAATGTTAATATTAGGAATAAAAACGTGATCTTTTTAAGTGTAACTGCTCAACCCCTGATCATTCCGTTGATATAGACTGTCAATCACATAGATAAATAGATAAAAAAAGTTTCAGAAATACTGGGGTTTATTTGGATACCGTTAAAGAGTTATGACTAAAGTGTACTGTAAAAGCCACCTTCAAATTTAACGTTGAAACACATAGATAAAAGGAAAGAGCCTCATTTAGCGTCAGTGGGAATAAACTTAGTGTGTATATTCCTAAAAAAAATTAGGAAAGGGTTCATGTAACCATTTAGACATAAAATTTTCAGTTTTTAATCGATATTTTGAAAAGTGGATACAGTTAAAATATTTACTAGATTCAGTGAATTGCGCCCACTGTACAGTTAACATGTGGGAAAGAATCTGAAGGCGAAATAGTCTTTCTGCACATTCTTCAAGAAGAGTACATGGATTCGCAAACTGGAACTTGTATTGCAATAGCACGTGAACTACCATACACTTACAATACACCATAAATATGCCGAAAACTCCGAGCTACATAATGAAAGCTGTATTTTTAAGTGATATCAGTGAAGAAGAATTTACAACATTACACACTGCCTTAATTGAAAACTCTTATCCAAATGAGTTTGCAAAAAGCATAGAAAATGACCGACGGAAAAAAAGTATTCTAACTACTGGTACAAAGAAAATGTATATTCAGGTGCATTTTAGTAGCAGTCTATCTAGTGAGATTTTGATTCAGAAGTCACGCTAATCTTTCCAGAGCATACATATTTAAGGCTGAAAAATCACAAATCATATTTCCCCATGTCCAAGAGCAGTGACTGAAGGTTAAATTATCCAAAGTAGCATCTTCTTGATACATTTATTAATTCTACTGCTCTTGTGGAACTAATCAGACTGATCATTACTCCAGGAATTCAGTTTCTCATTTTCACGAACACTTTCTAGTGTGATTTAAAAAAGTGTGTAGTAAAAACGCGTAAACTAGTACACTTAGTTGAGAGAGGCCACAAGGTTTACATACATTAAGATGGTTTACTATGTTTCCACCAGTTTGTTTAAAGCAGCCAGACTTAATTCCTTGAGCAGCTGAGTTGATAACATTTTGAATGAGGAAAATGAAGCTACAAATCCAGATAACATGTGCGGCCACTGAACTACTTTTGCCTATTTAGCACTCTGGAACTTCTCAACAGCCATGTGTATGAAGCGTCTTAGTTTTAATTATCCACAACGTATGTGCATACTTTCTCAGCACCTATAATGGTAAATTAGTTTGTCGTATTCATTTAATCTATACTTACAACCTACTTAAAACTAGTATTTCTCATATTTTCTGTGTTTATCCTCGTTTACCTAACCATACACACAAAAATGTTTGCAAATTAAACGTTACTCATCATTTTTTAAATATACTCCAGTTTAACCTTTATTTACTTCCAAATTGGTTCATATGGTATCCATAATCTGATCAAATACTATAACTTTATCAAATTTAATAACAGACTTTCCTGACTAAGCCTTGAACTCACTTATATCTGTGAGATAAGATATACAAGACAGAGAACTTCAGTGTTAGATGCTTACAACTTGAATATGTTCCCAGTATACAAGCTTGACTTAAGTGAACATCATACAAACCAGTAGGATGGCAGATCTGACAGTATGGAAAAAATAATTCTCATTTGACACTCACTAACTGATATTAATCCGTGATCAAACCTGAAAAACAAATCAACTCTTGAAAAATTAATCTGATGCTCACTAGTGACTTGCTACAGGACAGAGTTTCCTGGAGTTCTAGTGAGAAGTCGTGACCAGTGAGGTGCATCCAGTCGAGATGTGAGGATTTAGTTCCCGCCGATAACATTGGTTGGGGGTCGCGCTATAATCACGAATTGGTAGTAGTTAGAATTCATGTGCTGACCACTAAATCGGGTCCCAGTGGCTGAATGGTATACGAGCATGCTTTGTAACCGGAAGGTCCTGGGTTCGAACCCTGGTGGGTGCGTACTGCCGATGATTCTCAAACTAGGATGAAACAGCAGCTGTCCAGTACTCCCTGGTTTTCAATGGTTCTCTAACTGATATTAATCCGTGGTCAAACTCACAGACTTTATTGATTATCTGGATGTTACAGACACATGTCTCATAGGTTATCAGTCTATGTGCTGAGTATCCTAACAGTGGCGCTATCATAGCTTCCGTGCATTTTAAATATTTGAAGCGTGGAAATCAAAGTCACCAGACACTAATGAACAAAGCATAACACACTATCCTTTATCTCTACTTCTACAATGATATTTGACCTTTATTCTAGTTTCTGTCTGTAACGAAATTTTTTTGAAAAAAAGACTGTCTAGCTGAATAACAAAATGGTTATTCACACCAAAACGTTATACCGAAATTGATCTCATTTCACATGAATTTTAATGTGTACCATTCACTTTTTTCATTGACAAAAAATACATATAATAAATGTATTCAATGATTCCCACAGGTTATTATTTCTTAGTTCTTTAAAGACAACTAATATTCATTATTATTAACTATCATTGTGTATTTAAGAAAAATGAAAACGCGCACTTTTAAAAGTGGCGCATCATTTAATTCCTTATAAAAACACAGTTGGCAGTTGGAATAAATGTAATTTATTAGGTCAGCTGGTTTTTACAGAGAAAATGCTGACTATGAAAATATGTTTAAATCGTGAGAAACGTTCGATCCAAGGAAAGTGTTACTCCAGTCATCTCAGCAATATGCATTGTCAGTTATATACATAGAAATCAATCAACAGACCCTTAATCAGCTAAGTATCAGAATGATAGTATATATATGTTAGTAGCTTTTACAAATCATTTGGTAAACCAGTCAATCAATATTCAAGTATTGGTTTGTAGGGATTTGGTAGATTGGTTACAGGATTTCATCATGAGCTGACATTGGTTAGAGAACCATTGGAAAACCTGGGAGTACTGGACAGCTGTTTCGTCCTAGTTTGGGACTCTTCATCAGTACGCACCCACCGGGATTCGAACCCAACTGATGAAGAGTCCCAAACTAGGACGAAACAGCTGTCCAGTACTCCCAGGTTTTCCAATGGTTCTCTAACCAATGTTAGCTCATGATGAAATCCTGTAACCAGTCAATCAATAATTCGCAAATACTGTTGATTTGGTTTGTTTACCAGGTCATAGCTTCTTATCAAGACTATAAAATTCATTTGACTAGATGTTCATGCAGATTACTTTGTTGTATCTCGATATCTTATCATGGTATCATTTAATTCGCCTAAGTTAGCTTTTTGTAAACTCTTGCTTAATTAAGCCTTTATTGATCTGCAAACGATTGATCGCCAAAAGACAGTAGCACTTTTTTTCTATGACATCTATTACGATTCAGACAAGTTTAAATTGTGATGTCTAGTTTTTCATCTGATAAAGACATTTAGCACCAAATTAGCAGAAAAGAACAATTCCAATGAAGTTTCAAATAATCTTATTCTTCTTCAGAAGAGATTACTACAATGCCTGAGTATACTGTCAGCAAATTCCCATAATTCGGCCAGTTATTATTATATATTATTGTTCCCTTGGGTTCTTAGTGGAACATAAGGCTTCAACTGCACGCCTCCACTTGCTTCTGTCTTCTGCTGTACTTTTCACTTGCATCCATGTTAATTCATACTGTTTCAGTTCCTCATCACACGATCTCCTCCATGTCACCCTTAAACGTCCCACTCGCCGCTTCTCCCTCGGGTTCCACTCGAGCTTTGGCCTGACGCGCGATATCACCCAGCGGCCTCCTCAGCCAGTGAGTGTCCAATCCATCTCCATTTTCTCCTGCATATTTGTTGGGTGATTGGTTCTGGTTTTGTTTGTTTGTTCCCATAGTTTCTTGTTGGTGATTCTTTCCGGCCATCTGATCTTCAGTATAGAGCCAGCGAAGACAGTTGTTGATAAAGGTCTGCAACAGGCTGTTGCAAATACTCTTTGTCACACGCCACGTTTCTGATTCGCATAGAAGAACTGACTGACTTGACGTTTGTATTGAAAATCCGAATTTTGTTGTTGATGCTGAGTTGAGTGACGAAGATTTCCAGATTGGTTTCAGGTTGATGAATGTGTTTCTCGCCTTCCTGATTCTCGATTTGACATCCTCGTCCGTTCCTCCTGTAGTTGAGACAATGCTCCCTAGATAAGTAAGTGAATGAAGTAACCTCTTTCAAATCCCTCCCGTTGATGGTGATTGGCGCTGGATGTTGCTGTTGTTGTTGTCGGCTGGTTATTTTCATAACCTCCGTCTTGTCCATGTTCACCTGGAGTCATGTCTTTGCTGCTTCTTCGACCAGTTTGTCGGTTTTCACTTGTAATTCTTCGATTTTGTGTGCCATCAAACATAAATCATCCACGCGCGAAATCCAGGTCTTCTAGGTTCTTCACGTCGGCCAGTTAAAGTACTTTAACATGACTAAGTAGGAACCTGAAAGAAACTACCTCCTTTACCTACTTGGGAAGCATCGCTTCAACTGCAGTCAGACGGAACTGACGAGGATATCAAAGCAAGGATCGGGAAAGCAAGGCAAGCTTTCATTACTCTCAAGTCTGTGTGGAGGTTAACAGCATTCAGCGTCAAAAATAAGATCCGGATTTTCAACTCCAATGTGAAGTCAGTACTACTGTACGGATCAGAGACTTGGCGTGTCACAAAGAGCACCTCAAACAAGCTACAGACCTTCATTAACAGATGTCTTCGCTCAATACTCAAGATTAGATGGCCGGAAAGGATCAGCAACAAAGATCTCTGGGAGCGAACCAACCAGGAACCGATTGTAAAACAAATAGGCAGGAAGAAATGGAGATGGATTGGCCACACTCTGAGGAAACCATCAAGTGACATCACTAGACAAGCCATTGCTCGAGTGGAACCCGAAAGGGAAGCGGCGAGTTGGTCGTCAGTGCAAGGGTGACCTGGAGGAGATCATGTGAAGAAGAATTGAAAGCGTATGGGCAGACTTGGAGCCAGGTGAAAACTCTAGCAGAGAACCGAACGCAATGGAGACGCATGGCTGAAGCCCTATGTTCCTCTAGGAACTAAAGGATATAATAATAATAAATAAGTAGGAACCAGTTAATAAGAGATTCATACTCATATAAAATAACTGAGAAAAATACTTAGGATGACGGAGATGATGATTCCAACCACTGAAGCTGGTAATAACTCATGAGACTCATGAGTGTTTGAAGCAACAAGTGATAAATGAATTAACAAAACAACTGCACACTTTAAGTCAATTGGTGGATGGTGACTAGCAGTGGAATTCAGGATGCGAATTTCGTCCTATTTGGGAATCGTCATCTGGATGTACGTCGGCCATCCTGAGACCGAGCACTTCGGTCCAATCAGAGGAAAATCTGAAATTGAATTAAATAATTAGTATGACCCGTTGCACAAGAGGCGGCTCTCGTGTCCCAAGTGATCTAGTGGATAACGCTTTGGCGTTTGAAACTATGGGCACTGGGTTAGAGCCCCAGTGGCAACAATTTCACTCATTGCGGAATGCAGGTACATCCAGCTGGCGAGTCTCAAACAGGACGAAATGCGCGTCCTGGATTCCACTACTGGTCACCATCCACCAACTGACTTAAAGTTACATGACCAGACGTCGTCAAAGCATTTGTACAAGCAGCCGACATGTCAAACTGAGACCGAGCACTTCAGTCCAATCTATAGACGGGAAGATCTGAAATTGAATTAAACTGCATGCTTTGTTTGAACGACTAGTAATTTCCCATTAAATTAACATTTTATCGGTTTTCGTTTGTAGAGGGTATGTCCAGTGTGTTGTGATCTAAATATGTAACTCAAATTACTTCTTATAAAGTTAAATTCACTACTGTTCTCTTCACACTGCGCTTCACGTTAGGTCATTTATCAATTAGGCGTCCAGTGTATTGTAAACTTCATGTTCATCGGATGACTAAATGTTAATATGATTTTGGTAATTAATAGAATTGAAAATAAGGATTTTGTGATCGTTATTAATTGGTTAATGAATAAAATTTATTTCTTAAATAACCATTTTAAATTTCTAATCAGTTCATACATTGTTTTCAGTCTGTAAAGCATTTAAAGACGTATTCACACACCCAAACATCACATTCCATAAACAGAATGGTAGATATCTTTTTTGTAACTCAATTTAAACGTCACATCAGTCGCCAGACGACATAAGCCTACTTTGGTACAAATATACCAGGAAGTGCCGAATGTAGCGAAAATTTATTTAGCAGGATAATCATACTTTTTTAAAGTGTTAACTAATTCACATGTTAAACATAAGCATTCCTTAGACGAAATGAAGGGAATACACATTTTTAATGCTTGATGTCAGATTACAGACTGAAATAATAGAGAAGATTTATAACACAGGTGGGTAACTTTTATATAGTTGTGCTCACTGAGCTTTCGTTATCCTTGTAGACAACATCTTCAGTGCAAGCTTTACTATAAAGTGAACTTAATGTAACCTCCTTGTTCACAATGATTCCAATCAACGAAAGGATTGAGATCATTTGTCAACAGTCTGATCTTCTCCCACTGCTAGAGTCGGAATTCAAACGCCTACTGCTAATGTGTACCATAGATGTGCAATTCCAATTTGACAACACTCTTTACCGCCAAATAGATGGTGTAGCTATGGGCAGTCCACTTAACCCTGTTTTAGTAGATATATTCATGTCCAACCTTGAAAGAACAAAGTTGAAGCATGCAATCGACGAAACAAATTCCTACTGTCTGTACGTTGATGACACATTTATAGTGTGCAAAAATGATAGTCATGCTTCACACTTACTAAGATTATTCAATGATGCACACGCCAATATTGAGTTCACTATTGAACATGAAAGTGACGGGAAGTTCCACTTCCTCGACATTGCCATGGAACTCCTAGAAGACGGTAGTCTTCAAAAGTCAATTTATCGTTAGTCCACATGGAAAGGACAATACTTACATTTTAATAGCTTTTGTCCAAATAGCTATAAACGAGCACTGGTCAAGACTCTGTACTATAGAGCGAGAAGAATATGCTCTACAGAGAAATTAGAGGAAGAATTTGAGTTTCTTGAAAAGACATTGAAGAGCAATGGGTACTCTCAAAGGTTCATCAACAAGTATGGAAGATCTGAAGTCACAAATGAAAAGCAAATCACAGTAAGAAAAAAGCCAATCTACTTTGAGCTTGATTATAAAGGCGAAAACATTTCAGCGATGATCAACAGAAGGCTGAGTACATCACTAGCCATAGCCTATCCTGCAGCTAAGCTCGTTCCCGTCTTTCGAACAACTTGCTCTCTGGTGCAATCAAAAATCGATAGATATCCTTTTCATGTTAACTCCAACTGTATATACAAATTTACATGTATCTGCGGGAGCAGTTACATTGGAAGAACAGAAAGAAGAGCATATCTACGATTTTCTGAACATGTACCAAAAAGCTTGCGTCTAAAGGGAACAAATGCTTTAAACAGTGCCATCGCGAGGCATCTTCTCGACACGGGTCATGAGGTGGACGTCGAAAAGTCGTTCAAAATTATCACTAAGCAAAAGAGTTCAATTCTCGTAAAAGAGCTCCACTGTTTAACTCAGATCATTGTATTGTACGGGTTTTACCTAAAATTTATGGAAAATTACACAAGAGAACTTTCTCACACCTTTCCAAGAAAACTGTACATGGATGTTACTCTATGGAGAATGTTCAGAACCTCAGAAGCATGCTCAAAGATACAAGGTGGGACCTGTTTAAAGAAGACTCTCTTGATGACACAATCTCCAATATTACAAGTTTCTCAAATTTTGTCTTGACACCTGTTGTCCCAGAGAAACGCTCTTTATCAGATTTGACCGTTTCTCCTCTCCTCAACTTAAAAAGCTTCGCAGACAGGAAGAAAAATTATATAAAATGAAGGATAATGGTGGTTTGAAAAGAACTAACATCCTCATAAAGTCCGAAATGCACAGATTGAATTTAATTTACAACCAAAAGTTCATATCCTGTAAAAATGCGTCTAACATATGGAAACTTTTCAAAGAAATTACTGGTGGTAAGCAGATGAACAGTATTCCTTTTCCCCTTGATGTTTCCAAACTAAACAATTCCTTCATACATTCTCCCACGAATGCCAAACTTTCTAGTGTTACAAGTATTAATGAAACCTGCTTTCCTGGATTTACTACAAATGACGTTCTAAAATGTCTCCAGTCTATGAACCCTTCTTGTAGCCTGGGTCCAGATGGTTTGCCTAGTGTTATTCTTAAACATTGTGCAGATATCCTGTGTTATCCTCTCATGGACATATTCAATGATTCTTTTTCCAAAAATGTCGTGCCAGCCGCTTGGAAGGACATTAAAATTGTACCTATTCCTAAGTCGTCTACTGCGACATGTTTTAAATTCAGACCCATTGCTATTACTTCCCCTTTTCTAAAAGCTATGGAAAAGTTGCTCTTACTTAATCTTCAGCCTTCACTTAAAGCCTTTAATGATCCCAAACAGTTTGCCTACAAACATAGTAGAAGTACTTTGGACGCAGCTGCAGTCCTGCATCATAACATTGTCTCCAGCTTAGACAAGGGGGCTAAATTTGTTCGCTGCACATTTCTAGATTATACATCTGCTTTCGACTCAGTACCTAGGGATATTTTACTAAACAAGCTTGCTGAAACTCAAACTGACTGTTGGGTTGTCAAATGGCTCCATTCTTATTTCTCAGAGAGAAAGCAATACACTGTATATCAGGGAAAGTCGTCCACTTCATTGCTTACTCAGGCTGGTGTCCCTCAAGGCGCTGTCCTTTCTCCTTTTCTGTTTTCTTTCTTCTTGCATGACTTGCCTCACTCCGATGAAATGAACTTTGTTAAGTATGCCGATGATCTAACTATTTCAATGTCTGTTAACTCTCAACTTGACTGTATTAAGATTAACAACTTTCTATCAGAAATTAGCAAATGGTCTTCGTCTAACGGCCTTAAACTTAATCCTTCCAAATGTCAGACTGTTAATTTCAGTTTCCGATGTAAAAGAAAGTTAAATGAAGCCGTTGGTTCCTATGACCCTTGCAAAATCGATGATACCGATATAGAAAGCAAGTATGAAGTCAAGTATCTTGGATTAGTTCTCTCTTCTGACCTATCTTGGTCTTCTCATGTCTTAGCGATTTCTCAAAGAATATTTCGTTTGACTTTTAACATTAAGAAGTTGAGGCACTCAGGCATAACCCAACCACTCCTCTTACAGTTTGTCAACTCGTGTATTTTACCTATTCTTCTTTATTGTTCACCCTTATTCTTTCCTGGATTGCTAAAAAAGGACTATGTCATACTTCGTAGAACTCTGAGGACTGTCAGTAGGACGAGTGGTATCCCATTGGGCCATATCGTTGGCATTGTCACCGATAGGCATTTGATGTCATGCAACAGATTCGCTAGAGGAATTTTGTCAGACTCTGAGCACCCACTCTACTCGCAACTCCAACCTTGTGTCTCCTCAGGTAAAACAAGAAGTTTTTTCAGAAGACTTTATGCACGTACGTCTAAGTATAAAAATTCCACTATACCATATTTAGCACGTACTCTATGTGATGAAAATAGTGTCAGAAATGAACTAACTAACCTTCTTAGCTCCACTAAATAGACCATTTCCTTCAACCTTAAAGCATCATACTTTATTGTTATTGTATTTCTTATATTTATAATCCTCTCAATTTTTCGTTTTGTTTATTTTATTTTTCATAAGTGTGGACATAATTTTAAGCTGTATTATGACTGTTAACTTTGTATTTCACCTCACTATACCATATCAACAGAACATTAGACCCAATAATCTATAACATGCTAAAGTTTCCAAACTGAATCGACAATACCGTTTGAAACAAACTCACTGTTATTAGTATTTATTATTATTATTACTATTATTATTATTACTATATCTAATAATTATGTCGTTAATGTGGACAAATTTCTCCGATTAACTTTTGTTTTAAATTTTTAATTTTATATACACTTTGAGTAAATCAGATGCAATATTGTGATAAATGCTGAGAATTCCATTCTGTATTATAAGTACTGTTTTTGGAATAAAGTAAATTATTATTATTATTCTCCTTAAGTTCGCTGAAGCCATTTCCATCAAGCGGCTGAAACCTGATTTATGCGTCCAGAAAGAAGCGCTTATCTGTCTTTCTTTGCCTTGGTAACTGGATATTTTTCATGATTATTATTGCTCGGAATTGTGTTCAATATTGCATATATATATAATGTATATATTATTAGTGTACGTGTATATTGATCGATTGATTTCTGTTTAAAATGAACTCTGTGCAAGTTTGTTAAATTGTTTTTTCAAGTATTGGTTTTATAGGGATTTTTGTTTGATTGCATGGAGGATTTCATCATGAGCTGACATCACTTACAGAAGCGTTGGAAAACCTGGGAGTACTGGACAGCTGCTTCATCCTAGTTTGGGACTCTTCAGAAGTACGCATCCACCGGGATTCGAACACAGGACCTTCTGGTTACAAGGTGACCTTGTAGACCATTGAGCCACTGGGACCCGATCCAATGGTCCTTGAATTCTAACTTCTGTCAATTCACGACATAGCGCGACCATTTCGCAATGTCTTCTTCGATGAGTTACTGCCTCATCTTCAACCTGCTGTACCCTACTAGTTTTTGTAGATACATTTAATAATGTTTTCGCCCTGTAAGCAGCTGAAGAGAAGGTGGCGAAATAAAAGATGGTACCATTTTATTCTGCTAAAACTGTAGTTGTTGCTTTGTTCGAACTTATTTGTATTCTCCTATAAGAACATTTTTCTCCGATCAAGATAAAAATAAGCTCAGTTCACATTGAAGATTGCGCCGAAGATATTGTCTAGAGTAACAGTGAAGGCTTCACAATTAAATCACTCAGCTTAGAGAATGTAACCGCATTAAAATGGGAGATTATTGCTGAGTTACTATATTATCGAAAGAGAATAACACGAATGTAATAGGTTCAATTCTTACCTGTAACGTAATGCTTTTTATTCAACTCTAATTATTATCATACACATACGCACATGCATACATACCTGTTATTACATCAAACAAGTTTATTAACCATTTTTAAGAAATCGGGTACCCCTTTCGAGAATAACGGTTTTTGTCTTTTCCCGTAGAAATGTCTTTATTATGCATATATATACACATCTTAAATAAACATTATTCCTTTCAGGTAACACAAAGATAGAATTTGTTTAAATTTATTGTGGAAAAAATACTATATAACTTTGCTGATTAATCTTATACTGATAATAAGAATTATAGTGAATTCATATATATATATATATATCAAGCAATTTTTCGATTTTGCCGCTAGCGTCCTTTTGCACACCGACAGACAAAACAAAACAAAAACCAGTTGATTCTCAAAGAAAGTTATGGTGTAGAAATCATTTAAAAATTAATATGATTTATGAACGCTTCTATTACAACTTACACTTTCTTTTTTACTGTTTGAATAAGAAACGAAACGTATAGTATATAAGCAAACATTTCTATAAAACAAAAGTGAATGCATTCAATGTTCAACGATTTAATAAATCAGCGGTTTTATCTGTCAACAGTGACTCTTACATCAACAAATTAGTACAGGGAATTAATAGTCTTACTGATTCTGTACTATAATGTTGTTTAGCCTTTATGTAAGACATTTAAATTCACAAAATGAAATCCTAATTTTTCTTGAGTAACTAAGGTTACAGTCTCAAAGTGACATCAGCTAAGGAATAATGAAAGACTTATATCCATATAAGCATTCGAATGAAAGACTTGTCCCTTATGAAGGTGTATACATAAATGATAACATCTATGTTTTCTTAATGCATAATATCTAATTAGTATAAAGTTCTAAAATCCCTTCAGGTTTGTTGTCAGTTATCTACAGGTTGTATCAATAACCTTTGGAAAATTCATGTTCTGCCTGAAATATGAACTTGTATCCCTCAGCACTACTCTACTATTGAAAAAATCATTAAATGTAATGTAGTTGATGGTAGCTACCAGAGTAATATAAAGTGTTCATTTTTTCCTTCTCACCTGGATGTACCTGCTTGACCAGTGACCAAGGATGTTTTTAAAAGGGCTTGGACTCATTACCCATTGTTTCAAACGTCACAGAGTTTTTGTTTACGCCACTGGACCACTAGGTGCTGGGTTGAGATTTCCATGAGAACACCATTATACGGGGAAAATGCGTGTACATCCAGAAGACGAGTCCTAAATAGGGCGAAATTTGCTTTTGAGATTCTATAAGCAACCGAATGACATCAAGTAAAACCTTAATTTATTGTTGAAGCATCTCTACCAGGAAATGACACATCAGAAGAGATAAATAGATAAAATCAGCGGGAATTTGAAATAAGAAATCTCATCAAATTATTAAATGTGCGATTAGGATTACAGAGATAATCATTTATCCACTTGTAAACGAAAAAGGTTGTTTAACAGGATGCAGGTAAATTGAATTTTGAAATGTATGAAGTGTCTGAGAAATCACGTTACTTTTGGAATAGACACTACTTGTTCTTTATTTGTTTCCAGCTTTAGTATGTAAATACGAAAACATTTACGTCTTCTTAAGTGTTGATATTCAAGGATTCGATTGGTTACAGGTCTGATCACGACATGACACCAGTTAGAGAGGCACTGGGGAACCAGGAAGTACTTAACATCTGTTTCGCTCTAGTCTGTGGCCATACAGCAATACATACCCGCAGGTGTTCGGTTACGAGGCGAGCTCACTGACCATTCAGCCAGTGGGACCTGACCCAATGGTCCATAAATTCTAACTTCCACCAATTCGTGATATATAGCTCAACCGCCAGCTAATACAACCGGTGAGTCACTGTACTCATACCTGACCTGGTGGACGCCTATGGTCATGACTTCTAAAAAGAACTCCAGGTTACTTCCTGAATAAAGCCCGCTCCTAATGATCATCAGATTAATTTTCAAGTGATTAGCTGCAGGTTTAACTGTGAACTGAAGTCAATAAGAGAAACATTCACTTATTCTGTCAATGGAATTTAAGGCAATGTTCAGTTGTTCTGTGAGTATGCAATGTAAACAAACTGAAACACTAATAACTATTTTAGTTAACTGCATATTTAACTCCTATTTAAGACGGCAGTCTTATTCTCATTAGTTTTGGTAATGTAAGACAAAACGGCATAGAACTTTATAGTTTAGGATACCCTAGAATTAAGATAACTTCGAAAGAAATAACCAACCACATGGTATACTTAAGAAGACAGTTGTGTCTCAAAATGTAGTTAAGTGATACATTTTTTTCATTCTCAGAATTGAGTAACACACAGAATCTGAATTTTTTAATGTTGTAAATATGTTTCACTGATAACAGTTTACAGTCTGATATACAATGGGCTTCTGAGAGCACGCGTGAACTTTCCCAGTACCACAGCTGAACATAGTGTTTATTTATGTGTAGACGATTAATTAAGTCGACCTTACAATCAAGATTTTCTTCGTAAATACTGAGTCGTAAAAAACTGAGTCCTGGGCCACTAACTGGTTGCATTCCTACTTCTCTAACAGAATGCAGTACACCGTATACAAAGGTAAATCCTCCTCTGCTGTACTCACTGAAGCCGGAGTCCCCCAAGGCGCTGTACTCTCCCCACTTCTCTTTTCCTTCTTTCCACATGACTTACCATCTTCAAATGACATTAATTTTGTCAAATATGCTGACCACCTAACTGTATCTTTGACTGTCAAGTGTCAAAGTGACTGCTTCACACTAAATGGCTTTCTGTCAGAAATCAGCCAGCGGTCCAAGGAAAATGGTCTTACCTTAAACCCCTCCAAATGCCAAACGGTCAATTTCACCTTTAGGCATAAATCCGACCTAAACAAACTGGTTAGCTCTCACGAGGTATGCAACATAGACGGTACTGAAATAGAAAACAAGTCGGAAATTAATTACCTAGGCGTCATTCTATCTGCTGATCTCTCCTGGTCGTCTCATATCTTAGCAATTTCTAAGGAAATATTCCGTCTTACCTTCTACATTAAGAAGTTAAAAAATTCTGGTATTACCCAACCCTTACTCCTACAATTCGTTAACTCTCGCATTCTGCCTATTATTCTCTATTGTTCCCCCTTAGATTTTCCCGGGCTACGCAGGATGTTAAAGGTTGTCAGCAGGGTAAGCAACGTACCACTTAACCAGCTTGTTAATATTCTGGTTGACAGGCACAAGGACTCATGTGAAAAATGGGCCAAATCCATTTTATCTAACTCACACCACCCTCTTCACTCACAACTCTCCCCTTGCATCTCATCAGGCAAAACCAGAAGCCTATATAGAAAGCTATGTGCTCGCACCAGCAAGTACAAAACTCAACCATACCCTACTTAGCTCGTGTTCTGTGCGATAAAGAAAGCATTAGGGCGTGACACCTTTAACTTATTAAATAATCAGTAGAACAATTGGACCTCGTCTTTCCAACTCATATCATTTATAGGTACAACGTTTTCTTTCTTTCTTTTCCTTTTCTCTCTCTCTTTTTATTCCGTTATGTGCTGCTTTGTTTCTTTCTTCCGCTTATGCCAGTAAATATGACAGCACCTACTTTTCTAACACCTTCAAACACTGTTCAACTTTGGCTTTGCTACTGACATGCCAATATGGTGTTGTCATAATGAACTGAGATTTCCTTAATCTATGTAGAATTCTATTTATTGATAATGTGCTAACTGGATGCAATAATGTAGTAAAAATGCTGAGTATTCCACTCTGTATCACAAGTACTGTTTTGGAATAAAGCAAATTATTATTATTATTATGAAGAGAAGTCAAATTGTTAGACCCAAGATAAACTTCAGATGCAATGTTCACTTATGTAAAGATGATATTTCCTCTTTAAAGTATAGTCTCCAGCTTACACTTTTCTCAGAAATAAACAAAACTAATAGACACACAGAAAAAAAGGATGAAATGAAAAGGATCAGATACGCATTTTGGACAGTGCGAATATTACTCGCATCTGATACTACCATGCTGTCTTTATCAGCATGTTCACACTTCACTTAAGAAGCACTCTTCATAGTGGGGATTTTTGTAATGAAAACAGTAGATCCCGTCAAAAATGTCAAGTGAAACATCACCACCATTCCCATGACATATGGGGTTCTAAAGAGTTGACTGGCGTTTACAATCGCTTCACATCTATCTGCTGTGGGCATTAACCAGTCTTCATAGTCTCTGAGGTGATTATCGTGTTTATTTTCAGACTGGAATTAAATATCTCTAGTTAATTCATTCATAAATTATGAAAAAAAACTACGTTTTGGTGTTAGTTTGCAATTCCTAATAATAATAATAATAATAATACAGGTCTAATGAGGATATATAGATATGATGATGAAGATTATCTATATTTGTCTTTTTTCTTATCATCTATGACGAATAGAGAGAACCGCAGGTGAACAACAAACACGAACAGATTACAGACGATATTCTCTTATGATTTATAGTTTCAGTTTGTCTTATACCGTAAATGTTGTCTGAACACAAGATAGTGGACAGTGTAATTTGTATGTTCGAAGGTAGATCTGTACTTGTAGTGTCATCGTCTTCGTATTGATTTTCAGCTCTTCTTAGACATGTATCCCCGCTACGACTTATTTAAATGAGTATTTATTAATATGCAGGTGTCACCATATGCATTCATGTGTTTAATATATGAGGAAAAGAAGAAACATCATATCAACACACACACATGCAGGCGTATATGTGATTTTGAAACTTTTCATCCAAAGAAAAGCGAACAGTGTAATAAAACAAAAATGGTAGGCATTAAATTAAATAAATAAATTTTGAACGGATTACTATTCTGCTATTTTTTTCTATCGTTTTTTCTTTTTGTAATATGAAACACATTCAACTGTTATCGTGTATTTTGTAAAAATTATGTGTGAATATTTAAGCTGTCCCACAGGAAAAGTTGGGATTAAAAGGTGTTCTCGATTTCATATGACAGTTTAATGTTCATATACATATATATGTATACACTATAAGAGTGACAAGGCAGTTGAAGGATATTCACAACCATACAGGAATACATATGCATAGTTGATAGTAAATTATGCATTTTAATCAGCCTTATTCATCACCCTCTAATATATGGTTGGATATATTTACGAGGGGAATAATTAGGGATTAACGGGAATAATTTGGAGTGAAGTTCACCGGTAAGTGTGCATAACAGTGACTACTGATTTACTCACTCATATTTTATAACTTCTAATCTAACATAAGTGCGTTGGTGGCTTAGCGGTAGAATAGTCGCTAACCATGCATGCGGCTCTAGGTTCGAACCCCGGCCGATGCACTCCTCTACCTGGCTAAGCCAGTAATAAGACTGGTAAAGAGGGAAGGTTGGGCTTGAGGCTAGCAACCCAATCCCCTAAAAATATACACCACCGTTACCAAAATTTTGAGTCTCCAGCTTAAAGACCTACGTCCCACTCGGAACACAACGAATTAAAATAGGAATCAATCTAACGTAGAATACTTTTTTAATTTTTTTCTTATTCCTTTACGTTCTCAGTGGAACATAAGGCTTCAAGCTAGAGGCTTGAATTTTCGGTAGCTGTGATGTTTATTCTTACGGGATGGGGTTGCTAGCCTCATGTCCAACCTTCCTTCTTTACCGGTTTTATTACTGATTTTGCCTGGTTCAGGAATGTGTTGGTCGGGGATCGAACCCCGGACCACATGCTTGGTTGGCGAGCATTCTACCGCTGTGTCACTGACTCTAGAATACGCTAGTCTATTATATAAAGGTATAAACTTCTTCATGCTACTTAATAATGTTTATACTTAAAGCGAATGTTACTTAGATTTTTCATGCATAATGAGATTTAAATATAAGATACAACTGAATCGTCAGAGATTGCTAATCGTTTGATTTCAAAAGTAGTTTTATGAAAAAGAGACAAGGTTCCCACCCATACTTGTCCGCTTATTTCAGTTGTTTACTAGTACACACAAACAGTGTCGACGACAAGCCTAACTGTTCTATTAGGTTACTAACAAAACACTAAGGCTTATGTTTTGCACTTCATGACCTTGTTGACTTTATTTCCAACTCCAAATTACACTTTTTCCTTTGTCTTTGTGTGTTAATAAATTTTTTCACAACTTTTATTGATGCACTCCAAATCGCCACAGCCAAAAGTACCTACTCATAACAACATTCTCCGTGATATGAACAGAGAGATTTCAGTTATACCTAAATTGAATTATGATACTGCAAAGTCCTTTGTAAAATGTTCACTAGCGCTTCAGTTGCCTCTTATCATCCTAATTTTACGTTTTATGTATAAGAGCAAATAAGTGTAATTTGTGTTCAAGCCACAGTGCATAGTGAACTTCTGAAATGTAAACTGTTATCGTTAAGTGATCACAAGAAACCATATCGAATTAATTAAGTAGAATTTGAATGAAATACTATTGATACGTAAATATTAAATGGTTTACACTTTGTATGAGCCGTCCAGCGCCAATCACCATCAACGGGAGGGATTTGAAAGAGGTTACTTCTTTCACTTATCTAGGGAGCATTGTCTCAACTACAGGAGGAACGGACGAGGATGTCAAATCGAGAATCGGGAAGGCGAGAAACACATTCACCAACCTGAAACCAATCTGGAAATCTTCCGCAGTCACTCGGCATCAACAACGAAATCCGGATTTTCAATACAAATGTCAAGTCAATCAGTTCTTCTATACGGATCAGAAACTTGGTGGCGTGTCACAAAGAATATTTCCAACAGCCTGTTGCAGACCTTCATCAACAACAACTGTCTTCGTTCTATACTGAAGATCAGATGGCCGGAAAGAATCACCAACAAGAAACTATGGGAACAAACAAAACAAGAACCAATCGCCCAACAAATATGCAGGAGAAAGTGGAAATGGATTGGACACTCGCTGAGGAGACCACTGGGTGACATCGCGCGTCAGGCCAGTGCTCGAGTGAAACCTGAAAGGGAAGCGGCGGGTGGGACGTCGAAGGGTGGCATGGAGGAGATCGTGTGAAGAGGAGCTGAAACAGTACGGACTAACATGGATGCAGGTGAAAAGTACAGCAGAAGACAGAAACAAGTGGAGACGTGTAGTTGAAACCCTATGTTCCACTAGGAACCCAAGGGAACAATAATACCATAATAATGAGTCGTCACTTTTCGAAATTTCTGACCTAAACTAACAGTACAGACGAAAATCACTACCAGTTTTTCATCATCTCCATCTTCTCTATGTTCACCTGGAGCCCTGTCTTCTCTGCCTCTTTATCCAGTTTGTTGGTTTTTGCCTGTAAGTCTTCGAGTTTGTGTGACATTAAACATATATCATGCACACGCGAAATCCAGGTCTTCTAGAATATTCTCATTGGTGATCCAGCGTACTTTTGTCTCCTCTCTCCCAATACACAATCTGACGCATAATCCAGTTCACCACGATTAAGAATATCATGATAAACTATCCTGGGTTCACTTCGAACTCCTCGCTGAGTTTTCCATTGTGAATCACCTGACACGTGCCAATGGCATATAGCCAGCTGTTGAATGAGGTTGATACAGATTTGGGCACTGCATGCTGTAGTGTTGAAGTAGTTTCCAAATTACTTCTCGGTCAACGCTCTCGGTCGAAGGCCTTTCCAAAGTCGATGAAGCTGAGGTAGAAATTTGACTGCCATTCTATGCTTTGTTCTGTGATGACGATGCGTAGAGTTGCAATCTGATCAGCATATGATTTGCCTTTCCTGAATCCAGCTTGTTCTGATTGCTGGGACGGAGTTCTGTATTCAGTGCATCTACTATTCTCTCCAGCATGATGCGACTTAGTATTTTACTTGGTGTGGACAACAGCATTATTCCACGCCAGTTTAATAGTAATGCCCATTTATGGCAGCTTGACGAGGTAGCCTTTCTTCCAATTAGTAGGTACCTTTCCTTCTTTCCAAACCTTTTGTAATAATGGCGTGAGCACATCTGCCTCAGTTTCTGGGTCCGTTTTAACTGCTTCAGAGTGGGAGAATTCCATCTGGTCCCGCTGCCTTTCCGACTTGGTTTCAGTAGCTTGATCGCACTCAGCACACAAAATAGTAATTCTTTATATCAAATTCACAACTCTCAACTTACACACTTCTAGATGAAATTCTGGTCATTTGAATTGGTTTGGCTCTGTAAGCTTAGTCAAACCAAGTACACTGACACTAAACTCGAACCTGAATAAGTGAAACAAACGTCCAGCGTTAAGGTTTTTTCTCTCTGGCTAGCAAGGAACACTGCTTGGTGTGAGTAGTATTCAACTACTTATTTCAGTCAGTCAGTAGTGCATACTATCATACATTTATTTGTTGGATTGTTGATAATAACTTATCATAAGCTAAGATTTAATACTTCCTAAGAAGTTTTTAACAGCGAATGACTTGTATTTCCATACCAGTCATGCACTGAAAGATTTACAAATACTTGTTTCATGTCGTCTTTATTAGAATTTGTCATGATCTTTGAAAAAAATCGTATCACGTATTCATTAGTTTTGTTGGACATAATCTCAGAATCCACTTAGTCAAGTTTTAGGATATCCAAGGTACACAATTCGTCGGTGGCACAGCGGTAGAATGCTCGCCAAGCATGCATGTGGTCCGGGATTCGATCTTCGGCCAGCGTACTCCTTCGCCTCAATAAGCCGGTAATAAGACTGGTAAAGAGGGGAGGTTGGGGTATGAGGCTAGTAACCCCATCCCGTAACAATAAACACCACTGTTACTATAACTTCAAGTCTCCAGCTTGAAGCCCTATATTCCACTGGGAACGTGAAGGAATTAAAAAAGGTAAACCATTCATATATTTGCTGTATAAAAGATAGGCCTGTCTGCCCTAGGAATCATTTTGCAACATCACTTATCTTGCAGTCCAGATTGGAACGTCAAAAATTTATAATCAATTATTAACCAGCCATGTGCTTTTAGCGTGTCTTTTCCCCCAAAAGACTTAACGAGTTCCATACTCTAATATTAAGTGTTACCTCGTAAATATTCACTGTTTATCGAGTTTGACTATGGATTGATATCAGTTAGAGAACTATTGAAAACCAGGGAGTAGTGGACGGCTGTTTCGTCAACCTAGTCTGAGAGTCACTGACAGTACGCACCCACTGGAGTTTGAACCCAGGACCATCCAGTTACAAGGCAGGTTCGTATACCATTCAGCCACTGGTACCCGATTCAATGGCCCACAAATTTCAACTTCTATCAATTCGGGATTTATTGATTAAATTGTAAATGTAGCGACAAGATATATACAAAAGAAGGAATACAACCTGATTTTTTTTAATTATGCCTCTATTGAACAAAACAACTCCAATAATAACTAAACCTTAATTTCACTTCATCCGCTAAAAGTTTCGCTAAACTATCACAGGACTAGTAAATATGCAGTAGGCCGGATATTATCATAGAATTTACTGAACTAAAATACGAATTAAAATTGATAATTAACATGAGATAGAAATGTAGAACAACTTAGTCTATATATCGTGCACTCTTTGGAAAACTAGACTGGAACTTATATATGAAAAAGAAAAGTGGAAACAATACTAGTTCTATTTAAGGAAATACCTGATAACGATAACAAATGATGTGATAATTTATACTATCAAAACCATGATAAACAATCCCCATAATGAGACACAGGTGAATGATTCACCTTCAGCGAGTTCAGAACATTATGATGACGAGAAACAACCGCAGAAAACCTTTCACAGTCATTGGAAATTGAATTGTTGTTTCGCCTTAGTTAGGCATTCCTCAGTAGTACGTATTTATAATATCATAGAGAGTACAGAATAAAAGTGCGTCGGTGGCACAGCGGTAGAATGCTCGCCAAGCATGCATGTGGTCCGGGGTTCGATCCCCAGCCGACGCACTCCTTTACTTCTCTAAGCCAGAAATAATGCTGGTGAAGAGGAAAGGTTGGGCATGAGGCTAGCAACTCCATCCTGTAAAATAAACAATGCTACAGAAACTTCAAGCCACTAGTTTGAAGCCCTATGTTCCACTGGGAAACGTGAAGGAAAAAAAGAGTACAGAATAAGACCACTGGGTTACAAAAAATAAAGCCTTTACTATTGAACCGCTGAGTCAGAATCCAGTAACGATGTTACTGCAAATATCATCAAATAAGAAGAAATCTCAAGAGACGTCTACTGTGAACAGTAAGTTGTCAGACAAACACTATCGGAATTAAAATCATGACAAAGTACAGCTTGAATTCAATGAAATTACAACAAATCTAACAATTTAATTCTTAGTTCAACAATGATTTAGTTCATAGCAAATTCCATACTTTATGGATGATATAGTGTTAATGAATTACCAAAAAAGTAATAATCTTTTTTGGACATTAAAAGCATTTCATGTACCCATTCATTGTACATTGAATATATTAGCATAAAAGACAATTGAACTTGTAAAGCCATAAACTACTTCTGCTTTATAAATATTTATTTTAAAATATATTTAAGGTAATTATAAAGGAGAAAAAAAGACAAAGACATTTTCAAAAAAAATAAACAACTAAACGTTAATTATTATAAATACAAAAAGAAGAATCATTTTAATTTCATGTGGTAAAGACATTCATTCCTATTCAAATGTTCAATGTTTACGCGCAATTACCGCGGACAATTAAATTATTAAATTTTAATGCTAATAATAATAATAATAGTCGAATAGTGTTTGTGACTGTTTCTAAAACATTAAATTGTAAATAATTGCGTTTGTTGGTTTGTTTTGTTTTTCAAAAAAATCAAGTGAAGAAAATTAATTAAACATAAAACAATGCCGTGCTTTCAGATTAGATTTACTATAAGCGCTATTTCTTATATATATATATATATATATATTAAACTTTTCTTCAGAAGAAAAGTATCTCCATGGTACTCTTATTTGTTTATACCGCCTAGTTGAATTAATTCAAACAAATAAACAAAAACTGTAAGACAATAATGGTTGTAGATTAATTAATTAATTTGTACTACTTTGATTTATTTCAGTAGTGTCTCATATACTTATAATGAATCAGCTTGTTTAAATGTAATATTAGTTATAAATGATTTGTCTACAATACATCTATAAGCAAAGAATATAAGTGTCAAATTATAAAAGAAATATTATCCGCCAAAATTCCATACTTATTGGTATACATCAGTGAACAGTGTGGCATAGTCAGATTCAAATGTTTGAATGTTTTGTTATCAAAATATGTTTATTATCCTTCAAAATGAAATACAAAATTCAATCAAACCTATCAAAGGGAGTCAAATCAAGACATCTGGGCATAGCTGAGGCGCTAGCTATCCAAAAGCTCAAACCCACTCTTTGTATCCAAAAGAATTACGTCCAACCCCTCTCCCTGCCATGGCCATCATAAACAGGTAAAATTTTTAGTAATGACAATCTCATCGCCTTTCTTATCTAAACTTCCTGTTTATTCATGTTATTTTAATTTTTCTTAATCCCTGTCTACACTACCATATTTTCATATCCACTCTTCCTGTTTATTTTGTCATTTTACTATTTCTACATATTTAATCCCTGATTGCATAAACAATTATTCATCATATTAGTTTTTTGTCCAAACATCCTGTATATTTTGTTATTTCTACATTTCTAACCCCCAATTGCACAATGTCAATCTTCTTAGTTATTATGCTACTTTGTTTGAGTTTTACCCATCCCCCTGTTTATTATGGCATTCTAATTCCTAATTGTAATTTTTATTAATTTAACCTCTAACCAGAAATTATTCTGAAACTTTCCTATCCATTTGATATAAATACACGAATGTACAGCCTAGATGATGACTTCGTCGAAAAGAAAATTTTCTTCGCTGCAATTGTCTTTTTATTGCTATTATGCTTAGTTCATCCAAACAGCTCTGAGAAAACAGAAAAATGCCTAAGATATACACCTGAACGACAAGTTAACAACAGAAGACAAGGCCAGGCAACAGATAGTTTTATTACGAAAACCAACAGGTATTTATATATATTTTACGTACATTAATAAGGCTCTGCCCGCAGAAAGAAGGCGGTCTTCTGATTGGTTGATTGCAAACAAAACGCAGTCTTCTGCTTTCTCGTTTTCGATATTTCTCGGAAATGCGAGCCACTTGTCTGCGAATAATATTTGTCACGTCTAGTTTGTCGTGTTGAATCAGCTTTACATACAAGTTGCCTTCATTACTGTCAACAATATTGCACAGATACTGTTGGTTGACAATCAGTTTACTTCCAACAAGCCACATTGCAAACTTGACTGATAAAATTCAGTCTGCACCTAAGATAGGACTAGAAACACACACACATATCACACTAGTTACTGACTGGTGTCCAATCAAAAATATCCAGCACAGTCCTATAGGACGTCAATCGCAAGTGGTAACGTCTCTGACTGCAGAACTGAGTGACGTGGGTTCGAATCTCAGAAGGGACATGAGTTCCTTCGAGGTTTCAGATACGCCTTGCTGAAGTGAGTGCCAACTAGCACGAAAACTAGGTGGGGCAAGGCTTCCTGCCGATTGCCTCCCACCATCTAATAACAACAATTCACAGTACAACGTGATGGTGAGCCACCTAGTAGCATGGTGGCCACATTGCGAATTCAGTCTGAATCAGAGATAGGACTAGACACACACACATTACACTAGTTACTGAGTAGTGTCCAATAAAAAGTATTTTCAAATTAGGTTATTATTTATTTATTTTTAGTCTATTCATTTACATTCCAATTGGAACATAAGGCTTCAAGCTAGAGCTTTAAATTTTCGGTAGCAGTGATGTTTATTTTTACGGGGTGGGATTGCTAGCCTCACACCCAACCTCCTCGCTTTACCAGTCTTATTACCAGCTTAGCAAGGTATAGGAGTGCGTCGGTCGGGGATCGAGCCCTAGATCACATGAGTGGTTGGCAAGCATTCTACTGCTGAACCACCGATGCATTTCAAACTAGATCATCAACTCTAATCACTCAGAAAACCACTGAAAACCAAACAGCACTAGACAGCTATTTCATCCCGGTTTAGAATTCTTCATCAGTATGTACTCTGTAGTTCTAGTGAGACTTCGTAACCAGTGGGGTCTGTCAAGTCAGGTTGAGGACAGGTACTGGCCAGCAGCATAAGCTGACGTCTCAGTTACATATCGCAAATCAGCAGAAGTTAGAATCCATCGGCAGCCAAATTTTTTCCCAATAGCTGAATGCTGAACGCAAGTTCAACCTCCAATGAAGCCATAGGTGCGTACTACTGAACAGTCCAAAACTAGGATGAGATCTCTGTCCAGGAATCCTAGGTTTTCAATGGTTTTCCAAATAACTATCATTTGTGATCTTAGCTGAATTCAATCGAATTCGTGGAAACCAACACTGGAAAAGGGGACATTTATTTGATCAAACATGCTACAATGGTCTAGTTATAACATATCCTACGAATATATCATTTGATGCGACAAACAGCGGGCAATGAGGAATCATCATCATCATCAGTCCCTTGACTTTCGTCGTGGGGGTGCTATGACAGTTCGCGCTATCAGTCTTCGCCATTCTTCTCGGTTTAATGCTATTTTCTGTAGCGTATCCAAGGGCATTTCAGTCCACTCTTTTATGTTGTCAAGCCAGCTCTTATTCGGTCGACCTCTCTTTCGTGCTCCTCCTACTGTGCCTTGTAGAATCGTTTTGGACAATGTGTCATGTCTTACCGTGTGGCCGAACCATTGTAGTTTCCGTTTCTTTACGATTGAAAGGAGTGGTTCCTGTTTTCCTGCCAGTCTATGGACCTGGTGTAAGACATATTCATTAGTTTTCCTTTCAAGGTAACTTATTCCTAGGATCCTTCTATAGCTTTTGTTTTCGAAGGCTTGTATTCTTCTTTCTGTCTCTGCATTCAGGGTCCAGCTCTCACATCCATATAGGAATACAGAGAGGACCAGTGACGAGTAGAGTTTCATTTTTGCTGAGACGCTGATGTTGCTCTTCCATATTTTCCCTAACTTGGACATGGTGGCAGAGGCTAGGTTTAGTCGAATTTTTATTTCCTTAGTGGACCTTCCATCTTTTGTTAGGGTAGACCCAAGGTATTTGAAAGTTTCAACCTCTTCTAATACATGTCCATCAAGTCTGATACATCTATCTGAGTTGTTTCCTCCGTTAATGAGTATTTTGCTTTTTTCTGTGCTGATTTCCATGCCCACAGATTTGGTTGCAACATCAAGTCTTGAGGTGAGGTCCTGAACTTGATCAATGTTTTCCCCAATGAGGGCTATATCATCAGCAAATCTGAGGTTGGAAATTGGTCTTCCGTTTATGCTAAGTGTCGGTGTAAAGTCATGTAGGGTTTGTGTCATAATATGTTCGAGGAATAAATTAAAGAGGACTGGTGAGAGAATGCACCCTTGGCGTACTCCTATAGTTGTTCTGAAGAACTCGCCAGTTTGATTATTTAGAGATACTGCACTACTAGATTTGTTATATAAAGACTTAATAACCTCAATTATGTTTTTATCTATATTGTAGTTATTCATGACTTGCCATAAGCCTTCGTGCCACACACGGTCAAAGGCCTTCTTAAAATCGATAAAGTTGTGTACTAGCATTTTTTGGTGTTGTAGACATTTTTCGTTTAGTACCCTTATGTTAAAAATTTGTTCAGCAGTGCTTCTGCCCGGCCTGAATCCGGCCTGTTCTTCTGAGAGTATTTCCTCTACTTTCTTTTTGAGTCTGTTCAATATTACTTTCAGCATGACTTTACTTGGGTGGCTGATTAAACTTATTGTTCTGTAGTTCTCGCACTGCTTTGCGTCCCCTTTCTTAAATATTGGAATGATTAGTGACTGAGTCCATTCTTTAGGCCATTCTTTTTCTTGCCAGATTTTTTGACAGGCTGCTTTCAGCCATTTAACTGTTTGTGGTCCACCATGTTTAATTAGTTCTGCCGGTATGTTGTCAATTCCTGGTGATTTATCTCCCTTAAGTGATTTTATTGCTTCCTCTACTTCTGACTCTAGTATGGGTGAATCACCGATCTCCCTATTGTCCCAGCATGAATTGTTTATTAGGCTATAATTAGGGCTTATTTTATGATTGTAGAGTCCCTTACAGTATTCTGTCCACCTTCTAAGGATATCTGCTTCTTCTGTTAAGAGGGTGCCTTTACCATCCTCAATTACGGTTGCTCTATTCAGTTTCGTATTGGTCAGCTTACTCAGTGTTTCGAATGCTTTTTTATTGTTGCCTCCCCTTAAGCTATTATCGATGATATTACATTGTTCAGTAATCCAGCCCTCTTTTGCTCTCTTCATTTTGGAGCGTATTTCTTTGTCTACTGTTCTATACTCTTCCCTGTACTGGGAATTAAGTCCTTTCTTCTTTTTTAGTTCTCTTCTTGTATCACACAGGTTTAAAATATCGTCTGTGACCCATGGTTTGATTTTCTTTCTTTTGTTACCCAGAACTTCTGTTGCTGATTCATGCAGCACTGTTTTAATGGTTTCAGTGAGTGAATCGATATTGTCGTGAATCAAGGTAAGTGCAGCGAACTTGCCCCCTACATTTGCCTTAAACATTTCTGCTATGTTTGGGTCCCTAAGTTTCTCTAGGTCATATCTGATTCGAGGGCTTATTTGTCTGCGGTTCTGTTTTAGTTTTAATTTTATAGTCATTAAAACCATGTCATGATCGCTGCCTATGTCTGCTCCAGGAAAAGTTCTGGTTTTAGCCTTGTTAATGCTTGACTTGAATCTTGCTGGGAACAGAATGTAGTCTATCTGGCTATGTGTTTTGTTGTCAGGTGAGTGCCATGTTGTTTTCCTTGATGTCTTATGAGGGAATAGAGTGTTGGCCAGTGTGAGCTTGTGGCTGCTTGCAAATTCCAGCAGTCTTATTCCTCTCTCATTGGTTTCACCTAATCCAAAACGTCCAGCTGTGCCTGCCCATTGGTCATATGCATCTTCACCTACCTTAGCATTCCAGTCACCCATGACAATAAGAATGTCTTTTTTCGGAGCCTCATTAATACACTCCTCTAGTTCATCATAGAAGCATTCTACTTCCTCGTCCTGGTATTCAGATGTAGGCGCATAAACTTGTATTATTGTTATGTTAAGTGGTTGAGCCCTAACTCGTAGAGAAATGATTCTATTGTTTACGGGTCTACAGCTTATTACAGAGTTAACTTGTTTTTTGTTTACGATGAAACCCACACCATGTTGGTGTTTCTCTTCGTCCCCACTGTACCATATCTTATGACCCTCTTCTGTAGTTGTTACTCCCGAGCCTGTCCACCTAACTTCTGATAAGCCTAGGATGTCCCATCGGTATTTACTGAGTTCATGGGTCAGTTCTTTTACTTTCCCACAGGCATAAAGCGTTCGAACATTCCATGTTCCTATGACTGTGTCAGCATTTGGGAGTTTTATTAGTCGGTGTGTCTCAGTAGCTAACTTATCACTTCTGCCCTGTGACACGGCAGCAGAAAGCGCGGTCGTTGTTAAACCGGGCCCCGACCGATCCGGCATGGCGTTTACTGATATTGTTCTCATCATAGCATTACACTGGGTTTGATAGGTCTTGACGGCACCCATCTCCTCTCCAAGACCGATTTTTCCTCAGGGTTGTCTCCCGAAGATGGACTGTCTTTCAGGACTCATGAGCTCCATCTGCCCAGTATTGGGTTTGATAGGTCTTGGTGGCACCCATCTCCTATCCAAGACCGATTTTTCCTCAGGGTTGTCTCCCGAAGATGGACTGTCTTTCTGGACTTATGAGCTCCATCTACCCAGTATTGTGTTTGATAGTTCCTGGTGGGAACTATCTCCTCTCCTAGAGCGATGTTCCCTAAGGGTTGTCTCCCTAAGGTGGACTTATATTACTTACCTTATCTTACTTACCTTACCATGTCTCCGCAACCGTAAGCCCTACAGAGACGAGACTAGTACCAATAGATTCCTCTCGTCGAGCAGAATCCAATGGTATATAAGGGGTCAACGCTCTTCCTAAGGAAAATACCGGGGTTTCCCTGCGTAGCCGTTCCCGCCTCTCTGGTGTCCCTGAGGTTGATGCTGCCTATTACAGACCTATGCCATAGCATACAACCTAATGTTGCGGAGCTAAAAGTGTCAGGAGCTACGCCTGTAGCATGACCTACAGGCCAAGAGACAGAGTATCCTCCCTAGTCTTTGAAAATCCCTAGTCGGCCGAGGAGAAGCTATGTGTCCTTGAGACTGGTGGTAGTCGATAGATCTCATTGAGGGCTATCCATTGGTATATAGCTTCTCTAGGTCCTGGCCTCCCTAAGGAAAATTGCAAGTCTTGGCCCTAAGTGCCCTAGCATAGTAAGCATGAAGCTAGCTAAGTCCGAAATCTGGCCTAAACATGAATAAAAATAATAAGATATAATGTAAAAGGATAGAAGACTTACAGGAAACAGGCATAAAATGGACCCACACAAAAAACTTGGAAGAGCTGAACTTCGCCGATGATATATGTCTGATTTCCCACAAACTGGAAGATATGCAAGCGAAAAGCAACAAGTTGGCAGAAGAAGCATCAAAGAAAGATAGGACTTCAGGTGAACATAGAGAAAACAGAGGTGATGAAAATTCCTGGGCAACACCACCAACAGCAACAACAACAGACAACAATCAGCATAAATGGGAGGAACCTGAAAGAAACAACCTCCTTTACCTACCTGGGAAGCATCGTTTCAACTACAGGCGAACGGAACTGACGAGGATATCAAAGCAAGAATCGGAAAAGCAAAACAAGCTTTCACTACTCTCAAGTCTGTGTGGAGGTCAACAGCACTCAGCATGAAAAATAAGATCCGGATTTTCAACTCCAATCTGAAGTCAGTGCTACTTACTATACGGATCAGAGACTTGGCCAGCGCGTCATAAAGAGCATCTCAAACAAACTACAGACCTTCATCAACAGTTGTCTTCGCTCAATACTCAAGATCAGATGGCCAGAAAAGATCAGCAACAGGGATCTCTGGGAGCGAACCAACCAGGAACCGATTGTGAAACAAATAGGCAGGAAGAAATGGAGATGGATTGGCCATACTCTGAGGAAACCATCAAGTGACATCACTAGACAAGCCATTGCTCGAGTGGAACCCGAAAGGGAAGCGGCGAGTTGGTCGTCAGTGCAAGGGTGACTTGGAGGAGGTCATGTGAAGAGGAGATGAAAATGTGTGGGCAGACTTGGAGCCAGGTGAAGACTCTAGCAGAGAACCGAACACAATGGAGACGCACGGCTGAAGCCCTATGTTCCTCTAGGAATTAAAGGGAACAATAATAATATTATTTGATTGCAAAAAAACAACTCCAATAAATAGTATTTATTAGGAAGAAATCAAGAAGAGAAAATGTTTTTAGGAATATACGTCTATAAATCTTTCAAAAGTATTCAATCATATTGTGTAAATACTTTTTTTTTAATAATTACTATTTGCTTAATCATAGAATATACATTAAGAATAAAGTAGAGACTATAGTACAACTTTGATAGTAAAAAAGAGTGAATTAATAGTAAAATAATAAATTACATAAATAATATTAACTAATTTCACCAATAGGCGTCATACTAAGCCATAATTCTTGAGTAAATTGATACAGTTCATCTGAAACAGAGACTTTATACGATGTTGGCGTAACAATACGCTTATAATCTGATCTCAAAGTATCCAGTTCATGTACACCATGCTGTTTGGCTTCATTCAGTGTTAACAACTGTCTAACCACCTACATACGGGAAAACATCGGAAGAAAGAAAAACATTTTTTTCAGTTTATAAGGTTCCACTTTAAATTCTTTGAAAAGATATATCTATATATACTAGTCATTTAAACAAAAGATGTCATTTTGAAGTATTGGTTTTGTAGGGATTTTATTTGATTGGTTAGAGGATTTCATCATGAGCTGACATCAGTTAGAGAACCACTGGAAAACCTGCAGGGAGTACTGGATAGCTGTACGCATCCACCGGGGTTCTAACCCGGTTCGAGCTTGCCTTGTAACCAGAAGGTCCTGGTTAGAACCCCTAGTGGGTGCGTGCTGTGAAGAGTCCCAAACTAGGACGAAATATCTGTTCAGTACTCCCAGGTTTTACAATGGTTCTCTAACTGATATCAGCTCATGATGAAATCCTCCAACCAATAAAAGATGTCATTGTTTTTTGGGCCTAAATCTACTACACAAAATAAAGATGAAAACGTATGGATATTTTCGTAATTGCAAATTGTGTATTGATTTTTCACACTTTCTTTTGATGTAGTTGTGTTCTCTGAGCTGGATGATTCATTTACGAAGCTTTCATCATTGCCCTACTGGGCAACATTTTCAGTGCATATTTCAATTTGAAGTGAGTTTTTAGATTTCGCCACGAGTTTATTAGTCATCTCTCCTGGTGGATGATATTGAACGTGATTGGTTGTTTCTACTTGTATTGGTACTGATTGTTTCCTTGACCTGAAGTTTGAACCTTTGTGTTTGTGTGAGATCTTCTTCTTATCGACTGGTAAATTTTGTCTATGTCAATGTATCTGTTGATTGAGGACTCACTGGAATACCAGGCTTCTAAAAATTCTCTAGCATTCTTGGTGTTTCCTCTGTCTAATATTTGAACGTTGTCCCAGTCACATTGTATTGCAGCTTTTTAATAAGATATTCATTGAATCACTATGATTTCTAAAGTTTTGCATACACAGGGTAGCATATAGTAGAAATAAAAAAGGCATAAGAACAAGATTACTCGCTTAGTTCACCTTTAAATCTTCACTTCTTTTCTGTTTTACTTATTTGCCTAGAAGTTCTATTTACTTATGAGTTGGAAAGTCATCAAGAGGACTTTCTATTGCATTATAAAAAGTAAACAAAATGGGAAGTTAAACACGAAACAGTATACTGCTGATCGGATTGAAATGGTTAGTTGTATGCCGCATATATCAACCAGTGGTGCTTGCTGGTCAGATCCAGATGTTCTAAACAATGGATAGCCGTTTTGCTCGTCTGGAGCCGAGCTCACCAGCCGTAGTATATAACTATCCACCTTAATCAACCAGTAGGTAAACAGTTTTATGTAAATTTGCTTGCTTTCTTGATTATCTTTTATGGTATGAAGCAGATCACAGATTGTGATCTGAATAATTTTACAGTTTCCAAAGGGAACTTTGGTGGAAATTTCACTCCTCCAACTGTATACATGACAAATTGCTAACCAGTTTGCAAAATGTGTTAGAAACGCGTCTTTAAGCAGAACATTTAGACCGATATTTGGATTTCACTTCTTCTTATTCCATGTCAGTGAAATGTTAAAGTGTTTGGAAAAAATATCTAAATAGCACCACATAAAATCTTCTACACGAAGTAAGACATATGAAAGAAGCTTTGACACTTGATAATTAGTTAGATGGTATGTTGAAAGTGATAAAAACCGAAGTAGCAAACAATAAGAGCAATATGAATAACAAACATACACAGAAAGATAACGATATCAAGAAGAGGGAATTTAAAATATACAGATAAGGAACCTCTAAACCTTCACGTAGAATTCCTAACAAGGCAGGAACAAAAGTGACATTCAAACCCACAACTTCCCTTCGAAACAAATTATGTTAGTTAAAGGATATTGTGGAACCCATGAAACAAAATCATTCAGTTTATCTTATACCGTACAGTCATTGTGAAGTCAAGTTCAGAGGTCAAAATATTAGACCAGAGTCGTTTAAATTAGCAGGGGACACAACAACTTTGCAAAATCTAGACTAGTAGACTTTATTAAGGCATGAATGCAGTTACACACAGCCATACAGTAAGACAGCACAAGGTGGCAGTCTTGAAATTCAGTGTAACAGGATGGAAGGATGAATTGATAAATCGAGCTTGGTTTATCGGATCAACTAAGAATACAGGCGTCTGGAAAATTCTAATGCCCTCATGACAAGTGGGAGAGAAGAACAACAATGAATTGTGTTTGAAACAGTATCCAGTAAATAATACTGTTTTATTGTGGGATATACCTGGTCAAGAAATTAATATAGAAGCCCCCATATTAATTTGTTTATTAGATATATCACACGGTGAAACAGTATTATTAGTTACTGGATGACAAGGTTTCGAACACAATTTATTATTGTTTATAATCATATCATCAATTATAACCAGACAACTTCGAAACTCTCCTTTCATATTTTTCTTTATTATTTCCTATTTGTCGTAGGGGTAGTAGAATTTTCCAAATGTCTGGGACAGGTGTTGAATCATTCCTATTACACGTAGTTGCAGTTGACTCGATAAATAAAGCTTCCGTTATCAATCTCTCCCTCGACCCTGTTACATTAGATTTTAAGACTTTCGAATTTTCCCATCCTATTGTATGGTTGTGTGTAATTGCATGTAGTGCTATAGCTGAACTATCCTCCAGATTTCTTATCTTATTTGGGTCAACTAATCCAGATTTAGCTAAGTTTTTGTGCTCCACTAGTCTGACTGACCCCGTTCTAATACCTTTACTTATGTATTTGACCTGACAATCATTGCAGGCAGGGCATTAGATAAACTAAATTGATTTGTTTAATTGGCTCCACAGGATCCTTTAATCGACAAAGCTTGTTTCTAATTGAGTTTGTCGGTTTGAATGCCACTTTTATTCCTGCCTTGTTAAGAATTCTGCGTAAGGTTTCCGAGGTTCCTTCCTTGTATGGAATTACTACTGATGATTTAAATTCCTTATTGTTGGTGTTGTCTTGCGCATATTTGATGTGCATGTCGTCATTAATATTATTATTACCATTATCACTAACACTACTATTATTATTTTTTTATTTCTACATTTTCCTACATCCTTTCTGACTAATTTATCAGGGTAATTATTAAGTTTCAAGGCTTCTCTTATATGTATCACTTCCTGTCTTAGATTTTCCTTGGTACTACTTAGTTTTTGTGCTCTATCACTTAAACATTCCACTAATCCTATTTTTACTGACATAGGATGGGATGATCGGAAGTCCAAATATCTGTTTGAATGTGTGGGTTTCCTGTAAACACCAGTGTTTAACTTCCCATCTTCTTTCCTTTTTACGCTGCAATCTAACATTGGAAGCTCCCCTTCCTGACTTTCCAATTCATAAGTGAATTGAATTGCCTCCACCTTTGAGTTAATGTGTTCGAAAATCTATTTATGTCCTGAGTTCTAAGTACGATGAATATGTCGTCTACATACCTCCACCATACTTTTGGGATGGGGCTGAACGTTCCAATCGCTATGTTTTCCCACCTATCCATGAATATGTCTGCCACAACCGGGGATATTGGTGATCCCATGGCAACTCCTTCAGTTTGTTTGCATATTTTCCCTTGGAATTCAAATACTTTGGAAGTCAGACATAGCTGCACTCCCAGCATTATGTCCTCTAGTGGCACTTTTGTTCTAAGTTCAAGTTCTTGGTCAGAAGTGAGTTCGTTTCTGACTGCCTCCATAGCCATATTTATCGATATACGATATATATAAACTAACAAAGTCAAAACTAACCATTTTCCCTCACTATCTAATTTTGAATTATCTAATCTATGTTTTAGTTTGATGAGAATTTGTTAGTCTAGATTTTGAGTGGCTTCTAAGAGGATTTAATACCATGGCTAAATATAGAAGCTTAGTTTGTGTTTTATTAGTTTTTTGTTCTGTTGAAATTTTTTAAAGTTTAGCAGCTTAAACTGATGTTATGAATCATTAATCTATACTCTGAGAAGTTTAGCGATAAAGCTTTTAACTTCGGAACTATTAGTACATGTTGTAATATCCGAAGTTACTCCAGTCTGTTTCGGCACTGTAGGTATGCTTTGTCAGTAGTTGACAGTAACCATTAAATCGACGTTAACAGCTTTCTGTCCATCACGTAATGTAAAATTACAGTTCAGCAGAATGAACAGGATAAATTCACTGACTTCACTGTACACACAGACACACATCAATGAATTTGGATCAGCACTTAGAATTATACATTGGTTATTGGCTGTGTAGCAACAGTTAGCATCCAATCCATTCCTTCTGCGTTACAAGTGGAACATAGGGCTTCAATTTATGAAGTTTCTGCAGACGTTTTGTTTTTCAGGGGGTGCGGTTAAACTAGGCAAGGTATAGGAATGCATCGGCCGAGAATCAAACCCGGACCATTTGTGTGATTGGCGAGCATTCTACCACTATGCCACAACATTTAACATAACTAAACAATGTTTACTAAAGTTTAGTTATCTTCTCCTCTATTATACTGAATCCTTGAGTAAGTTCACTATGATGTTCAGTATTCGATGTAGATTTCCCCCATTTCCAAAGATATGTCTTAGGTATGTTTAATACTGCCTTGTTTGTTAAGTGAAGAGGATAATACTGGTAAGGGTATTTTTTAAAGATAAAAAGACGTCAGAATTTTTTTTCAGTGTAAAGGCGTCAAACAAATGGAGTGTGTCAATTGGTTTGTTTTTCAAAATGCCGCTTATCTGCATCCGAATCTAGGTCAAAGAGAATGTCTTATTTGCACCTGGTGACAAAACCATGAAAACAATGAGAGGTTTAGTAAATTATAATTCATAAAATAATGAAATGAAAGAAATATTTGAAAAAATTTAAATACTACAGACAAATCTTCTCGAAAAATTTCACCTGTTTGTATTTCTGTCCAAATGCTAGTGATTACTTCAATTGGTACTATTAACAATAATTTTAGAAAACGATGGCTTAAACATCATTTTTTAAGGTTATCTTAAAGCTCTGTGACCGAATGCTCAACTTTGCATAAAAATATCTGTATACTGACTGTTTCCATTGTACAACCTGTGTTCAAACTGAAAACGTTGAGCTCAGAAGTATTTTACAAATTTAGTTGAGTTATGATGTAGTCATTATCTGTGTAACTTATTTTCAGTATTTTGTTCCACTGTGATTTGAAAAAGAAAACCTAAATCTACCTTAACGTGTAAATAGTTTTCCTTCTAAGCGGAACATAAGGCCCCCACTTCACTCAGGTCACTGCAAATACCTTCAACGAACTCCATATCTTCCCACAAGTAGTCGTTTTTTCCCAGCATGATCTTCCCTATTTTACCCTCGTGCGCCCAATCCATTGCTTCAGGGTACGGTTCCATTTGAAGACCTGGTCTGTGGTGTCATTTGAATATCTTTTCACTATACGTATGATCCATTTCCATTTTCTTCTAAACATTGTTGGGCAATAGGATTTTAACTGGTTCGTTATGGTGTCAGAGTTTTTTGCTGCTTATCCTCTCTGGCTGACCAGCTGATCCTCAATATCGAGAGTAGGCAACTATTGATGAAAGTATGCAGAATAGTGGAAGCGCTTAGGTGTTGCAGGAGCCAAGAGTCTGTACCACATAGAAGCGGTGACTTGACATTACCATTAAAAACTGCAATTATTATTCCTTGTACTGAGTGTTGTAGATCTCCACCTTGATTTGAAAGTGATGAATGCCTTGCGATTCCAACCCTGGTTGACTATGACATCCGCATCCATGTCTCAGTTTAAGCGATGCAGCCAAAATAAGTGAAAAAGAGACAACGTCTTATATGTTTCTCCCCCTGCCGTTGACTGATATTTGAGGTCCATTCACCACTTCATATCTTCATACTTTTTGGATTAAATAATTTCAAAAATGAAATAAGAAATTCGTCATCAAAAATGTTGACAATGAAATAAAACATGAAAGTGTGATCATACTTTTCCACAACTCCAATACAATTTAAGCATTTCTTCAACTCTTCCAGGTACAACAAATACACGTTTAGATGCTTGATTTGGATGTCTGCATAGAATACGTTCATTCGCTTTTGGAGCTTTTTCATGAGATGTTTTCATCAAATCCAGTAAAGCTTCTCCTAGGGTTAAAAATGTTTTTAGAAAAAAATGAATAGATGGAATTAGGCTTATCAAAACATACTTATATAAACCATTTGATAATAACAATCACGAAATTCACATCACTATATGACCTCTAGATTTGTGATGGAACACCTGAATGTCATACCACAGACAAGATTCGCATTTTCAACACAAATGTCAAGTTGGTCCTTCTATACTGGTTAGAAACTTGGCCAGCGTGTCACGAAAAGGATTTCCAACAAGTTACAGACTCCTATCAGCAGCTGCCTTCGCTAGCTGCATACTGAAGATCAAATGGCCAGTCAGTTAGAAAGAATTATCAACAAGAAACTCTGCAGTGCAACAAACCAACCAAGAGTCGATTGCTCAACAAATATGTAGGAGAAAATGGAGATGGATTGGACATACATTGAGGAGGCTGTCAAATGACATTGCGCGCCAGACCATCGCTCGAGTGGAACCTGAATGGGAAGCGATGACTGGTTCGTCAGCGCGAGGGTGACATGGAGGAGATCGTGTGAGGAGGAGATGAGAGATTATGGTCACTCGTGGACCCAGATGAAGAGGACGGCAGAAGATAGGACAAAGTGGAGATGTGTTGTTCCACTCGGAACCCAGGGGAACTATAATAATACATAAATCAAATTTTTTTCGTTCAGCTAAAAATATGCTGCGATTCAGCATCGCTATTAATCCTCATTCATACTGCGATGTTTTGATATTATGATCATTGGATGCATAAAAATGTACTACATGACAAAAATCTGACCCTGGTTTTCGATTCACGTAAACAATGTGGATGGAATGCAGTATTTAAACATATTTTCAATAAATCGTTTGACTACTTATAACTTTAATAAGTAGGATGATACTACATCAAAAATTGTTGCAATTAGTTACCGTAAGTTCATTGAGAAAAACACAACCCACCTTGCTTGCTATACAAACGATACACAGTTTTCTTTCCAGGCAAAGTTTGTTTTTCAAAATCTGCACTGAGTTTCATCGTCGGAGTTCCATTGATTTCAACAAGTTTGTAAACACATCCTAAAGCTGGTTGTTTTTGACACGTGACTAAATGTGTTCCAACACAATATGCATCGATAGAATGATCCTAAAACAGATAAATTTTTAAAGGAGACGAAATGAACATTTCCGTTATAAACATTCAAAGCGATTAAATCTCTAATTCTAAATGACATTAAGCTGTGAAAAAAGAAGCCATAAAAGGCTTATATAATGACTAAAAGGGAACATTTAGTAAAATAAGTTCGTAGGTTCATATGAATCGCCATAACGCACCTTTAATTTAACTATGAAAAACCTTCTGTATCTTCAAGCGACAGTACTAAATATAATATTATACCCAACTAAAAAATAAACCAGACCTATGGTCAATACACAAATATCTGATTAGCTTATTGTATGACTCCATTTCTTTCGGGAAATGATCTACATAAAACAATGAAGATGTGTAGCTTGACACACAAGAAATATCTATGTCCAAACCAAGTCTACATTAAATATTTTGAGAAAACTTGGTCACTTGGTATGTGGTAATCATTATTATAAGAGTTCTTTTTTAATTTCCCAGTGAATGAAAAACAAACATGCTTTATTAGATGGTTGGAGGTAATCCGCGGGAAGCCTTGGACCTAGATTTCGGGCTAGCTGGCACTCGTCAGTATGGAGTATCTGCAACGTTGAAGGAATTCATGTCTCTTCTGAGATTCGAACACGCATCATCCACTGCCGCAGCTATTCTAGCCCGAATAGCTCAGTGGTAACGTCTCTGACTGCAGCACTGGGTGACGTGGCTTCAAATCTCATAAGGGACATCATTTCCTTCAAGGTTGCAGATACGCCATACTGACGAGTGCCAACTAGCACGAAACCTAGGTTCAAGGCTCCCTTCATATTGCCTCCAGCCATCTAATATCAACGATTCACAGTGCGAAGTGATGGTCGGCCACCTAGTGGCATGGTGGTCACATTGCAAACTTGACTGATATAATTCAGTCTGCACCAGACGAAGCACTAGACACATTACAATAATCGCTAGTTAGTGTCCAGTCGAAACATGCTTTGGATCCAGGCCACTAAATCGATTTTGACTATATTGAAATCATTTTTTTAAACTTCAAAAATCACAAAGAATATCTCATGCTAGAATCATTTCTTATTAAGTGGAATCCAAATTGTCTGGATAGAAATGATGGACTAAGATGGAGTTTAATCCGGTTATGAAAAAATCAATACAAATGTGATAAGCGATTTCATTACTGTATTTATAATTTCATACACTTAGTAAACCCAACATAGTGTACAAGATTTGTAATCTTGATTCACCTATCTGACAAAGGGCATAACCTCACGCTAAAGAATTTGGATAAAGTGACCGTTTATAAGCTGAGATTTTTTATAAATCCTGGTTTAATATTGTTTTGGTAAAGCTATTAGCAGCATTAAATATCGAAACGTCAGTAAAAACAATATCGTTTTTTCAAGTATTGGTTTTGTAGGGATTTTGTTTGATTGCATGGATTTCATCATGAACTGACATCAGTTAGAGAACCACTGGAAAACCTGGGAGTACTGGACAGCTGTTTCGTCCTAGTTTGGGACTCTTCAGCAGTACGCACCCATCGGGATTCGAACCCAGTGGCTCAACGGTCTACGAGCTCGCCTTGTAACCAGAAGGTCCTGGGTTTGAATCATGGCGGTGGGTGCGTACTGCTGAAGAGTCCCAAACTAGGACGAAACAGCTGTCCAGTACTCCCAGGTTTTCCAGTGGTTCTCTAACTGATGTCAGCTCATAATGAAATCCTTCATGCAATATCGTTTTTTAATTCATTGGAGAATACAAAAACTTTTGCATCAATAAATAAAAGAGGTATCTTCTCATAATGGAGAAGATTTGTAGCTCAGGTGGATGATTTTGAATAAGTTGTGTTCTCTGAGTCGGTTCATTTAATTGCAATAAACATTACATCGGTCAAAGTGGGTGTCCCCTTCTAATCCGAATCCAAGAACACAAATTGGCTGTAAAAAGACAGGATATATATACTTTCTTATCAATGCTTGCAGATAATTACGGACGCCAGTTTGATTGGGACAATGTAAAATTTTTTTTAAATAGAGGAAACAGCAAAAATGCCAGGGAATTCCTAGAAGCTTGGTACTCAAGTGAAACAGCAGTTAACAAACACATCACTATAGACCGAATTCACCAGTTAATAAAAAGTAAATCACATGACAAGATAGTTCGAATTCCAAGTCAATAAAAATGACCAATAGAGACGTAAACCAACAACTAATCGCGACAACAGCTGATACAGTAGATACAGTTATATCACTCATGCAGAATTCGAATGAGTTCATTCTATGCTAAAACCTGCCGGCTGAAAATGTTGTCTAGAAGGAAGACAAAACCTCAGAAAACACAACTAATTCAGGATTTCTTGTCAATTTCTTCTTCAAAGCTTTTTTCATCTTTTAGTCACTTTTATTTAATAAATTACAAGGTTACAGTATGTACATGAATTCAAGTGTGGTCTTTATGTGAAAGTCTATCCTAGACACCTTTTGTCAAGTACATTAGTAGCACAGAAAGGTATAACACCGAAATTCTCGTTCTTTTTTCCTTTTCTTCTAAGAATGAATTATTTCTAGAAGCACATGGAAAGTAGAAGCTGACAGGTACAAGTATAAGAATTTAGTTATCTTTTTCATGATAACAGGGTGAAATCAATAATAATGATAATGGTAACAACTTCAGAAGCCGAAAGTCATATTACCAAGTATGCAGTCAGAGGATAGTAAACATTTCGTTTTTTTGTGGGTTAACTGATCTGATATACTTGGCATCATATAGACATACACACACGTAACTAAGCCATTTCTTGAAGAAGCTAACAATAAGACTATTCTAGTTTTAAGCAAAACAACAGTTAATTAGTACAAATGAAAATAAAACACAATTAACTAGTTAAGAATGATAACCCTGATAATGCGTTGTTCTAGCAGTCTATTATGACATTTCTCTATGTAGTTTATTAATTAGTATATGAGTACATTTCAGTGTTTGTAGAGGTAACAATGTAATAGTTTAGTTGCTCTGATCTCAGTAGAATTTAGTAAAATTAAGTCATTTTTATAGACTCAAATTATATACATATATATAGCCCGTGGATATCTTTAACATAATTTATTGCCAAATGCTGAAACAATTTCTTTTCGTTCCTTTGCGTTCCAAGTGGAACGTGGGGCTTCAAGCTTCAGCTTTGAATATTCAGTAATTGTGATGTTCTTTTCACAGGTTAGGGTTTGTGGCCTTACATCCAACCTTCCCACTTTATAGGTCTTACTACCGGCTAAGCGACATTTTCAAGTTGATTCTAAAAAGTAATGGATATGTGTAGCTCAAGTGGCTGGCTGGCTGGCTGAATTCAACATAGAACTTGGCACCGAAGTGCAGCAGTTCGAGTTGCCACGTTCCAAATAGCACACAAAGGTAGACAAGAAAATGAGTGAAGAGAATCAATAGAGTTTTGACAAGTATAAGAGTGAAAGAGAATGAGTAATGGTAGAAAGGAATATGAAAGATTACAGAGACTGGATACATCTGCGCCACTGACAACGATTTTGAGCCATGTCACCTATTGTCTCCAGCCATTGATTCTTAGAGTCCCGAGGGCCCCAACCCGGAAGTCTGCATCTCCCTACCTGACTCAGTTTAACTGTCAGGGATTTCATAGATTGATGAGGCCATGTTTTTGTTTGGCGACCACTTGCTCTTTTCCAACCTGCACCTATATCAGCTAGTAATGCCCGTCAGGAGGGGGAGGCGATGGTTAGGCACGCGCAGCACGTCACCTAGCCATCTCAATCTATATAACTTTATAGCCTCTTCGATTGATTTTCCCTCTTTGCCCAACACTCTACGCCTAACGTCAACATTACTTACCTTATTATACCACCTAACGTGAGAAAGAGATCGTAGACATCTATGATCAAAAACAGTCAACCTTTTCATGTCTTCAACTCGTATTGGCTATGTTTCAGAGCCATAGAGAAGGAAGGAGCGAACTGCTGAACAGTACACACGTCCCTTGGTTGATAGTCGGATGTCACGCCTACGCCAGAGATGGTGTAAGTTAGCGAAACCTGCTACCTTGAAGTGGTGGTCGAGCTTGAACACCGCAATGACCCAACAAGCTATACTGGCTGAGACTTATGTCGCTTGAGGTCCTACCATGCCAGAAAGGCTGTTTGGATAGCGGTTAGACAAAAAGCAGTTACCCAACCTAATGTAGCTCAAGTGGGTGATTTTGATGTGTGTGCTCTCCGAGATGGTGGTTTTCAACTGTGAAGCTTTATTCTCCGTCAAGTTGACATCTTCAGCCCAGACTTCAATATGAAGTGAACTTATTTGAATTCTTCATGAATGGTATAATTGTCTTTCCTGACGATACTGGTCGTGCCTATAATTTCATACGACTTATTCTCGATTAGTTGATAAATTTCGTGGGTGTCAGTGTGTCTGTTGACTGCAGATTCATAAGAGTACCAGACTTCTAGGTATTCCCTGATATTTTCGGTGTTTCCAGTGCATAAACATTTCTACATTTTCTCAGTCCAATCGGTGTCTGTAGTTGTCTAAATGCATTTGTATGACAAAATGCATGTGTTTTTTGACAGCCATTTTGGGACTCAGAGTCAAACAGGATGTCCACCTTGTCCAGTATAGTTCTTTTCACTTTATGATGAAGTCTGTGCTGAAGATGTCCTCTAGAAGTACAATGAAAGCTTCACAGTTAAACCATCCAGCTCAGATTATGACATAATTATTAAAACGAAAAACTGTTACATTATGAGCACTAAGATGTGTGCCATACAAATCTCATAGCTTGTGTTAAGGCTAGAATACTGCTGGATGCCCAGACCGAAACATGTGGTTGTCTCAAGGAGCCACTCCACCAGCTTTTGAGTTGAAGTCTGATCCATAAGACAGTGGAGAAGCATCACGAGCTGCGTTCCCGTGGTTGGTGGTGATCAAAATAGGTTCACACTGCCATCCATTCATTTCGAATTCTGGAGTCCATGGACACCATAGATTTAGAATCAGGGTTTTCTAGCTGCTTTAGGTAGACCAGCATGTCTACCAGTTTTGTTCTAAACGCCCGATGTTCGCGTGTGCCCTTTCACTTTTGTGAGGAATATCTCCACTACATGAGGGGGGGGAGAATGGAACCATATCGAAACAGTGAAAAGTATCAAACTTTCCTTGTACGAAATAAACAATATATGCAGTAGGCTGTTGCTACCACAATATTGCAAGTACTTGGCACATTAGAAACATTGCTGTCATTTTGCAAAACCAGAAAAGTTAAACTGGAAAGGACTAATAAGTGACACTTGACTCCAGGGATTTAGTTTCTGTAGAAGGTGATACAAGATAACCTATTGTATGCAAAGCTAATCAGAACTAGCGCGTCAGATTTATTTCTGAATAGAAATGGATAAGCAATGCATAACCAATCTACCATACTTGAAACACTATGTACTGACCTTAAATATGAAAATAACGTACTATCAAGTCTTTATAACAGAAATTCTACAATTCATGAAAACCAAAATGAATCTTCCGTTCATCCGATGGACATAAACTCAGAAAACTATCATCACCATAGTGCAGTTACTTTAAGTATAGACTGAACACACTTCTGTATCCTGACATTACGAATGTTTAGTTACCATATTCTATGGTGCACAGATAGAATGCTGTAATGTAGGAAAGGATTTGTGATAAACTAAATGCCACTTCAGGAGAATTACCAGAAAGCAATTATTCGAAAATATTTCTGATGTTTTCTGAGGACGTCGAGAATTCGCTCCTTAGCAATCGGGTACATATTTCTGTGGTGTCCCCTTACACTATAGATATGATGTTTGATCACTGCTTCATCTACCTATGAAGCCATATGCTCTGTGGTGCATTGATGGTCCCTGAATTGTCTTTCTTCGGCTTTTCGCCAAATTGTTTTACTTACAGGACAAGTGAAGCATTCAGTTACTCACTGATTATGAAGCATGATAAATGCAAAAAAAAATTCCAGAAAGCTCCAACTATTTGACCAAACATTCATTTATAACACTCTCAAATAATAAATTTTGAGACCAGAGGTAGAGTATTGTATAAAAATAAAATCTAAACTTGGTTTGAATGAGATTGCGAAATTCCATCTACCTGGGTTTCTGGGATATGTGTTATGCATATCTGTTAACTTTGTAACTCAAAACACTATGTTTACAAAAAAAGGGTTAAATTGTAATGTTGAAGCTGAATATAGCAAGGTTAGGTGTTATTTTTCACTCTGATCCCATATTATCTACTAATTCAAATTCCTGGACGTTCAATCGACAAAGAAGGCTGACGGGACATTGCACAGATCAGTATATATAGAATACCTGTGTGGGACCGCCAGTTGACAAACTTTTACAGTTGGGTACCCATAAATCGCAAGTGAAACATGATACTATCTCTTGCGACGAGGATTCAAAGTATCTGCAGCCGGTACATTAAGAGATTGCTGTTTTGAGGAAATGGTTACTCCTGACGCTTCACAGATAAACACATGAACACATATGTCAGCTCATGATGAAAACTCCATGCAATCAAACAAAATTCCTACAAAACCAATGCTTGAAAATTAATCTGATGCTTACTAGTGACTGGCCCTATTCAGGCAGTTAACCTGGGGTTCTAGTGAGAAGCCGTGACCAGTAGGGTACAGCAGGTTGAAGATGAGGTAGCAACTCATCGAAGAAGATATTGTGAAATGGTCGCGCTATGTCGTGAATTGGATAGGGTCCCAGTGGCTGAATGGTTTACCAGCTCGCCTTGTAACCAGAATGTCCTGGTTTCGAATCCCGGTGGGTGCGTACTGATGAAGAGTCCCAAACTAGGACGAAACAGCTGTCCAGTACTACCAGGTTTTCCAGTGGTTCTCTGAATGATGTCAGCTCATGATGAAATCCTCCATGCAAACACAAAAAACCCAAAACCAACAAAGCAAACCACATCTCTGTGCCAAAGAAGATGCTACACACAAATGTGAAGTTCAAAAGTGACCTTCTATCCGATACTGTAAAGAAGAGAGTATCAAACGCCCTGAGAACATTCTTCGCTTCCACATTGAAATAGGTATTCTCCTGCCACCTAATGTTCTCCAATAACTCTGAAGATAAGCTATCGCCTTTGATCATTTCTATGTGTATCTACCAGTTCACTTGCTCCTGTAGAGCGAGATATATAGGTCATTCAATAAGTGTTTTATCTAAGAGTCAAAGAACATTATCCCACTTGGCTTCAGAAACGCAACAATGGATGAATAAGGAGTGCCACAACTGGACGTACACTCAATACTGATCACTGAATACGTAAGGAAAACTTATTAAAAGTTGTTTACAAAAGCAAAAGAAGTCTCTCTGAAACTGTATGCTTTGCATTACTGAGGCCTTAGCGATTCAGATGGAAAACTCTTATTTATGTACACAGAAGAAACTTCTCCATCCCTTCCTTCTGTTATTATTATTATTGTTCCCTTGGGTTCCCAGTGGGACATAGGGCTTCAACTGCACGCCTCCACTTGTTTCTGTATTGTGCTGTACTTTTCACCTGCATCCATGTTAGTCCATACTGTTTCAACTCCTCTTCACACGATCTCCTCCATGTCACCCTTGGACGTCCCACTCGCCGCTTCCCTTTCAGGTTCCACTCGAGCTCTGGCCTGACGCACGATGATGCCACCCAACCGCCTCCTCAGCGAGTGTCCAATCCATCTCCACTTTCTCCTGCATATTTGTTGTTTGGCGATTGGTTCTTGTTTTGTTTGTTCCCATAGTTTCTTGTTGGTGATTCTTTCCGGCCATCTGATTGATCTTCAGTATAGAACGAAGACAGTTGTTGATAAAGGTCTGCAACAGGCTGTTGGAAATATTCTTTGTGACACACTGGCCAAGTTTCTGATCCGTATAGCAAAACTGACTTGACGTTTGCATTGAAAATCCGAATTTTGTTGTTGATGCTGAGGTGAGTGACGAAGATTTCCAGATTGGTTTCAGGTTGATGAATGTGTTTCTCGCCTTCCCGATTCTCGATTTGACATCGTCGTCCGTTTCTCCTGTAGTTGAGACAATGCTCCCTAGATAAGTGAATGAAGTAACCTCTTTCAAATCCCTTCCATTGATGGTGATTGGCGCTTGATGTTGCTGCTGCTGTTGTTGTTGTTGGTTGGTTATTTTCATAACCTCCGTCTTGTCTATGTTCACCTGGAGTCAGTCCTGTCTTTGCTGCTTCTTCGACCAGTTTGTCGGTTTTCGCTTGTAAGTCTTCCTTCTACTTCGAGTATAATTTCGAATTCAAATGTAACCACTCTCTTGGGTCAGCAGCATATTTTGAATTAGAAATTTCTGTGACACGGTCTATAGGGTATACGTTTGTTACTACCATTACACAAACACCTTCCAAAGTACCCATTAGATAGGTTAGGCAAGACAAGGATGACTGAGAAAATTAATTCATAAACTTAAGTTCATAATAGTGGAGTCCACTGAAAAAAAAACATCTATTAAAAGCAATACAATGGCATCAACAATAAAAAATAAAAATAACAATAATAACACAACATACTTGTTGATTTATAGAATGCAAAGTATCTTCATTTAAATCATTGCTAACAAGTATTTGTAACTGTGCAAACCACGGCAACTTGTAACTGGAAAAGAAAGTTGAAAGTTTAGCTAAACCAACTAAGCATTATACGAATTTAGGAATTTCAAAGAAGTGAACGTCTGTTGAGGGCATGTTTACAGTAAATTCAGTGTAGACTTATAATTAATTAATATTGTAAAACAAAAATGCTAAAATTGGATATAATAATAATAATTCGCTTCCACTGATGGATGGTGACTGGCAGTGGAATCCAGGATGTGCACTTCGTCCCTTTTGGGACTCGTCATCTGGATGGAAAGGCAATTGTATATCACTTGTTAGCCTTTCCACAAGAAGATATAAACAATCGGGGATTTAGATCAAGTATGATTGATTAGTGATGCATATCCATCTTATTTATTAATCAGGTTACATGACACCTTTCCAAACTTTTGGGATTCACCCGTTTATGCAGGGCTTCTGTAGCCAGCCTTTCTTTATATAAATCAAAACCTTTCAGTAGGACCTTATTACTATCAAAGTCGATCTTGTGTCCCGTTTCTATCGAGTGCATTGCAGTCGCTGGTTTGTTTTCTAGCTTCTTCAAATCTGCAGAGATCTTTGGAAGCACTTTACGGCATTGTTTATGCTCCTTCACTCTTACATTTACCTGTCTGGAAGTTTCGCCCAAATACACAGCATCACAATCCCCACAGTTTGTCTGGTACACGCAATTTTGTTGATTGTCTCCAACTATTTTATCCTTATCTTTCACTAGTGATGAGCGTAAGGTGTTTATATCATAACTGTTAAGAATTCTCTTTATTTCATCCGATGTTTCTTTGCGATAAGGGATCACTACTGTACTAACCCATTTCTCAACAGAAGATTTTGTTGCATCCTTATCTTCACTTTTCAAATAGTTTTTAATTAAGGCTTTTGGGCAATTATTTTTTATTCAAGAGTAGACTGAAGCAATTTCAGTTCTCTGCTGGTGTCTTCTTCCCCAGTAACTAGACGTTTGGCCCTATTAATCGCATTTTTAGCCACAGTTACTTTAGTGGCAAAGGAATGTGCCGGATTGCATGTAATCCAGGTGTCTGTCCGAATTAGTAGGCTCTGTGAAAATATTTCTCCACAGTTTACCATCTGGTTGTCCTTTGACCAAACAGTCCAGAAGAGGCAAATAATAATAGAGAAATTTGTAGATGAAATTAAGATTGTGGCTAGGAGACACAATTCTATCATTCATGGAGAATTTAAATTAGTTCATTTTATGCTAAAACTTGCGCTGAAGACGTTGTCCAGAAGGACAACAAAAGCCCCGCAATTAAACCAACAACCAATGTGCGTCTCATTTAACCTCCTTTATCATTATTAACATTCACAAACTGGTGAGAAAAACCTACAGTATGTAGAAGTCTGTGCCATTAACTAGTCACCTGGAAAGAAATTTTAGTTGAGCGGGGTCAGTTAGGTAATCAGAGCATAGGAATTTCGTGAATTGCAAAATGATTGACCGAAGAAAGATCTTAAGCTTTGAGGACAAATCAGTAGTTGCAATGTATGGACTAACACATAATTACACTGCAGGGTACACAACACGTAATACATGCAACAGGAATGACACAATACCGATACTAGAGATATGGAATAATATTATTTCTAATAAAAGCAGAGGATATGAAATAATGAAATTATATTAATAGAGTTTATAAGTTATGTGAGTGTCTTGATATGGTTATGAGTGATAAATTTTGCTCGAAAAGTCATCTAGTAAATAAAATACCATACCGCTGTGTATTTCACCCAGTAAAATTATTCTATGATGGAGTTATACTCTACCACAATGCTCAAATTCTCTTCTTATATCAATCGCACATTTATAACCACCAGTGAATTAAAAAGTAAAAGTAGATTAAGCAAAAATAATTAGTACCTCTTTCTTTCCATTGAAGAAACACAGTCAAATAACAGAAAACACAGATTACTTACTATGAACTAATTAGTGTAAAAGCTTTACGAGTCTCTAACGACAAATATGGCAAATCACCACTGTCAATACGTACACCGATAGCCTGATAACCATATTCATGAAGGGCTAATGCAACTGCACAGAAATTTGGTAAACCTGACCTGAAAATCAAAATATAACAAAATACATATAAATTTATGGTGATATATATATATATTTCAGAACGCGTCGGTGACACAGCGGTTAGGACGCTCGCCGACCATGCACATGGTCCGGGGCTCGATCCCCGGCCGACTCACTCCTAAACCTCGCTAAGCCAGTAATAAGACTAGTAAAGAGGAAAGGTTGACCATGAGGCTAGCAACCCCATCCTGTAAAAATAAACACTGCTACAGAAACTTCCAAGCTCTAGGTTAAAGCCCTATGTTCCACTGGGAACGCGAAGGAATAAAAAACATATTTCAAAACAACTTCTTCATCAGGTTCTACAGTTATATATTCATAATAATGAAAGAATTAGGGTTATTAACAACATTAATTTTGAAATAAAATTAATGCCGGTTAAACTACAAGTCATATTGTCTACACGAGCGGTTGTGATTCCTCAAATGAAAGATGAAGTACCTAGACTAGCCATCTCTAATTGTATCTACCAATTCAACTGCTCTTGTGGAGTGAGTTGTATTGGCTGTTGCTCTAGGAACTTGATTTTCCGCGCTCGGGAACACCTACCAGTGTGGCTAAATAAAGGTATAGTGAAAAACATCAACAGCTCAGTATTAGACCATCTGGTCCAAACCGACCACAAAGCTAGCACTGAAGAATGCTTCTCTATCATATATCGGGTACCTAATAAATTACCAAGAGCATCCAGGTACCGAAGACTCTTAACAACAGAGTTTATTGCATCCTGAAAACCGGTGCTCTTGTGGTGAAGCAGTCCAGCCACTTCTACTGCTCTGGCCTTCAGTGGAGACTATAAATTCATGAATTCTGTATTATTATTTTACCTAATTTGTCTGATATTCAGTGTAGTGGTATGCTGATGCATATTATCACGCTTACAGATGCTATGAACTGTAATCTATTAATATGATTGATTCGACGTTATTTAAACATTAATGTTGTTTAATAACCCTAATTCTTTCATTATTATGGATATATAACTGCAGGACCTGATGAAGAAGTTATCGAAAAGAATATTCTTTGTTCAGTAATTAGTCTTTTGAAATTTTTAATGGGCCATTTTGATCGATCATATATTTGTTTACTAAAACGTATGTTCACTTAAGCCCAAACTGGATTTAAGGAATTCTGATGGATTGAATATTTCTTTCCTTTGTTTTGTACACCTCAGGATCATGAAGATGGAATTCGCCTGACGTACTCCAAACACTGGCTGCATTACAGTCATGCTAGATGCAATCTTCAGTAATGACTGAAATTCTAAATTAAGTAGAATCTATTTAATGAATGCATCAAACAATTTTGATAAGTAGTCAGAAACAAATTAACCAACTATGCGATATGGAGAAAACAGTTAGAACTTGTTGTGTCATCTTTATTCATTATATTTCATATAGTTGGGGATTTGAGAGTTCCTTTTTGGAAAACACTGTTCAGTAACTTGAATAGCGTATTTATTGTATTCCAAAATGTAAAACTCGATATTCATATTAATCAAATTAACCAGTTGTAGAAGTGGAGACAAGAACTCAGAAGTGTTGATATTAGGTGGTTAGGACAAAATCGGCAGGAAGCCTTAGACCTAGGTTTCAAGCTAGTTGGCACTCACCAGTCAGCAAGGCTTATCTGCAGCCTTGAAGGAACTCATATCCCTTCTGAGATTCAAACCCATGTCACCTAGTGCTGCAGTCAGAGACGTTACCACTGAGCGATTCTGGATGCGATAGACCTCCTACAGGACTGTATTGGATACTTGGATTGGGCACTAGCTAGTAACGCGGTTTTGAATATTACAATGGACATGAGTTCCTTCAAGGTTGCTGGTGCGTCTTGCTGATGAGTGTCAACTACCACGAAACCTAGGTCCAAGGCTTACTGCTGACTCCCTCCAATAATCTAATATCAACTATGAAAAAGAGAAGACATTCAGCGAAGAGACTCTTTTCGGCGAATTCATTCACATAGCTGTACAATCGCATTTATATATAATTATTTGTGTGTGTGTGTACATGAGGTTTGTTAAGTTTAGATAATTGATCAGGTAATACAAGAATGATCTAATATAGAAACAAGGTTAATCAGACAGCAACCAAAGTAAGATTGAGTTAGTAAGTTAGATGACGTAATATAATTGACTAAAATGTTTCAACTTAGATCAGAGTAGCGACAGAGGTAATTACAGGTAGAGACTAAGTAGAAGTGGAATTGAGCAAATAAGTTGGATGACGTAACATAAATGACTAGAAATTGAGCGTTGTTCAAGTCAACAACAGGGGTAATGAGGTGTAGAAATTAAATCGGGTGGAGGTAGAGAACAAGAAAGTTGAAAATGTAAAATATTACAATTGAGAAGATCAAATAATACTAATGAAGAGACAGAAGAAAAGATTAGGTAGAATTTACTTGTCGGCTAATAAGATAGATTACGTCCATTGCAAGTGTAGTGATTGAACGAACTTCTTCTGTATGCAGAGTTCATGACTTAGCAAGTGAATCGCCATTGCTTCTTCAGTTTGAAGAAGTCTGATTCGTACACCTTTAGGAAGACTACTTCTTACTCTGTAGACGACTTTGAAGTCTCTACCTGTAATTACCTCTGTCGCTACTCTGATCTAAGTTGAAACATTTTAGTCAATTATATTACGTCATCTAACTTACTAACTCAATCTTACTTTGGTTGCTGTCTGATTAACCTTGTTTCTATATTAGATCATTCTCGCATTACCTGATCAATTATCTAAACTTAACAAATCTCATGTACACACACACACACAAATAATTATATATAAATGCGATCGTACAGCTATGTGAATGAATTCGCCGAAAAGAGTCTCTTCGCTGAATGTCTTCTCTTTTTCATAATATCAACTATTCAAAGTGCACCGGGATGGCTAGTCACCTAGCATAGTAGCCACATTGCAAACTTGACTGATAGAATTCAGTCTGCACCAGACGAACGACTAGACACATTATACTAGTTACCAGCTAGTGTTCAACCAGGGAACTCAGAAGCATAATATTTACCCCTACTAATAAGTATATTTAAAAAGCTTGCATACTAAAACAGTATTATGTTACTTTTCTCATACATACCTTTGTTCTCAAACTATCTTTTGATATGTTTCAAGTTTGACCACCGATTGATTTCAGTTAGAGAACTATTGAAAGCCACCAAGGAGTACTGCACAGCTGTTTCGTCCTAGTTTGGGAATGACTGGCAGTAACTGGAAGGTCCTGCATCCGAACCCCGTTGAGTGTGTACTGCCGATGAGTCCCAAACTAGGACGAAGCAGCTGTCCAATACTCCTCAGTTTTCAGTGGTTCTCTAGCTGATATCAGGCGGTGGTCAAACTTGAAACGAATCAAATCCCTACAAACTAACTCCTGAAAACATCTTTCGATACTTTAATGTAGGGAGTTACTATGTTTTCTGAGGTTAGAACCATTTGATTCGTCCAGCTTGGCGACCACCCTGTATGTAGTATGCTCGCATCGGTTTTCATTTGTTATGCTGTGTATTCCATAGAAACAGGCTTGTCTTGTGTGATAGACATGTTGGTTAGATGCAGTCTGACACAGCAATTCAGCTCAAAGTTGTTCTTGAAAGATATATATTCAAGTATAGTGACACTTAGTAGCAGTAGTAAGACATATTAAAGATACAAACAGTTTTTAAAAGTAGGTGAATAAATTATTTATTAAAGCAGTCACATAATTCTAAATTAAAAAGGCCATACAAGTATAAATGAATGAGTTTTCTTCATTTCAGATTTATGCACGTTACCTTTAGTAATACTAGAGATTATTGGGATCAGAAAAAATTCAAGAGAAAAATCCTATAGGAAGACTAATCAGTTAAGAGCAAAAAAGACTGATTGATTCGCCGTATCCTAAAACAGAATGCTTGGCTTGCTGTAAACAAAAATGACTTTTACTTAATCGCATTAAACGGGACTTTTAAGTGAAGTGTATGTTGGGAAATATTAACAGGCTAGGGAAGAATTTAACTGTCAGTCTTACATGGCAATATTCATATAACTGTAGAGTGCACAGTAAACTGTCTAGTCACTTTTAATCGCTTTTGTGAAGACAAGCAGTAAACAAATTAAAGCAGCAACATCAAGTCATGTTATGGTTCATTTATTTACTACTGATTATAATTCACTGAAAGAGTAGTGAAAAACAACCACAGAGTTAGGAAACTAAACGCTGTAGTTTATTATGTTTAACATTCAAAGATCTAGTTAAAAGGGCGGAATTATCAATAAACAGTAAATATCCCACTAGTCTCACAGTTATACAATATTCCTCCAGTTTACCAAATTGCATATATAGGTAAAACTTGGATACTGTGGTATTACGTAACTTCTTATCGACTTGTTTAATGGATATGTCACACAGTGGAACATTATTACTTACTGGATGACGTTTTGAACAGAACTTATTATTCATAATCATATCATTGGTGATTATCCGTTATAATCATGGTGGGCATATCACCTACCAACAAATAAATAGGACAGACATTTGAAAGATCTGGCACCAACTTAGTATTGACTGTGATCATTAAAGTTATTAGGAGTCAGCACAGGATTCAACAGAGACAACCAAAACTGCACCTGTTCAGTTGAGAATTAGGGCATAATTGCTTGTATTAGCCCCAGAATTACTAAGTTATCTATATACTGTATACGATCTAAGGAACCATAACTGATTTAATGAGCCGTTCGCAGATTCACTATTTCAAGGTATGCACTCAGACATGCATGACTTAATCTTTGAGACAAACATATGACTACTGATAGGACCAACCCGTTTATTCACATGGTGATGCACCTACTGACTAGGTAATTATACACTGGTTTTCCGGAAAACCGAACACACTCATCCCGGTCCTTTTGAAAGCCAGAACTGCGTACGTTATCATCCTATAGTGCAACCACTTAGATGCCTTCTCCTTTGGTGGACCATTTGCATCATTAGTACACAGAGAATTATATTTGAAACGTCATCCAGTAAATATTTCCGTTGCACCATATGATATATCCAGTAAACAAACTGATGTTGAATTTACAGTTTGCGGTTAATACATACTCGGAAAAGAAACAAACAGAATCGAAAAATGAACAAAACCTTACTTGATTACATTATATGTGTCAAGTAGACCAATAAATTTTGTAGGGAATGCAATAGCAAAATTAGCAAATGCAGTCAATTCGCCTGGATGTACTTGATCTGATTGATATTTCAATAGATGAGATAAAGTGACTGACCAATGCCAACAACGTTTTAAAAACTCTGTCAGTTTCATTGGTCTATCAGTAGAATTTTGGAGGTCGCTATGCGAACTATCTAAGCCGTTTGCCTTTCCGATCAACTTTTCTGATTCTTTAATCCCTTCTTCCTTGAAAACAGTAAAAAAGAGAAGTTATCATGTCTTTGATATATCGATAGGATTTGTAGATAAAAAGTAGAATTCTTGTTCAATACAGATGTAATACCATTTAGCAAGAAACAGTTAAACTTGTGGTGAGAGCTGGCTGCAAGACAAAATTGTAGACAGCAACTTACGTCACTGTTATGTCCCGAATCAAGGTCATGAGCAAAACAATAACAAAGCTTAACCTCGAGGAACTCACCAACCAATCATAGCAGACTTAACGTATGCAAACAGGATTCGCAGACATATGGCTTAACTTTCTAAGAAACGGTCACAAGCAGTACAGAATAACCTTCAGCAAGAAAACAACCATCAGAAGACGTTGCTTCTCCGCTGAAAATAATGTACATAAAAATCTAAAAATATCTCTTGATTTCCTCAATAAACGATCTGTTGCCTGGCCCTTGTCTTCTGTCGTTACAAATTGATCAAAGAGAAGCTTGATTACAATGAAACTCTAAATCTATCATCAATATTTGGTGTTTGTTGTGATATGACTGAATAAGAACAGATAGATCAACATAAAAGTTTATCATTTCAGTTTGAAAGTCAGTGTCCACTTGGTTAATGCAAGAAGTTGCACCTTTCACCTTGGAGCCAATTAAACGCTGATTTTTAAAGATATAGGTTTTACACAACTGAATCCTCCTTTAAATCGCTTTACCATTTGTGACGAAAGGGTGTAGTGCAAGGCAAGATTCAAAATAGTTAAGCTTAAACGCCTTTCACTGGTCTAAGTAAGACAGCACAGATGAAATACTAGTTGGTTGGCAAAAATATCTTACGCGCACCATACACTGTTGAACTAGCAGCACAGCATCACTGTAGGAAGTATAACCCCACCTTTCAGGTTATTTACTTTTACTTTTACCGCAATACAGACAAGTCTTTTAGTATAGTATAACTACAATTACAGAGATACATTCTGGCGACTAACAGCACATATTCTTCGGTTTGCGGAAGTTATCTGAAAGGGTTCTGACTTGTTTCAAGTTCGATCGTGGATTGATATCTCAGTTAGAGAACCACTAAAAACCAAGGAGTACTGGAAGGCTGTTTTTTTATCGTAGTTTGGGGCTCCTCAACAGCACAAATCTACAACCCCATTCGGGATCGAACCTGGGACCTTCAGGTTACCAGGCCAAGCTCGTTGACAATTTAGTGACTTGCGATTTTCAAACTTTTTCAATCCTCTAGTTGGAACAGATTATCCGATTTCAACTTGTAGTGATAATTTTCGCTTAAACATCAACGCATTGAACATATCACATTAGTTTGCATGGTTCAACATACATATCTAAATCAGTCAATCGACCATTTTACTTTCGAAAAGTAAAGGGAAATGATCACAGAAATCACTAACTAAATATTATTATTATTGTTCCCTTGGGTTCCCAGTGGGACATAGGACTTCAACTACACCTCTTCACTTGCTTCTGTCTTCTGCTGTACTTTTCACTTGCATCCATGTTAATCCATACTGTTTCAACTCCTCTTCACACGATCTCCTCCACGTCACTCTTGGAAGTCCCACTCGCCGCTTCCCTTTCAGGTTCCACTCGAGCTCTGGCCTGACGCACGATGATGCCACCCAACCGCCTCCTCAGCGAGTGTCCAATCCATCTCCACTTTCTCCTGCATATTTGTTGTTTGGCGATTGGTTCTTGTTTTGTTTGTTCCCATAGTTTCTTGTTGGTGATTCTTTCCGGCCATCTGATTGATCTTCAGTATAGAACGAAGACAGTTGTTGATAAAGGTCTGCAACAGGCTGTTGGAAATATTCTTTGTGACACACTGGCCAAGTTTCTGATCCGTATAGCAAAACTGACTTGACGTTTGCATTGAAAATCCGAATTTTGTTGTTGATGCTGAGGTGAGTGACGAAGATTTCCAGATTGGTTTCAGGTTGATGAATGTGTTTCTCGCCTTCCCGATTCTCGATTTGACATCCTCGTCCGTTCCTCATGTAGTTGAGACAATGCTCCCTAGATAAGTGAAAGAAGTAACCTATTTCAAATCCCTCCCGTTGATGGTGATTGGCGCTGGATGTTGCTGTTGCTGTTGTTGTTGTTGGTTGGTTATTTTCATAACCTCCGTCTTGTCTATGTTCACCTGCAGTCCTGTCTTTGCTGCTTCTTCGATCAGTTTGTCGGTTTTCGCTTGTAAGTCTTCGATTTTGTGTGACATCAAACATAAATTATCCACGCGCGAAATCCAGGTCTTCTAGGTTCTTCACGTCGGTCGGTCCAGGATAACCCTGTCTTCTCGTTTCCCACTGTCTGACGCATAATCCAGTCCACCACAATTAGGAATATCATTGGTGATAATAAGCACCCTTGTCTGACTCCTGTGTTTACTCCAAACGCCTCGCTAAGTTTTCCGTTGTGGATCACTTGACATGTGCCGTTGTCGTACAGCTGTTGAATAAGGTTGATGAATATTTGAGGTACGCCGTAGTACTCGAGTAGTTTCCAAATTACTTCGCGGTCAACGCTGTCGAAGGCCTTCTCAAAGTCTATGAAGTTGAGGTAGAAGTTTGATTACCATTCCATGCTTTGTTCGATGATGATGCATAGAGTTGCAATTTGGTCAAATTTTCGTCCTTATTAAAATGCCTAAAAACACTATCTATATGAACTTTATATTTTCAATTAACAATGTTGTCAGATATAAACTAGTAAAAAGAAGAAACTTACATGCATACAACTTCCTTGAAAAGCTGAAATGAATGAATGTGCATGTGTTCCAACTACTGGAATACCATAAATTTTTCCAGCTAAAACATTGCTTGTTCCATCACAACCTGAAACAAGATATACATACTTTATGAGGGGAAAAGTAAAACCAAAGAAAATCTAAAATAAAATTTGACAGGTATTCAAACATTTGATACCGTGTTTTTTGTACAGAAGCAGAGTCACTTCAGTGTAAACTATTAGGTGACAGGATTAAACAGACTACACAATAATTTACACATCATTAGCTTGAATGATATCGTGAAATATCGACGAGAAAAAGCAAACAATTTGACAGCTTCTTTGTGGTTTCATCTGCCATAGGCTAATAATTGGCAGATACAGAGAAAGATATTATCAGTAGTACTACGTAATGCAGTCGGTGGCACAGAGGTAGAATGCTCGCCGACCATGCACGTGATCCAGGGTTCGATGCCCAGCCGACACACTCGTTGACCTCGCTAAGCCAGTAATAAGACTAGTAAAGAGGGTAGGCTGGGCATGAGGCTAGCAACCTCATCCCGAGAAAATAAACACCGCTGGTACCGAAATTCCAGACCCCTAGCCTGAAGCTCTATCTCCACGCGCCTAAGATTAACAGTCAGCAGCTTCAAGGAGTGGCGTAACATTCTAAACCCATTTTCCTTTTGATTTTCCTGCTTCTTTCATTACACAACGTTAGTTTACAATGATAATATGGGTATCCAAAAGATATGTTCCGCTCTTCTCAGTCTATGGTAACCCAAAACTTTAAAAGGTAACTGTGATAAGTGTACGCAAAATATCCATGTCTGGTGTCCTTCTGTATTCACATCAAACGTAACATTGTAACATTAGTCAAATATCATTATCCAGTGCAAATCTTTTCCTTTTAGTGACTATTATTCACAGATATACATACAATGGAAAAGAGTGAAGACTTGAACAACTAGTAATTCAAACCAATCAGAAAAAGTCATATCTGAGTTCGGTAATTCAGCTAAACTCTGGATTAGTTGAACTGATAATCCATGACCTCTGTTTCTATGTAGTGACTTTTTGAAAGTGACTCGTAGATAGATGATAAAAATATTTGATCTATTTATTGTAGGCTAATGTTCTGTTGATAAATTTATTAACTAAACTGAACCTTTTCTATGCATCCACCTTAATTAACATTTGAGTTGATAGCATATCCAGTGGTAATCGGAGTATAAGTAATACATGTGTAAATTGAAAAGTAAGAAAACCGAATAGCATAGTGATTAGCTTTTTGCCATATCTGCTGAGAGGTTCTTATAAACCATAAATAAATTTACTCGCTCTTCCTCTCTCTATAGACAGTAAGAACAAGTTTATGTTTTTGTCGTGGTACAAGTTGAATACACGGTATCAAGAAACAGCTGTCCTCATTAACTTTTATCTGTAATAAACTAAACGATTTATGTAGCAGTGAGGTAGAAAGATTTTACATTTCGATGATTAACGCATCATACCTTTTGGTTGTCCAAGTGCAGGTTAATGAGCATCAAGAAAAAATTACCCTAAGCAATAAAAATAACTGAAAGTTTTGACATGAAATCAATAACTGACTGTTGTCATTTCTAGTGTCTTACTATATCTATTAGAAATACGGTTACAGTTTGGTAGGAAGTCAAGCTCGTATTGAATGGCTATATACTCATCTCTGAATGACTATTCATTACTTTTGAAATCGTTCACATAGTTTAGATCGGTTTTTTCTCGTCAGATGGTGCCTTATTCGCTATTAACAAGAAATACATGAATATATATGCATGATGAACAGTTTTTATTGTCTAATTGGTGGATGAGACTAGCAGTGGAATCCAGGATGCGCATTTCGTCCTATTTGGGACTCGTCATCCGGATGTACCTGCATTCCCCAGTGAGTGATGATGTTCCCACCGAGGCTCGAACCCAGTGCCCATAGTTTCAAATGCCAAGGCGTCGTTATCCACTAGACCACTTGGGCCACGAGAGCTACCTCTTTTGCAACGGGTCATATTAATTATTTAATTGATTTGACCGAAGTGCTCGGTCTCAGGTTGTCATGTCGGCTTCTTGTGCAGATGCTTCGACATCGTCGACATGACAACCTGAGACCGAGCACTTCGGTCCAATCAGTCGACGGGAAAATCTAAAAATTCAATTAAATAGTTTTTATTGTCATCTAATGTTAGTTCAGAAATATAATTCTTATGAGCATTCATCATTCAGCTTTGCTGTCTTGACATGCTGATACAAACTTACAAATTGGAAGCGAACTGCTCCAGTTCAGCCTATCCGAAATAAAAACAGTCAGTTGTTTTCATATGAACTGTGATCAAGATTTGACAGAATTGTTCCAATTGTATTAGCTGTTCCAGCTCTTAAATCCTATTTATCAGTAAAAAGCAGAGTGGACATCGCCTGAATGGAACTGATGTACCTTTTGTTTTAATGAGTTACTTTTACATTTCAGATCAATCTGTAATAGAGCGAATCGGTACTTTAATGTCACAGAACAGCAACTATTAATCTACCTCTGGCTTATAATTTTCATGAAACATTTTTCAAGGAATTGTATGTAAGGTCTATTGATGATTAAAGATCATGGGAACCTGATTAGGTGAAATTTACTAAACAGCAAGAAGCATTCAATAATGATTTATAAATTCTATTACTTCACAGTAGACACACATTATTATTTCTATAAGGCAGTGTGCTTAAATCATCAGGCAACCAAAATTCTCCTCCATCATAATGCTTAAACTCTTCTTCATTTCTTATTGTTTTAGTCATGCAATTATATCCATCGATCACTAAATGATCTCGCCCACATTTTTAATTAGTTTTTAACATACTACTATTCAGTTCTTGAAGGAAATGAAGAAGAAATATGGTAGAGAATTGGAACTTTATTCATTTGAAACAACACTGCTTCACATGATATACTGTTGATTATTATTTTACTTGTAGATCCTGTACTAAGAGGGGAACAGATTTTGCAGCTAAATGTGCTAAGAATTTCTATCCTATGGGTTAACACGCCTTCTGAAATAAAGCTTTATTATTATTGTATATTATTATACATTTAACTCAATAATAAGAGGTCTAGAAAAATACTAGATAACTACAGAGTGATGTCTTGTCTCCAAGACACCAGTATTCTGGTTACAGGATTTCATCATGAACTGACATCGGTTAGAGAACCATTGGAAAACCGGCTGGGAGTACTGGACAACTGTTTCGTCCTTGTTTGGGACTCCTTATCAGTACCCACCCACCTTCTGGTCATAAGGCGAGCTTGAAGACCAACTTTAGTGCACTCTAATCCTCAAGAGTTTTTATCGTTGTATAGATTACATCATAGGGTTCTTCTGAAAATAACAACTAGACACTAAATCTTTAGACATAGGATTCACTTCTGTTTGTTTGTAAAAAAATTGTTGTAAGTTTTACTAGCTTTGCTGCAACTCACTTGTACTTCTTAGTGGGGGGATATAACTCCACTAATGAGGATCACATTGCACTAGCCTTATCTGATTGTATTTTTGTTTCACCTTTTGTGGGAACTTAGCCTATTTTACAGGGACATACTCAACCAAATCAAGTAATATGGAGTAAAACGAATCTGATACGATAGAACTTGTGCAGTGTGGTAGAGTATAATTCCATTGTGGGTAAAATTTATTTTGATAAAGTCTCACAGTGTTTATACAGTAATATTTACTGATGACCGTCTCGAGCACAATTTATTGCTTATAATCATATCATGCTTTACTCACACAACTTTCTAACTTCGTTTATATAATTCCATTATTTTTCATCGCTTGATTTGATTGGTAGTAATATTTTCCATATCTGAGACCCTACGTAGGATTCTTAATAAAGCGGGAATTAGAGTGGCATTCAAACCTACAAACTCACTCAGAGACAAGTTCTGTAGGTTAAAGGGCCCAGCTGACCCAATTAGACAAAATAATATAATTTACTAAATACCTTGCAATGACTGTGAGTGTGGTCAACTATATAAGTCAAACTAGTAGATCGGAGGTAGTCAGATTGTCGGAACATAAGAATTTAGCTACTATTAGAATGACTGACCCCACGAAGATACGTAATTTAGAAAAAAGCTCAGCAATCGCACTGCATGCATTAACACACAACCACACAATAGGGTGGGAGAGGGTTAAAATTCTAAAAAGTAATATAGGTAGGTGGAGAGGGAGTTTGATTACTGAATCTTTGTTCACAGAATCTACACCCAACACATGCAATAGGAATGACTCATTACTCATACCGGAAATATGGAAAATACTACTACTAATCATGTCAAGAGATGAAAAATAATGGAATTATATAAACGAAGTTAGAAAGTTGTGTGAGTACCTTGATATGATTATGTGAGCAATAAACTGTGCTCGAAACGTGGTCATCAGTAAATATTACTGTATAACACTGTGAGACTTTATCAAAATAAATTTTATCCACAATGAAAAAAGCGAATCTGTTTAAGTGCATATTGCCAACAACAACAAAGGAAACCAAACACTAATGTGAGATTGTGTGAAAATTATATCCTTATATATATATATACATATATATAGTAAAATTGACTATGATTATTATTTACTATATGATACCTCCTAAATATGCGTATCTTGAAGCAGAAAGTGCTCCGTCTGGTCCTTGAGCTCGACGTAAACCAAATTCATAGAGTTTTTTATTTGGACCACAAGCTAGGCGAAAACGTGCAGCATTTGTTGCTATTAAACTGAAAGATAAAATTCACCTATCAGATTTCATGATTAGAAATAAATTACGCATATATATTTTTTTAATTTGAAACAATTTATAATCTGATCTATAACCAGATGTTATAACATAAGTATATGGGAGAAAATAATTGATTGGTGCAATTCTGATGGAGACGGCGACTGACGGAATATACTATGAAACAAATAATACATAGATATGAAGAACAGTCATCAGTAATCACATCCAAATGGGTGAAACACAATGAGAACTCGTTTACTACACGCGTAGACTGATGGGTCGACATCCTTATTCCAGCCCACTAAACTTAAATGAACATAGGAAAAGTTGAATGGGATTCACATATGCTATAAAACACAAAACTTGCAAAAATGCAAACTCTAAGATAATACTTTTTTAAGTGGGATATAATGTTAAGAATACTAGATATTTATTTCTTATTGTATCTGATCTATCATTAATGAATCGTTCCCCTTTAACATCAGATGAATGCTACAGCTAAACAACTTAGTAATGGTCAGTTTATCGAGCAACTAACTGCACTTAACATCTTACTTTATAATACAACTTAGCTTGTGCTTGATTGAACAGCTTGTAGTGCAACTTGATCTTGTGACTCAGTGTAGACTTATGATGAAGAAGTTCCTTGGATCACGGAATTCAAACTACTTCACTTGAAATAAAGCAGAACTTTTAATGAGATCAGTATCACTCATATTCTAAAAGCGTAATCTTATTCCGTGATTCATATACACGAATATATATGCGTGCATATATTTATCCCCATAAATACCACATACTACAAATCTCTTTGCAAGATGTTCAAAACTGAAAAATATTTAGAGTACATTGATAGGATATTAGGAGGTAAACAATGTTATATGTTTAGAATTTAGTGTTAGTTCTAATTGAACATCATAATTTAAGTTTGAAATTCGACCTTAACCACCTAATATCAAATTAATGTACATCACGACAGCGAGTTGCCTACCTCGATGTCGACATTGCAAGCATGATTGGAAGAATTCAATCAGCAGTAACACTGAGGGTTAGATACGTGACATTGGTTACTCCTAAGTGACTGAGAGAGCCCGAATAGCTCAGTGGTAACGTCTCTGACTGCAGCACTGGGTGACGCGGGTTCGAATTCCAGAAGGGACATGACTTCCTTCAAGGTTGCAGATACGCCTTGCTGACTGGTGAGTTCCATCTAGCACGAAACCTAGGTCCAAGGCCTCCTGCCGACTGCCTCCAGCCATCTAATATCACTAATCAATGTATCTATTACAGCCCAGTGGGAGGTCAGGCGTGAGCCTGAATAGCTCATTGGTTACGTATATGACTGCTGCAGTGTGTAATGCGGGGTTCAAATCTCCGATGGGGAACCGGTTGAGTGTTGGTAAGAACGAAATCTTAGTCCAGAGCTTCATGCTGATTGCCCCTAACCATTTAACATAATTTGTGAATATACTTATATTATTCAAACAAACTCTAATCAATAAAAAAAACATTAGTTACCTGGCATAATTCACTAAATTTAATATTGTTGATTCAACAATTTGGCATAATATTATAGGTCCTTCAATACGCATAATAGGCACTTTTGGAAATACTACAGAGCATTCTTCAACTGACCATAAGGATAATTCACTCGCATCAATATTCAGTAAATAGTCAAAGAAATCAGGCTCTACAGTTGACGGCATAATTGTTTTCAAATAGTCAATATCTGACAGCGATAAAATAAAACAAAAAAATAAAAATAAGAAAGAGAAACCCTGAAAATAAAACACTTTATTTATTCACTGAATTCATTTATTCTTTGACCAAAAAAACAACATATAAGTAGATTAAAACAAACTTAGGCTAACTTACTTGTTTATTCATCTTACTAACAAGATGCTTGATTGAATGCCTTTTTTATCTGATTCCTTCAAGTCTTTTAACCATAGCCTCGGAAACTGTACTGTCAATATGGCCTAAATAACAGACTAATCCAGAAAGATACTACAACAAAAGTAAGTTAGACCCTCAAATTCGGACAAAACTGTTAGAAGCGCGAAGGGTACAAAAATGACAAAAAGAATTTTTTCTTAAATGTCCTAAACTAATAATAGAAACATGAAGTTAGCAGGTGAATAAACAATGTTCCACTGAAAATAAAGCCCAAGTTTGTTCGCCGAAATCATCATAGTTTTTTAAGGAGTACACAGAATATGAGTTGAAACCCTACTGAAAGGTATCAATGAAATTCCGAACCGTCTCAAATGTTTGTAGCTCATTAAGTGAATAACCACTGTGATCCACAACGGAAAACTCAGTGAGGCGTTTGGAGTAAACACAGGAGTCAGACAAGGGTGCTTATTATCACCAGTGATGTTCCTAATTGTGGTGGACTGGATTATGCGTCAGACAGTGGGAAACGAGAAGACAGGGATATCCTGGACCAACGTGAAGAACCTAGAAGACCTGGATTTTGCGGATGATTTATGTTTGATGTCACACAAAATCGAAGACTTACAAGCAAAAACCGACAAACTGGTCGAAGAAGCAGCAAAGACAGGACTGCAGGTGAACATAGACAAGACGGAGGTTATGAAAATAACCAACCAACAACAACAGCAACAGCAACATCCAGCGCCAATCACCATCAACGGGAGGGATTTGAAAGAGGTTACTTCATTCACTTATCTGGGGAGCATTGTCTCAACTACAGGAGGAACGGACGAAGATGTCAAATCGAGAATCGGGAAGGCGAGAAACACATTCATCAACCTGAAAGCAGTCTGGAAATCTTCCTGTCACTCAGCATCAACAACAAAATTCGGATTTTCAATACAAACGTCAAGTCAGTTCTTCTATACGGATCAGAAACTTGGCGGGTCACAAAGAATATTTCCAACAGCCTGTTGCAGACCTTTATCAACAACTAACTGTCTTCGCTCTATACTGAAGATCAGATGGCCGGAAAGAATCACCAACAAGAAACTATGGGAACAAACAAACAAAACAAGAACCAATCGCGCAACAAATATGCAGGAGAAAGTGGAGATGGATTGGACACTCACTGAGGAGACCGCTGGGTGACATCGCGCGTCAGGCCGCTCGAGTGGAACCCGGAAGGGAAGCGGCGAGTGGGACGTCCAAGGGTGACATGGAGGAAATCGTGTGAAGAAGAGTTGAAACAGCATGGACTAACATGGATGCAAGTGAAAAGTACAGCAGAAGACAGAATCAAGTGGAGGCGTGCAGTTGAAGCCCTATGTTCCACTAGGAACCCAAGGGAACAATAATAATATATATAATATTACTAATAATCAATAAAATTTAGCTCCTTCTAAGTTTATAACAAGTTTAGCAAGCCAGAGAGCTTAGTATACATCCAAACCAAATGTCACTACTACAAGTGAGTTTCTATGCATGCCTGGAATTAGTCAAAGGAACTTGCTATCAGTTTGGAAACAAAAATGCCAACTCATGACTAGAGAACTACAGAGGAAATTTCCGCAGTTGTAAAACTATCTCCTTGTAGAGTTAACTAGAACAATCAACTACGACAGTAGAATCTGAAAACAAAAGAATTTATTTACTGGAAGAGGTCTCTTTTCGAGATAAAGAATACACCTAGAAGCTGCAGCTGAAAAATGTAGTACTTTTCGACGCGTTATGCACAATTGTTTGTGGTAAACAAAGCTGGCAAGGAATAGTATAAACCTCTGAGAATAAATACGTGATTTTATTTAGCATATTTAGATAGTGGTTTTGCAAAAAGTGATAAGTTAAATGTCAATAAACCGACAATATTTATATATATATTTAAAAGTATGAGACTAATAAAAAGTAAATATTTTGACTATTGATTATGACATTCTTTGTGCGTGATGATGATGATGATATATGCTGCTTCATACAATCATGATATGACCCTTCTTTTGTTCACTGTACACGTCTTGTTATATAAACAAGCCTTCATCTTATGTCATTTCGATACAAAGCTTTTTCGTTATATCCAGAAGTATGATTAGAAAAAGCATTGGAATTAGTGAATTTATCACCTGATTCTGGAAATGAATCTAACCAGTTAGATCAAATGTCTGTCTGTCTGTTTTCGACATAGAACTTTGCACATATGTGCGGCAGTTCAAGTCGCCACACTCCCTCTTTGTAGCACACAAAGCAAGAGAAGAAAGTAGGAGAAATGCATATTAGAGACAGTAAACAGAGGTGTGAGACAAAGGAATAGTAATAACGAAGAACGATATAGTTTCATTTGAAATCATAAGTCACAAGGAGTGGATGCATCTGCACCAGCCATTGAGAACGATTTTGAGCCATGTCACCAATTGTTTCCAACCATTGGTTTTTACCGTCCCGAGGACCCCAACCAGGAAGTCTACACCTTCCTACGTGGCTTAGACTAACTGTTGTGGATTTCATTGACTGGTGCCATGTTTTCGTTTGACCACCGCTAGCTCTTTTCCAGCCTGACCCTATGTCAGCTAACATTGCCCGTCGAGGAAGGCGATGACTAGGCATACGTAACACATGTCCTAACCATCTCAGTCGATGTAATTTCACAGTCTCGTCAACTGATTTCCCCGCCTTACCTAGCACTCGACGCCTAACCTCAATATTGCTCACCTTATTATACCACTTCACACGGGAGATAGAACGCAGACACCTATGATCGAAGACAGCTGATCTTTTCATGTCTTCCGCTCTCAATGGCCAGGTCTCACAGCCATAAAGGAGGACGGAGTGGACTGCTGAGCAGTACACACGCCCTTTGATGGATAGTCGGATATCACATCTACGCCAGAGACGGCGTAAACTGGCATATGCGAAACTAGCCCTCTGTATCCGTGCTGACATTTCGTCAGAGTTCAACCCGTTGGGGCTGATGGTACTTCCCGAGTAAGTGAAGCGGTCAACGTGCTCTACCACTTCACTTCCTATTTCTAATCTAGGAGTCGGTGTAGTCCAGTCCTGTAACATCATCTTGCATTTGGCGGGAGCGAATCGCATGCCAAACATTCGTAGATTGCAGCTCAAGGTGTTCAGAAGACTCTGCATTTTGTCAGCATCCTCGCCTAGAAGGACTATATCGTCTGCATATTCTAAGTCAACGAGAAGTCTCGTGTGGTCTTCGCAGATCTCGCCTCTGTTGTTCTTTTTCAATTCTCTCCAAGTCTACCGGTCTCAAACATCACACAAAAATTAGTAGCAATATCCACGTTAACCAGTGTATTAATTAATACCGGGATTCCCAAACTGGCAGTACGTTGCTTACTAACGTGATGTTAAGTCCTTGATGAATGAAACCCTCTGACCAAGTTTAGAATGTGGCTGAAATGGTAACTGATACAACACTGCTATTCGCTATAATACCGTAAAGGCCTTAAGAAATCAGTCACTCCAAGGACCTGGACATAAATATATACATGTGTAATGGATCTTAATAAATTTATCAGGTTATCACTTCGCTTGTTGACGATTCCAAATGAGTGATCGAGAGGCAGATAACTAAATTGGGAGAAGTATTATAAAAAAAAGGCAGAAACAACATTTTTAATCTGCTTGGTAAAAATGACTTATTTACCTTCTTTAGTGAATTTAAATGAACTTAAATAGTCGACACAATCTCGAAGACCAGCAAACATGGTAAATTCTCCATTGAATGGATTTTTGCGAAAAAATAATTCAAATGTTGCTAGATCATTAGTTTTTCCTGCTTTCCAATAGCCATATGACATTGTCAGTTCGTAATAATCTGTTGTAAATGAATGTAGAAAACATTTTTGGAGAAATTTACTGTTCATTTAAAAAAAGGTATGAAATATAATTTACGATAAAAGTTAATGAAACACCAAAATCGTATAGTGTACGATGTGGATACCCTAAATGAGCTGTCCAAAGCCGTGAAAGCGTAAACAACCACTAGCATGCTAGGCATCATCCTCTTAACTTCAAAAAAGTCAATATGTGTAAAACATCACTAATAAGTTATGATGCTACAGTAATAAAAGTTTTGACTTTTGTGAGACTTTTATTGATTTACTCAGTGCTGGAAAGTCTACAAAAGCAAATTAACTACATAATCCTGCAATATAAAGCTTTTATAAAGCTTTTGTTTAGTAAAAAATAGTTGAGCATGAAAAAAATACGACCGTGTCTAGTAAACATTTGATGACCAAAATGACAGTTAGCTGATAACCTTAGGATTCCTAGAGATTGATTACTAAGTGTCAAGCAACCGTGAAATCTGAAATATCTAGTGGCTATACAATATTCATAGTTATCATGTATTAACCAAAACTTCTTATGGCTGTCTTCTAATGGTTCTGCTGGGCTGTTATCAAAAATAGTGAAATATTTGTACAAGTGAGAATGAACTTATGGTAAATCTTGTAAACATTCAGACAAGTAAGTAAGTAACAGAATATGAATCGAAAATGTGCAGTACCTGTGAAAAGGGGTTGTATTACCCCAAAGTGGGATCCTATTCTCGCATAACTCATGGTGAAAATTTATTTCCAAAGGCTTTCTGATAACAGTAATGTGCCACCGGACTATAATACACAAAATAAGCAGCTAATTATATGTATATTCTTTAAAAACAAGGGTCTGAAATTGAAAACGGTAATTTAGAAAGGGATATAGAAACTTAAATGTACACATGTATAGACAACAGTCCAGTATCAAAATTTAGGCGACACGATAAGATGCATATTTTCTTTACCAGTTTCTATGAAAAAAGGTTCCACTAAAGTGATTTGTAGAACTAAGTATGGCTATATAGAACTTTAAATAGTACCCTAATATTTTCGAATTTCATGAAACAACGTAAAAAAGAATTTACCTGAAGATTGGCACAGTTTCATTTAACACAAGACATATTTTGCATGTGATGAACGCAAGCAGTAACACTTTCAGTGACAAATAAATAATACACAATGCTAAAACATGTATTACGTGTTGAAATACGAGCTAAGAGGTTATAAATACTATTGATCAAGTGGGTACTATGACAGATCATTTTTAGTTCAGCTGCTTAATTGTTAGAGATTTACTTAATATTGACACCATTCACTTCCTTGAAACTGCTTCCACACTCTCATATAGTTCATAGAAGTGCTTCAGATGATACGGAAGTACACACAAGAAAACATGAATTTAGCGTCTAGAGATAGAAGGAAACAATAATGCCGTTAAGTATTCAAAACACATCGGCATCAAAAAAGCTTTCCATCACTAAGCCGCGAATTCGTGCCCCCAAAAATACTGGATGAGGTAAGCATATGATTACAAACGGAACTCTCTTTGCAACTAGAATTACTGACGCACAATTTCTTGATTTTAAAATGCAGAAATCAAAATTTTATCACCAATCCCAGCTAGCACTTTCTTTGGGAGCACTTCAGAACATGAGACATTTATTTGTAGTTTTCTCCAAACTTTCTGTAGTGCGTACGAAGTCAATAATGACTTCAGCTGGTACTGCCCAGCTAGCCTTTTTTTCGGGCGCATTGCAGAAAGTTTGTATAACATATATACCCGTGAAGTCGTAACAATGAGGCTCACGACCGAAGCTGAGACATGAAAATTGAAAATGAAACACAGTATCCATATACATGTCCTTATATACATACATATATATTTACTCATAATGCCTTTAGAAGAATAATGCTACAAATCAAATTCAAACCTTTTTCACCCCTCAACATAAAAGATTATTATTCCACAGGCTAAGTCAAAGTAGCGGAAAAGTTATTACTACTAGAAAGCGTGGTTTCGGGACTACAAAATCGGTAATATTGAAAAAATGCAAGCTCACGAAAACACATACGATATTGAACACGCAAAGTTACTTTTAAAGAAGCCGCGTTTTTATTGAAGGCTCAATATGTCAAGTGCAAAGTATTTTAAATCATTTTTAATTCTGTTCGCACAGTTTTTGATAGTAAAGCTCTCTTTGATGCATTTACACCTGGTCAGTACTGTGTGTAGCGTGTCCTTCCAACGGAAGTTTGCCTAGGTTTCGAAGGAAGCTTATGGTTGATGCGTGGAACAAGCAGCTGCTATAGTCACTGTGAATTGCATTTATATATGGTCTTTCATTTTGAACGATAGAACTAACAGGCTGATAGGAGTGATGACTGTGACAGCAAAAAAGGATACAACAAAATTCAGGAGTCAAATAAAGAAAATGGTTCTTCTAATGGAAGTGTGGTGATGTTGCAGGCAGAAAATACGAACTTATTTAACTGGAATAATGAAAGCTACCGCAAAAAGGAAACGACCAAGATGCTCATTCAAGACATCTTTTCAGTGATCTCATCCTCAGAAGCTGTAAAATCTCATTTCATACATGACTTTAGGAAGTGAAACATTTTCCAACAACCATGTAGCCGAACTTCTTTGTGATACACCGAAAATGGCTCACCCTAGTGGGAAGTTCATACAGTGGGCTTTGGCTAATGATGAAGTAAGAAAAAACCTATATAATCAACACTAATGTTTCATTTTCTTCCCTTGCAGGTAGACACCTGGAACTCAACTATATGAATCAAGAGATACAACAACTGCAAATTCTAAACCTTAACGAAGACAAGAAAGGCTAATAAACTGTAAAACTGGATCCCCGCACTTTTTAAAATTAGTGATTGTTGAATAAACGTTCTCTGCACAGCTTGTGTTCTGCTTTCATTATCTGTGCGCCTGCTGCTCTTCTTGTTACAATGAGACTGTGGGTGAAAACCACTGCTGGGTATTGTAGCGCATTGTATGGCACATAGCGCATCAGATAATCCAGACGTGTATAAATAGATAAAACATTTAAGAAAAAATCAATTTTATTGCTGGAAGTGATTGCAGTAATCTTTAAAATGCGCAGTACAAAGTCACTTAAGACAGTGCAAATACCGACCACATCAAGAAATTCGAATTGCAACTGACCTCCTCTGTTCTCTCATATCATGGGGTCATAATAGGAGAAGTAAACTCATTTTGGAGGTAACTCCTTAGTGTATAGTGTATCAGTTCAATTTTCTATTATTTGGCAATAAGCGCACAGTAGAAATGAACGCAAAATATGGCACATCAAAGTATGAAATCGTTATAACAGAATATTGAGTTGCCGTATCCGAAATGGTAATGGGATTTTATGGCTTTTTGATGTGGCCGGAATACATTTGTAATATAGTCGTTGGACCTACTGGATATCAGCAGAAGTTCTTAATTGTCGGTGCTCTCACCCAAGTAGTATAAACCCCCTCTCACAGCAATTTTACTGACTATTTGAATTGTTTACATGTTTTAGTTCCAACACGCCAGCACAACTCTGCTTTGATAATCATTTTTATTCGGGATAAGTGAAGACTAGAAGCATGTATGTTGTCCAAACCTAAGGAAATCTTGAAGATTCATAAAGTTGTATCTTGGTTTGCCTTCACTGATGCCTTGCATGTTACAAAACATCGTTCACTATACAACCTCAATATATGTGCGGATAGCTATGGAAACACCATATAATGGTAATTCCCTCAAAATTAGTGACCTGCAGATTCATTATCATCCCACATTAGGTACTGACCCTTAAATTCTGAGTCCCATAGTTCAGCTGAAGGTATGTAGTCAAGCAAGTATGCTATTTGTATGCTGTCTTGTTACTTTCGGTGGATGTGGAATCATCTGTGTCTCACTAAGTATGTTTGCCGGCCCAGCGACTTCGGTCCTGAAGTGTATCTCGTATTATGGTCAGTCCAATTCTTCTGGTGTGGCTGCTTAACTACTTCTAGTTCATGTCAAATAAGTAGATTTGATTTGGAGAATAGTTGGCCTGAAAAAGAAGACTTCACCCGGAACAGGCTGGATTCAGAAAAAAACAAATTATTCCCACCGAATTGTAGCACTGCACACCATAGTCAAACAGAGAGTGAGATGGAAGTCAAATTCAAAATCAACTGCTTCGGCATTTAAAAGGCCATGGCAACGTCGACCGCGAAGCAATTTGGAAAATACCTGAACAACTCAAAGTGCAGTACCGCGAAGATTTACAAACTCCACTCAACAGCTATGTGATGCAGTGTTTTATGCCATGAATTCACAATGGAAAGCTCCTTGGCCATGTTAAACTTTAGGCACCAGTAACTACCAGAGCAATGCGACCACACTAATTACTTTGAAACGCTCAGTGAAAGCCACCTAACCATAACCTGTCCTTAGGTTTAACCGTAACTTCATCTTTCCCATACCTAACCCGAAACTTGCCACATATCCCATTTAATAATATAACAATTCATTGGGCATATTTTACTCATGATTACGATATTATTTACACTACATGGACCCACACCAATTCCACTGATGCCTTTGGCGAAGGTTAAGAAACAGGATTAGATCCGTTTATGGATCACAAAGAGATGTCATTTATAATCATTTAGATGAATATATGCACGGGATGTGGTGTAACTTTTACATTGATACTCTTATGCTAAACTGGGAGGTGTTTTTATCACATGTGACACTTTTATACAGTTTTTGTGCATTGTTTTCATAAATATATGTATTCCATATACAAAAATGCCTCTGTAGCGGAAGGTAATTCCCTAGAATTATTGGCCACAGCATTCATCACTGAACATTAGATGCTGGTCCTCACTGTTTAAGTCAACTTGTTTAGCTGGAGGCGTCAAGCATCCACGCCATTTGGCAATCCGTCGTGTCATGTTCGTTCGTTTTTGCACGATCCCTAGCTAGCTAAGCAATCATCTCGCACTCCAGTTTGGTCCCGAAATATATCTCGTAATTTGGACGATCAATTCTTGTGTTTTGCTTTGTCTTTGGTCTACGCGGAACGAATACTATAGAAGTTGTGGGTATTAGATCTTGCGTTAGTATACTTCTTACTATCTGTGAACGTCAGTACCTTCAGCCTCTAAACCTCCTTGGTGTGATTGGTGTGTTCACGATCATTCGCTGATTGGCAATTAATGGTGCCTAAAGTTTCACTTTGCCGAGATTTCATATGTTCCTACGATGTATTAGAAACATCAGCTTACCTTCCCTGACACTAATTCGTCTCAAACAAATTGCACAACGATGCACATATGCATCAACCGACCTGTTGAAGCTTTTTTGTGTGTGTCGGTGGCACAGCGGTTAGGACGCTCGCCGACGACGCTCATGGTCCGAGGTTCGATCCACGCCCGACGCACACCTGATATCAATGGTCGGTCTGCTAAAGTTGGGCTACTGATATCACATGCTGAGAATTCTATACTTGTACCAAAATACTGCGTGGAATCAAGATATAATAAAAAAATAAAAAAAAACACTCCACATGAACAAATCCTTTCTTTCCTGATGAAACCCATATATAAGCAATACCTGAAAACTTGATCCTCACCAAATTGCAAACACAACTGCGTTAGAGCACGTATTTGACTCGAATCAAGCCGAATAGAAGCTTCAACTCACGTGAATAAATCTCACTGGACTAATTAAAGTCAATGGAGTGTCCGCACTCCATCGGTATTTAGTAGTGCTTGAAGTTTAACTTGGCCGGTTAGGTTATCCTGATGAGGGTGACATTAGGGTTGGTTCAGTCAGATTAGGGTTATTGTTAGTGTTAGAAGACCTAGGTAATTACATGCATAGAATGTGGTTATATTACTCTGTTGATACTCCACTCCAAAACTAAGAGGTATTTTTTCATCGTACCTTTTAACTCATTATTTTCATGAATATGTGTATTGTGTGAGTGGCTTTATTGCATATCCCCGCTAACTGTAGCGTCGATATCCGTTGCTATGCTGGTTTAGTGACAAGTCATGTTTCTGATATGTTTTTTAAATGAAATTTTGCATTAAAAATATTTCTGATGTATATAATATTGGAGGCGTAATGTACTTGGTTCGCGTTACATTTTAAGCACTTGTATCAAAAAATGTCCCTTAATACTAATATCTGCAATTTGCAATAGATTAAAGGAGGCAGTAAGTTCAAAAGTTAAATGCTTATTTTTGAATTTTAATGAAATCATGCTAGTATACTTGACCTACTTATTGAAACGCTCTAATACCCACCGGATAAAGCAGGCAGTGCCACCTGAAAAATGGGATATTCCGTATAATCACCCATGAAATAATATGGTAACATATCGGAATTACATGAAGGATTTCAAAGCCATGTTATAGTTGCCTGAGCAGAACATTGCTAACGTTGGTCTGCCTTATTTATATTGTAGTGATCCATTTTACTACTATTCGCACTATATTGTATTATTTGATGTTATTACTCTAAATCTTGCGTGTTAACAATTGATACAATTGTACTCGCTCAAGTTTCGAATTTTGATTACGGCGAGAATACACATTCCTACACCTTCTCAAGTGTCTTCTGATTTACGTTGTGTGTGTCGAGTAAGCACAACGTTAGGACACAATATATAAACGAGAAGAAGTATTAGGATATACGTATGCGCTAGTTTAATCAAAATATAGCAGCAATATGTCTTGTTTATTTCCTGAAATAAAACACGTGTTTTTCTCTCATTTCTCAATATTTTTCAGGCTCCTCTAAGGATGAGACGATATTTTACGTTGTCATGTCACACACACTTCAGACGATACCTTATCTCTGACCAGAATTAAAACCCGCACAGTATCAATTTCCTTCAGATCAAAAGAATCTGACTTCGGAAGAACATTGAATTACACATGTAAACTTGATATATTATAGACAAGTTCTAGGCGATTCAGGATATGTTTTATTCTACTGTATTCCATGGGCGTGTGACTAATCGTGACCTGCTTTGATTTCTATTTGTCGTTATTGTAAAATTTATGACTTTTATTTCCGTCTCTAATTATTTTTGTAAATTGGTCGTCACCCTTACATTCACTTATATGGGAATGGTTGAAAGATAAATAATCACCTTTAAGCTGAAACACGTCATTGATATCACCAAACTTCTGTGAATATTGATGATTCATAATGCTGGATTGTTACGTACCCGCTTCAAAGTAATGGAAGTTGAATACACCTCTACTTGCTTAGCATCTTAGCTGTTATAGCCTTCAAATATCGTTTTTGTTAATACGCTGACCATCTGTTTATATTCAAACTTTACTATATTTAAACTGAGAAATATTTAAGCAGAAAGTTGCCTTCAACAGCTTCTTCTTCATGCTCTATAGTTTTAAATTTACAAACATTATTACACAGTAGCCATTAATTGATGTTCACTATTCGCCAAATGGGATAATACAATAATATTTATTGGTATAGTTACACCCACAACTTGGTCTACTGCAAGGTTATCACTGTATATAATCATTTCATATCTACATGCCTCTCTATACCTAAATAGTTTCCTCTCTCCCCTTTTAGACATTTTCATGAAGTAACTGATTCACATGACACCAGTATTGTTATTTATCATCCTCTAAATTCATAGTCTGACAATGCTGTTCAGTGCATGTTTTTATCCAGTAGCCTAGTGGAGGATACTTTGATAACTGAAACGATAGGTTCTGGGTTCGAGTCCCATCGGGAATACTGGCATTTCCAGCTGATAAGTCCTAAATAGGAAAAAAAGGTGAGTCCTGGATTCGAGTGCCAGTCACCATGAACTAAATAAATAAAATCATGCAAATTTTGAATACTGTTTCTCCTTGGCAATGTGAATAGATAGATATCATTTGTAAAATAATTAACTAAGTAAAGTGAGATAATAAAATATACACCTAAAACCTTATAAATATGACGTCAAAATAAAGCGTAAATCATGTGAGTGATTTGTTTTTACAACTAAAAAAATTACCTTGGTAACAGTTAAAGCCTTTAATAAGAAGAAATATTTAGAGAATAGAGTTACGTAATAATCAAATGTACATGTGAAGGTGAATGATACTGTTTGGCCGTGTGAAACTTACTGGATGAAGTTGAGATTGAACTTGTAAATGTCGAGTTAAATTAAAGTTGCTTTATGAATCATTAAAATCTTGTCACACATACGACTGATCTGTAGACCTAGGAAACATCAGTATGATAATTATATATTGTAACCACAGGAATAAATTTCAAAACGTCACTATGGTTATTACTGCCTACGACATGTTTTTTGATACTTTCGTGTATACATTTGTGTTTAATTATATCTGAAATATAGGAGTTATTCAGTAAGAAACTATCTGATATATACTTTCTAACCTTTGGTATTCATTAACAGGATATAAACTAAATTTATTGAAGAGTGAAAATAACGAAAAGATCAATGTAGGACTTTGTACATAAGCATCACATTTTGAAAAAGTCCACAGAACATGGAAACAGAAGCAGAATTATGTTACTGTAGATAGATGTGGATATGAATGAGGATTATTAAAAGCTCTCAGTACATCACTATGAAAGATTACTTCACATAAGCAAATTTAGAAGCTAGATTCGAACTTCATTGAGCAAAGGGACGAATCAGTGTAATGAGGATCATGGCGAACAAACAATCATGTTCCATTCATTTACGGAATATTTCATGAAGTTATCTGCTTTTTATGAATTTGAATAAAGCTGATGCAACCATAACCTAACTGTACAGAGAAATTACGCAACTACCTTCTTAAAGTATCCAAGCTTTTCCTTTCATTTAACTTGAACTTTGGGCGGATAAGTTATATAAGGATAAATTCTGAGCACGACTAATTATTTTTGCAGTCTTTTTTTAACTGACATCATATTACCTTTGTAAGTACATTAAACACTTCTCTTTACATATGCTTAATAAAAACGGTTTCGTTTGTGTGTGTCTGACAAGCAACCAATGCAATTAAATGATATAATCTTATTCTGCTTGAAATGTTGTTTCTGTTCGTCCCTCTCTAGAGGCAACAATTTTGGTGTGTCAGTGGTTCAATTACGGAATGCTTGCCAGTCATGCTGGTACTTCTCGATAGCTCCTTAACTTCGCCTAGTCAGTACTAAACCCGAAAATGAGGGAAGGTTGGGCGTCAGGCTAGTTATCCCACCCCGTAAAATCAACAGCACCGCTACAGGAACTTCAAAGCTTGAAGTCGTATGTTCCACTTGGGACGTAAGGAATGAAAAAGAAATTTACAAGACAACTGGTCAAATTTTATACATCCAAAATGTAGTTGATATTAAAATTTAGTAATCCAGTGGAAGATATCCACAGCTGTAAACCCAAATATTGATGGTTTGAATTCAGTTGCGAAACTGTCTTTCATTCAGATTGAATTATTGTTCCCCATCACCACTTTCTTACGATTACTTCTACATATGTGTAAATGAACATGGAAATCGTGTACAACTGAGTAAATTTTGCTTCAACTATGAATTTAATTTAATTTGCTTATTCACCATTTAAGACGAAATTCAATATTTACCAAATCTAGTTAACTGTCCTTCAAATAGAAAGTAGTCAGGATGTTTAATTAATTCCCGTCATTTATGTAAGTAGGTGGAGGATATAGGGTAATGATATGGCGTGAGCACCATTTATCTACTAATAATATATTAATAGCTTTATTCTGAAACAGTGTTTAAATAATGTACAGAATTTTCAACGGAGTTTATTATACGATGTTTTCTCTTCGTCCAGGATCTTAACTGACAGTAGATAGTGTGACACAATTCTCTCTGGCCTGAAGCACTAACCAATCCACCATTATGATATCTCTTATTTGTCTCCTGTGACAAATATGCAACATTTTTTTGATTGTCAATTATGAAAAGTTCAAGAGTACATTTTGTGAACCAAGGACACGACTCAGGAACAGTCATGTCATGTACTGGGATAAACTGCCATTGAGGATAATTCTTTTTCTCAATTTTAGTAGAGAATTGCGAATCACAGGGTTGTAAATGTTTTAAATACTCGCCAGAGTAAATAATACTACTAGAGGTCATATTTTACTAGAACTAAGCAGACTGATTGTGCATTGGTGGCACAGCGGTAGAATGCTCGCCCAACCATGCATGTGGTCTGAGTCCATAATGGATAAGATTTTATTTTGATAAATCACACAGTGTTGTACAGTTATATTAACTGATGACGTTTCGAGCACAAACTATTGCTCATAATCATATCATATGATTATGAGCAATAGTTTGTGCTCGAAACGTCATCAGTTAATATAACTGTACAACACTGTGTGATTTATCAAAATAAAATCTTAACCATTATGCAATTATACTCTACCACAGTGCCCAAGTTTTATACTTATATCATGTGGTCTGAGGTTCGATCCTCGGCCGACGCACTCCTCTACCTCGCTAAGCCAGTAACAAAACTGGTAAAGAGGGAAGGTTAGGCGTCAGGCTAGCAGCCTCATCCCTTAAAAATAAACACCACTGCTACCGAAACTTCAAGTCTGTAGCTTGAAGCCCCATATTCCACTAGGAACGTACAGGAATGGTAAAAATAATAATAAGTAAACTAAATAAAAGAAAATATATGCAATATATATATATATATACGGCTGGAATATCTGTTGTAATGTTTGCAATACTATGCGCGAAAATACCCCGCGATAGCTTTTATCCTGAACCTGTGAGTACTGTTTAGTCACTCATATTGCAATGCCACTTTAAATTGGTCGTAGTTGGTAGTGGAAATGTTTATTCGTTAAGATGATGTACAGTGGTGGCAAAATGTGAGCACTTTCGATTGGAATTTCAATTTACAAACTTTTCTTCATATTCTACTAATCTTGTCTTCATTTTGTGTTTTCTTCATTGTTTCTTAGTGATCTCTGTTTTTCTTCTTGGCAAGTTAATGCTTCGCTCAACTAATCAAGATTCTTCCGGATATCAGCATTATACTACTTAAAATTCTTGTCAGTAGCAAACGTCACAATATTGTTTATTTTTGTACTTTACACTGTTTGTTATGTGTTATTATAAGTAGTAGCTTTAAATATACAAATAAATAAGCTATCAAACACTAATGTTATTATCTACCTTGTATTGGAAACAAATTTTCGAAGTAGTAACTTAAAGTGACATGGTCACAGCTGTCACTAAAAAAGGTGAATCAAACATAATTTCCTACACACCATTTGTTTTCGTTTTTTGATCAAATTAACCACACTTCTATCATCCAACACCAGCAGCAGTGCTAGGACAATTTATTCTGTACTTCCAATGTGTAACGTTCCAGTCATCCGTTTTTCACCAGTCAACGCTAGCACATTATCGCTAATCATTAATCCTCACTACTGACTGGTTACAAAGTGGTGTTCCTGGAGTTTTATTAAGAAGCCGTCACCACTGGTGTCCTCCAAGTTGGCTGTGAGGAGAAATACTCGCCGATGACACTGGTTGGCGGTGGCGCTAAATGTTGCGAATTGACAGAAGTTAGAATCCATGGGCCACTGGATTCCTTCACAGTAGCTGAATGGTCGACTGACTCGCCCCGTAACCTGGTAGTCCTGGGTCCGATCCCTGGTGAGTTCCTCTGTGCATACTGATGAGGAGTCCCAAACTGGGACGAAATCACTGTTCAGTACTTTCTGATCTCCAGTGGTTCTCTAAATGATATCAGTTCATGAAATCAGTCGAATCCCCACAAACTACCACTTGATAATTTAGCTTACTTTTACTAAGTAGGTTGCATTTAGCTACTTTCAAAAGTACTGACTCTCCAAGCGGAAATTTATAAGTTAGTAGGATGGTTATTCTTAACCACTAGATATAGCCAATGGACAAGTAGTAATGGCGACTGAGCGTTTTATCATTTTGAGCACTAACATAAAGTATGGGAGGTTTACTACCAACATCAACAGGGAAAAATATAAACCTGACTTTCCGTTAGCCAACACTGATTACTCGTAGATACTGGAAGCATCTTTAATGGACAAAACATTTTAATGGAACATGTGTAAGTTGCTCTTTCTTACGGATGGGTATGAAATTTGTCTTCCTCGGTATTTTTAATAAGTCCAGAATTATTCGTTATTCATTTCACAAAACGTGCAGATACTCCATCTTAATTTAACATTATTATTTTTCGTTTTATTTTCACACTGTTTTACATTTTAAACAATGAGTTGTTTCTGTATACTTAGCAGATGGAAATACTGGTTTGTTGAACCACGGTGGTGCTAACGCAAGCTTTTGGAATGATTTCGAGCATCTAAATTACTACCACGAGGATTATGCATCTAAATTTCATATCATATTGTATCAGGACAACGATAAACATTCGAAAACAGAAGAGAGATAGTTCACTGTACTCAACAGAGATCTGTAAATCAAATTCAGTATGCTGAATGGAATTACTGCCATTCGAAATGGTATTCCTTCATTTCATGTATCAAACGTATTCTGATAGTTAAAGAGCATGAAAGATCCTCGTACTGGCACAATACGATTTAAGAACATAGCAGGATAGCTGAACCAAACCAGAACAAAATTAGTTTGATGCAACATATAAGATGGAAAATTTGACAGCTTCCACTTTTAGACAGGTAATCGTTCGGTGCTATAGCATGTTCAAATATAAATGCATGTAGACCATTGCGACTGATTTCCAAACATATCACTTCCAAACTCAAATCATCTGATCTATTAGTTTCGTGGGTTACAGGTCTACAAAGTCCACCTCCCCATACACTGCACACCAATATTCTACAATTTCATCATTTACAATCATGTTGTGAACTGATTACGCGCAACTTTCTTCCGACTTTTATCTCACTTCCATTAACATATTTACAAAGCTTCCTGTTGAGTCTGTTATTATGATCATTTTACCTTAAAATATTTGGTTCTGTTAAAAAGTAACATATTTATGAAGATACTCTTTTCAAATATTGTTTTCCATTGCTTTACATTCCAAGTGGAACACATGCGTTTTAGCTTTTGATTTTCAGTAACAGTGGTGTTTTTTACTGGACTGGGTTGCTGGTCTAACGGTAAACCTTTTCTTTTTCCAAGGATTACTACTGGTTGGGCGGGGTTTAGGGATATGTTTATTGGAAATCGAACCCGGACCTCCCATGTAGCTGAGGAGCGTTCTGCCAGTGAATCACTGACGCATACTTTTAAATCAAAATTCCTTTAAAAGAATTTTATTTCTTTGGACTTTGAAGTTATTATAGCAACTGGACTGGTCTTCCAGCATAGGACTGCTAGCTACACACCCAGTCTCCCTTCTTTTCTCGGAACTAGGACCAGCCTGTGAATTAGTGACCTTGTAAACTTGGCTGGGATAAGCAACAAAAAGCTCTAACGAAGAAACAACTATAAATCTATCGTCCAGCAGACATACAGAAGGAAATGGAGATAAGTTGGTTATACAATGAGCAGATCATTCAGCAACACTTGTCATCAGGCTCTTCAGTGAAACATGAATAGGAAACGACGAGGTGGGAATGGATCCAAGAGTGATATCTAAAGAAATCCTGTAAGGAGGTAATGCGACCTAATGTGTGTTCATACAACCACCCTAAAAAGACTTCAGATAACCGAGTGAAATGGAGGTATGGTGTTGAAGCCCTATACAAACCTCAGAACCCAAGGAAATAATAGTAATAGTAATATTACTTTAAAATACTTTAAACTATAATAGTGTACAATGTATTTGTAAAGTTTGTCTCTATAAAAGTAATAATAATAAGAGTACAATAAACAAACTAATATTTCAACAATTATCAAAAAACAACATCAGAAAAACAAATATGGAGTAACATATTTAAAAAAATACAATGAAAAGAGCTGTAAAATACAAAAAAAAATAGAAAGTTTCAATTTTTTTCCCCTTCTTCTACAAATGGGAAAACAAATTTTTTCAAAAATGTTTTGTTTTAAATAATAATGCTTAACTTTTAACTAACTCATGCTTATAATACTTTTGTTTCCTAAGTAGTCTATAGCAGTAGTAACTGACACTCCACAATACATACTATATATGTATCAAAATGGTTCGAATGTTTAGTCTCATATTCCTGATTTAAATGTTCTGAAATATACCTGAAGCAAATTTTTGTTTGAAAAAAAGTGTATTCTTTATCATCTATCATTTTATTTATCAACTTTTTTCCCACTGTACAAATATGAATTTTGCTGTGTAATAATACCAACATTGTATTGACAATATAATGAAGGTGTGTTAGGAGTAAACTGTGAATATGAATGGGCAAACGACAGACATTTACAAAAACACTAATTTATCCTATGAACTTTCTGTATATATGAATATATGGAACCATATTTCAATTTATCACATATTGAAAAGTATTCAATCCCAGAGTAATATATATATATAGGCAATACTGAAACATGCATCTTAACTTGTACGTTGTACCACATCGATGTCTATACAATAACGGAATGAATTGAATAAATATGAGATGCATCTCCTTGTCCGGACTTATAGCAAGCAGGATATTTTGAGGCTGATTTCGATTCTGTTTGATTATAGTAAAGCGGAAATGCATATGGTAATTGGAGCAGGACAGGTGTATTGTAGCTTTAACGAACTATTTGTGATACACATAAATTAAACATTTCATTCCCATGAGACAGACAATATTTGCACAAAATTACAAATGTTACCTGGCACTGTTTCTTTAAACACTCGCACAAAAACACACACATGTGTATTTGAACTATGTACAAATTTTCATTTTGCTAATTCTTTTAATGAAATATATATCATGACAAACATTATCATTATTATTATTATTATTAGCATTAATCAATATCATAAATTTTTTTTGGTAATGGATTATAAAAGCAAACATGATATTCTGGAAAACAACGACAACGATAATTCCGTTTGATTTTATCACTTTTTGATGGAATAACACCCATAAAATATCGATCATTACATCCAAGTTGTTGACAGAGACCATGACATATTTTAGCTGTTTCAACAACACACAGAAAATAGCCAGTTGCTAAAAAAGTAAGCAAGAAAAAAAGGTGTAATAAGATTAGATGACCGTTTTTTCTATCAACATACATGTAAAAATAAAAATTAAGAAAATAATGGTAACCATAGAGAATACAAAATTATGAATGAAAGAATACCACTGAATAACCGATCAAAATATCCATTTTGAATTTATGAGTCTCACATACTTCAGTTGTCAGTGATTCAGTAGAAGAATGCTCAGCAGCCACAAGGGAGAGTCAGGTTAGATCCCCTAGTTTGTCATCTGGTAGAAAGCCCACAAAAGTAGGAAGGTTGGGTGTTAAGTTAACAATCCCACCCTATTATGGAAACAATACCACTTTTACTGAGAATTCAAAGCTTGAAGTCTTATGTTCCACCCGGAACACAAGGAATGAAATATATGTGAACCAAAATTAACACTACTAAAAAAAGTAGAGAATGCTTGACCCATAATAAGAATTAAGATATTTCACGGAAACCGCAACTGACGAAATCTAGCCAGTCCTAGACAAAAACACTGAAACTCTTGCGGAGATGATGCTGATCACCACATTACTAGAATTGTTATGATTTCCGAGGGAAGTGAAGTGATTGCTGTACCGGTTCAGTTTACCACCCAAAAGTCAGTACATCATTACGAATTCATCTTAAAATAACAAATAACATTTTGAGATTTTAAAAGAGCATTCCAAACATTCCTTGTTTGAGAGGCAAGATGTATCAAGAACCAGCATCCGCTAAGGTGCTATGCCACTTACACTCAAGGTGACAACTGAAACAGAAATTATAGATCGAAAATATGTGTTTAAGTTCAATCCACTGCCACATCCTACCAAGAATGATGTCACCATGGAGACAATTATAAACAATACACGTAAGTGTATCGCCAAAAAAAGTTTTTAAATATATCAATATTGAATATCTTAGCATTAATTCCTAGGTTTCTGGGATGGCTTGTATATTCATCGTGAGCCTGTCTGTGTGGTGGATATCAGATACTAAAGAATTCAAGGGGTAATGTCAGGTTTTGTTCTGAGACATTATGTTAAACCGTCACAGATGAGTACACATGTTGTGTTTACTAGCGTTATTTATAATAAATACCCGTGAAATCATCAGCCATGGATGCAGTTCATTGTTTGCAAATACTGTCAACCATTCTCTTTGAAGAATACACTGTTTTTTCTAAATTTTGGTTTTATTCAGCATTACAACATTTTGTTCCTCGTTCATTCTGAAACAACTTTATCAATTACAGATGAAAAACGATCACTTTTCCATATACTACTTATATCGGTTTTAGAAGTAGTATTCATCATATTGTGAACCTTTCTTAAACCAATCTTAATTCAGATAGTAGTACATATCAATGAAGTTACTTTCTTAGAATAAGTAACGCTTATACATCAGTCAGTAAAGGTATATAACCTCATCATTTACCCAGTGATTGTTACCTAATACTACATACAGTCTCCAATTTCTGCTTTTGTGATCCAACCTCATGTCAGCACTTCAGCATAGACAAGTGTGGTCAGAATTCTCTAGTTTTCTCATATCCTGTGCTCACTTTCAAATCATGATAGTAGACTTCTTTGAAGTAAACTTGAGCACCGAAAGTAAAACAAACAGATAAACTTCAAATGTGGACTACACCTTTGTGATGAGGTTTTTTCAACAGTCACTTCATTAGATCTTATGAGGTAAATTCAAATTTACCTAACGGACCAATGCTATAAAGACTTACACCTCATTAGTGCAGGCTGTTAAAAAGGACCCTTCAATTTTTCAGGTACTGTAGCTTTATTTCACTGTATATCTGAAGCTCAGATCAAAACCTAGTTGACAATTAGAAGACCAGTATGCGCATATTACTAAGGATCCAAAGGAAAGAACGCACCACAAACAATAAATATCGAATAACGCAGAATACCTTTGAAAAGTCTCAACTATTCAAAACTATTCCCACGGATTTCACTAGTCAAGCAAGACCTATTATTTCATTTATTTATATCCAATTTCGTCAATCATGTGTATAATCAGTAAGTCTAGCCTAGAGGGTCAGACTGTTTCAAACTAAATAAAATTAACCATTTTAACACGAAAGAACTCTTCAGTCAAGTTGTAAACAATCTACACACCACAGAATGCACATTCATATTTTGTGTATCAGATCAGTTTTTCAGTGAGTATTATAGACGACTATGCTCTTTGATATAAGGAGTACTCATTGTGATAATAATGAATGAGATAACGTTGCTTAAGAAAAGCCGCCCAAACAATCAGGCATGTAAGTTATGCTAGACAGATCAAAGTGATACTTAAGAGTTCATTTAAAGTTCGTAGATCATACTTCTTCTGTTATTATGTCTGAACTGTTTACAGTCACATGAGAGAAAAAAAGTAGCTTAGATATAATTTCATTCATTAATCCGTATTCTATTCGAAAATAACAAATATAATAATAATAATAACAACTATTTTAGACTTTTAAATTACATCACGTTATTACATAAAATACTAATTGAAACAAACAAACAAACTACCATTCAATATAAAAGAAAGACTTTCATTTCATTGTAGACAATAATTTAGTAAACAAAATAAGATTGTAGATTTTTAAAAGACAAGTAAACAAAAATGTATCGAGATGACTGAATTAGTCACTTACATTTCTCATTAGATGGAGTGTTCTATCCATAGCCTCAAGGATAGTTGTCTTTTGACGTAAAATTTAGATAAATTATGTGCAAAATTCTAAACAGTCGACTATGAATTTCATGTATAATGTTAAGAGATTAATCAGTCGCTTTCTTTGTCTCTCCGCGTCTACTTATTTATTTGTTAGTCACGTCAATCTAGAGGTTAATTAGGTTAATGAATCACTTGGTAGCTAATACTTAAAGTTAAATACTCTTAACTTGCCTGATACTTAACCGACAGAATTCAGTTAGCATTGGCATTAAAGAATAGATGGATGAATTATCAATCAATTCATCCTACACTAGTCCAGTCATGAACCCAAATATATATCTCAGTGGTGATGTCTGTAACACTATGGCACTATATGGTGAGGGCTCAGACCTCAGGATTATCATCAATTCCTTCGAAATAACAGATGAATGTCATTAAGCACATAACCTATGTCCAGGGCATCCTACCGATTGCTTCTAACTTCCGTATACACGAACAGACAGGTAAACAGAAAAAAACAGACAGAAGTGTGTTAATTCATTTGTCATATTTCGTAACAATATATTAAAGATGAAGTGAAGTGGAAAGGAATAGTGTTAAAATGAACAACTGTTAGTATGAAAAGCGTTAATTAATGGTTAGAAAATGTTTAAAACTCCCGACATTTTAAAGAATTAATGCAAAATAAGTACCTTAACTTTTGCGAATGGTTTACAACTACTCATATTACTTCAGTAGCATATTGTGTATTTCTTTAAATTTCTCTCGACAAAAAGTAAACATGTTTAGAGTTGTGCATAAAGTTTGGTCTGTGTAAATTGACAATGACACCAAGAAACAACAGATCAGATATTTAAACTTTCTTTGGACCAATATAAATGATTAGGTCATGAAATTTTAATTTGAAAATATAACATTCAAATTTAAACAACAAAGTGTTCCAATGCAGATTTCGCCACGAACCGACGTTATTTAATGATAATTGAGAACCAGAGAGCACTGGACAGCTGTTTCATTCTCGCTTGGGTCTCTTCATCAGTTTGCATCCCAAACCCTGACGACTTTGTGAACTCTAGTTGGTTGATTCGTGACAAAATCAAAGCTAAAATTAATTCAAATCCCTACAGAAGCCCATGATCGAAGTAACAAACTGTACACCTTGAATTCCAAATGGTTTCACTACTTTTACTTGGTCAAATAAGTCAAAAATGGAGGGTTTTCGCAGAGAGGTTTTCCATAGACATCTTTTTTGTTCATTAATTCTTGTTCTTGAATAGTGAATCCTCAAACTATGCGTAATAGGAACTTTAAAGTGACCAAGTAACTCAGTATAGTAATTTTTGAAAATTATGCTATAAAGCGTATGTCATAATATTCAGTTATGCAAACAGTATTGAGTGAGGCAGGATTCGACAAAACAACACACTAGTTAAAATTGAGGAGGTTAAACACCTGACACTCAATTCAGAAATTCGGTAAACCTGAAGTCTTCGAATGCCTGAAAGCACTGAATTCCTATGCACCTAGGAACTAGATGTCATTTCAAGTACTTGGCTTACCAGATGAGCTGGTTCACCTTCAACAAACACATTTATTGACCCTTTTTTACAAAAGAATGTTCCCAGGTCAATTGGACAGTAACTGAAACAACTTTGGTTCCCAAGTTAATGAATAACTTCCAGAGAATATGTGAAATTCATTCGCTTGTGGTAACCATTATGTTCTTGATGTCAACAGAAAATACACCTATTAGTGTGTTTGCCTGAACGTCTGTTCAACATTTGGAAGTATATTGGGTAATACCATTGTTTTATATCATGGTATTTTCAATCTGAACAAAGGTGTTGAGTTCTCTGAATGTGTCGTTTTAGATTATCCGATTCACTTGGCTCTTATTCTAGATTATTCTTATTTAAGAAACATACTAAAACACACTGCATTTTACATTACAGACTGCCCAAAGTCTTATTTGTTTTGCTTGAAATTTGTCCCTAATATTTCGGCAACAGTTTTCGGCATATGAACTTATTGAAGAAAAAAATGTTTTCTCGTTATCCTAACTTCTAGCTTCAGGTTAACCGTTTAGTAATGACAATTTTGGACTATGTATACCTGCAACACAGTAGATGTGTTTCCACTTAGACCCTAACTCAGTACTAGTTGTTGTTAACTTTAATTTCTAGTGGCTCACCAGCTTGGTGGGAGAAATTTAAATAAATACACAATATGCTACTGAAGTAATATGAGTAGTTGTAAACCATTCGCAAAAGTTAAGGTACTTGGTGTATTTATGCTAACGGAAACAATAATACAGATAATGAATGCAATAAAATAACTGAATTATCAAGAGACAAATCACTCTTCTCTAAATAACTTACACTTGATTGTTATGTGTAGAAATATTAGAAGTTGAAGACTAGAACTAATGACCACTGATAATATAATAGGTAAGAGTACAACGAATGCATTCCTATGTATTATATATGTTTTGTGTACATGAAAATATACTAGAGAACCTTTCAGCTAATTTATCTTGAATGGTCACTTGAATTATTTTGACACCAAAGAAATATTTAGGAGATTTTAAGATGCAAGTATTCTACTTTAGCCATCTAAATATTAAGATGTTAACTTTTAATTCAGTTAGCTTTCAATAATCTGAATATTAGCAGTGCTCAAGAATCTATGTCTATTTATCACTAAACTGTAATCAGTGTTACGTAACTAGTCTTTAGCTTAAGTGTTGAATAATTTCCATCAGTCTACTCAAGGCTAATAACCATGATCAGTGTATTCGGCGATCCAGGTTCGAATCTCCATGAAGAAATCAGTTCCACTGAAGGTTCAGAAACGCGTTGTTGATGATTGTCGTTGAGTGCGAAACCTAGGTCTAGGGTATTCGATGGATTGCCTTTAATCCTTTTACATCTGTTGTGCGTCAATGGCACAGTGGTAGGATGCTCGCCAACCACGCAGGTGGTTCTGGGTTCGATCCCCGGCCGACACACTCCTCTACCTAGAAAAACCAGTAATAACACTGGTAAAGAGGGAAGGTTGGGCATGAGGCTAACAACCCAATCCAGTAAAAATAAAAACTAAAAATAAAAAAATTTAAAAAAAGCTTCAAAGCTCCAGTTTGAAACCCTGTGTTCTACAGAGAACTGAAAGGAATTAAAATTTACATCCGTTAGAGAATCTATAAATTCACCTGAGAAAAAACACTATGGAAAATCTGCATACTTCTGAATAATAACTTTAAGAGAGATAATGATAATATGATTTCATACTGAGCCATCAGACTTCAGAATTCATTAAAGCAACTCAATTGACATTATCAAACTACACTTTACTGTCCAAGTAATAATAGTAATAATGATAACAGTAATAATAATAACATAGTTACATTAAAACCTTTTTATTTAAGCGAATTAGATGAAGGGTAAAACAAAATAAAAATATCCATTACAACTAACCATTATGATATCTGTAGTTTTCTTCAGGACATGGTTTTGAGAATTTCACACCTCTGACGTATATATCACTTGGTGCAGCTGAGGAAAAAGAGGAAGAAATAACAGTTACAAATGTAAGATCTTCCTTAAATTCGAAAAAAATTATTCTGTAGACAAAGGAAACAATTTTTAAAAAACACATTTTTATACTTCTGAATGAATATTTATTATAGAAATTCATAATTAGACTGATAACTGTTGCACAAGAGGTAGCTCCAATGCCCAACTGACCTGGTCAGTAACTCCTTGGCGTTTGAGACAGTGGGTGCTAGGTTCGAGTCTCGGTAGGGAAACCGTCACACACTGAGAATTGTAGATATTTTCAAGCATTGGTTTTGTAGGGATTTTGTTTGATTGGTTGGAGGATTTCATCATGAGCTGACATCAATTAGAGAACCACTGGAAAACCTAGGAGTACTGGGCAATTTTTCGTCCTAGTTAGGGACTCTTCAACAGTACATACCCCCGGAGTTCGAACCCAGGACCTCCTAGTTACAAGGCGAGCTCGCAGACCATTAGGCCACTGGGATCTGATCCAACGGCCCATGAATTCTAACTACCGATGAAGAGTCCCAAACTAGGACGAAACAGCTGTCCAGTACTCCCTGCAGGTTTTCCAATGGTTTTCTAAATGACGTCAGCTCATGATGAAATACTCCAACCAACTGTAGATATATCCAGATGACAAGTCCCAAATAGGACGAAATATCCCTCCTGGATTCTACTGCTAGTCAATACCCAACAAATTACATTATATTAATCCTCAGACATCCTCGAAACCTCCATGTTGACAGCCGTAATTTCAAGGGAAACCAAACATTTCTGTTTAATAATTCGGCACTGATTAAAACAAAATTGGTTATTTAGCAAATCAGTTTACAGATAAAGTTACAAAATTAAACGTTGGAATAATATTCACCAATAAATAATGATCCAGAGTAAGGTTGTAGGCTTAGGTTTCTGAGGAGCATCAAAACAGATACTAAGTACAGTTCAGTTACCACTGGTATTTTGATCTGTGAGGAAAAGATAGAATGAAGTAATTATTTCATTAGAACTGATATATTTTATTCGGCTCAGTAACTATTTAATATATATTTAAAACTATTGGTTCCCTGTATTATTACTACTATTTCCTTTAACTCCTAGAAGAACATAGGCCTTCAGCCGCACGTCTCCATTGCGTTCGGTTTTCTGCTAAAGTTTTCACCTGGTTTCAGGTCTGCCCACACGCCTTCATCTCCTCTTCACATGACCTCCTCCAAGTCACCCTCACAGTGACGACCGACTCGCCGCTTCCCTTTCGGGTTCCACTCGAGCGATGGCCTGTTTTGTGATATCACTTGATGGTTTCCTCAGAGTATGGCCAGCCAATCCATCTCCATTTCTTCCTGCCCATTTGTTTCACAGTCGGTTTCTGGTTAGTTCGCTCCCAGACATCTCTGTTGATGATCTTTTCTGGCTGGTCATCTGATCTTGAATATTGAGCGAAGACAACTGTTAATGAAGGTCTGTAGTTTGTTTGAGATGCTCTTTATGACGCGCTGGCCAAGTCTCTGATCCGTATAGTAGCAGTGACTGACTTCACATTGCAGTTGAAAATCCGGATCTTATTTTTCATGCTGAGTGCTGTTGACCCCCACACAGACTTGAGAGTAGTGAAAGCTTGTCTTGCTTTCCCTATCCTTGCTTTGATATCATCGTCAGTTCCGTCCACCTGTAGTTGAAACGATGCTTCCCAGGTAGGTGGTAGAGGTGGTTGTTTCTTTCAGGTTCCTTCCATTTATGCTGATTGTTGTCTGTTGTTGTCGCTGTTGGTGTTGCCCAGGAATCTTCATCACCTCTGTTTTCTCTGTGTTCACCTGAAGTCCTATCTTTGATGCTTTTCGCTTGCACATCTTCCAGTTTGTAGGAAATCAGACATATATCATCGGTGAAGTCCAGATACTTCAAGTTTTTAGTGTGAATTTGTATGAATTTGGACAAAGCAATAAGAAGACGTAATTTCTCTGAATCGTGTAATGTATTTGCGCAACACATTTCGAACAATCTAATCAATCACAAACGGACTTGTCATAGGATTTTATATGTGAAATTAATAAAGAGTTAAGAGGTGAGAAAATAAATTTAGGTCAAGTTAAAAGGACATATTGAAGGTCAAAATAACAATGAAGATCACTAAACCAAATAACAGAGGTAATAGTACATCTGCCCTGACTGGTATCAAAACAAAGTTTACCAAGGAAGGTTTAGTGTGATGACGAATTGTTTTTGAACGCATAAAGGTGGTTTAAACTTCCTAATTGCTAGGGCTTCCACAAACTTTAGGATATGCCCCAAACATGTTTTATAGATAGGTTTAAAAGACGTGTAAACATCAATTTTATGTCCTGTCTCTATAATATGTTTCGCAATAGAGGAGCAAGGTCGTCTGCTCCCACCATTAATGGGTTCTGAAGATTCTATTTGCTTCTGGAGCCATTTAGGAATATGCTCCGAAGCTAGCCCTTACATGCAGAGATCGATGAGTCCTCCCTATGTATGTGTGACCACACCTACATTCAAATTGGTAGAGTGAGATGTGACATCATTTTTCGCATGTTGTAAGGGATTAAATGGATACAACGGCTTCATATTCTCAATTATTGGGATCTTAACTCTATTAATTTCATGTATACCCCTATGATAAGTCCGTGTGTGATCGATCAGATTGTTCGAAATGTGTTGCGCAAATACATTACATGATTCAGACAAATTACGTCTTCTTATTGCTTCATTTAATATATGAAATACATATAGTGAACGATTGTCAAGGGTCTAGAAACTACATATACATTAAAATCATGAAACAAACTGTGTGAAAACTACAACAAAAATGACAAAATATCAAAAGTAGGGCATAAACTTAAGGAAATCACTCATAGTAATAGTCTAAGCTAGCAAAGTTGTTAAAGTGCAAACGTATGAAATCAGCATTTAACGATAGAATAAAGGGATAGGAAAAAATGTAAGATGAAGGGTCACTGTTAAACAGTAATAAGTGCTTATTAAGGTTATATTGATCCTGTTGTAGGCTTAAATTAGCAACTAATGAGTTCAGGTCAATTTGTTATATATATGGCAAAACATACTTTATACCCAAGTTATAAACAAACAAGTCAAATCTTGAGTTTTATTCACGCATAGATGATTCACAACCCAGTTTGTTTTCAAAAGTTAGTGGAAGAATAGGGAGAAGTTGATTATAAGGTTAAGTGAGTAAAATTTATACGTATGAGTCATTCGAATTTTATCACTTATGCCTAGGATATAAATAAATTGTATAAATTTCAATATTAGAGAAACAAATCAACTGATATTATAGAAGAAATGTGACAAAGAGAATTCAGTTATCGATCCTAAGTTTCCGTAGGAATCAAATTCATTTAATCAATGCCTTCGCTATTTAAATACTTAGGGGAACTACTGAATTCAAGCTTATTTTAGAGCTTATTATTAAGATTATCTGGGGTCGCCATTTAATTCAAGACTGAAATTAGAGTAATGGGCGGTGTTTGGAAGTAAAATAAGAACGTGGTTCGTGGCAAGATACGAATAAACAGTCTTCGGAGTATTAATTTTGTACTCCGCCGAGTGAGCTGCAAAATTCAGTGAAGCTTATTTCAGATAGTATCAACAAGAATAACTGAATATCTATCCTCGTTCTCTAATTCACCAAGATTAAAATTAAGATGAGAAAATCAAAATAAGGCATAAGTTCGATAATTTCAGATAAACAAGGATAGATGATTTGTGGAGGATTGTGTTGGTGGGATGGAGAAGTCGGGAAGCAAGTGTTGTCTGTCTCATATTTCATTTCACTCATACATTACTAATCAGTCTCCCCGTGAATATCGTAACTTTCATTCGACTCATTCTCCATTTTGATATATTATCACATATTTATTACTATTCATTATTATTTTAATATTACTATTATTAATATTTTGATTATTATTATTAGTAGTGGTATTAATATTATTATATCGATACTGTTATTGATATTGCTATTGTTACTACTATTATGAGTCTTCAACTTCCTCTTGTCAGTTTTCCTACCCCACACTCTACAAATCTATTAAGATATCACAACCATTGTCTTCCTTATTTTGTAATCGATTTCAGCCTATCACGTTTGTCACACAAATACGACTATTTATTTTGACACCCCATAACTAATCTCTTATTCTACGTTAAAAATGTATCCGCCGCATAACTGGCCATTAATGTAACGACAGTAAATATTATATTTTATAATTGTAAGAACCTGAAGAGAAATTATTGAAAAGAATATTCTTCGTTCAGACTGACTTTTAAAACAAGTAGTTGTCAATCATTCATATAACGGCTGGACAAAAACCTCAGTTATTGAAGTAAGTAAGTCAGTATTTGGTTAACATTCGGGTCTTATATCTCCGTAGGTAAGGTGAATGACTAGCGATTTGAACACCACTGTTTTGAATCTTGATCCCCTCAAAGCCTTTATTCCGTGATAAACCAACATCTAAAAGAGTCCAGTGTATTTGATTTCGATTAACAGAAGTGCTGATATTAAGTCGGACCTAATTGTTTGACCAATCAACGTAAAATTCCGGAAAAATATACTTCAGTTCATGTTATCACACTTTAATGAAGCATACAAGACATACAAGGAGTAATTATACTATAATGGACAAACGTGGGTGTGACAGCGAAAAAAAATTCAGTAAAAACTTGTGGAGGTATGCAGAATCTCAAAGGTGACAAGAAGGAAACATCTGCCGACGTGAAGAGTTCTTCACTACGTCACTAGTATTCTTAATCCGCTAATTCTCCGCTACCTAGTGACCATTCACCCGTAGCCTGCAAAACACAACGTGGTCGAGACTAGTTGTTGAAGCCATTAGGGAGTATATAACATTATGTTTTTGCTCTGTACACTTCTAACCGTTTTCTGACCCAAGCTTACACCTCACAGGAATGCTCATTGAGGATTTCGGCATGAGTAATTTCTTCCCATCACTTTAGACAGTAAAGATTCGCAATCTGATACATGTAACCGGTACCTTATCACCGCTTTAAATTGGAACAGAGTGGATCTCTGTACATTAAGGTACTTATATGGAAATCTCACTGAGGTCAAAAATGAAGCAATTCGGTAAATATCGAACAAGCTTTTTGTTTCTGTGTTGAGATTCCGTCGACAACGCCTCCAACTGGACTTTTATCAACAGCTGCCTTCACTCCATACTGAATATCAGATACTCAGAAAAAATTAGCAATGGGGAACTCTGGCAACGAACCACCCAACAACCTATTATCCGGTAAATATTCAGAACGTAGTAGAGATGGATTGGCGCACACTGAGGAGACTGTTAAGGATATCACGCAGGACCTCAAGCGGAGCCCGTACAGAAAACGATGAGTAGGAGGGTGTTCTTAGTGTAACATCATGGAGATCATGTGAAGAGGAAATGAAAGCTTGTGCATAATTGTAGAGCTAGCTAAAAATAACTCCAGAGAATCAGGTGATACGGAGTTGTTTTAGTGAAGCCCTATGTTCTACTAGCAGCCCCAGGGAATAAAGGTAATAATCTAGCCTGTCAAACATATAATGATCACACATATCACAAACCGATAATGTTTAGAATACTTTTGGGTAGTAAGGAGCACTCTACAACTCTTTTGTTCTCTTCTACATTCTTTTAGAACTACACTTCAGCACGGCATCATTAGATCAAGAAGTTCATGATTTCTAACTTCTCTTAATGCTTAATATATTACGTTCACCATTATTATCATCAGAAAGTAATTTTGCTAATATTCGAAATAATTAAACTTAAACTGTAATTTATATAAATGTTCATCAAGAAACTAGTGACCAGTTAGGGGTGACTGGAAATTAGGTACCTAAATACTTTGTAGTTCTCGATTATCAATTCTTCTCTAACTCATATAATTCCGTGAAAAATTACTGAACATTTACCAATCATGATATAATCTATATTACGTGTTCTTCTTGCTTAGCAGGTAAAAACATGTGTGGTTATGTCATGTGGACATATAAATGTCATTCGATTGTAAATAAGTGTAATGAGTTTCCGATATGAAATACCTTATATTTTTCAGCTTCTCTGTTTGGTTTTTATCTGATGAGACCAAAATGTCACCGCGAATTCAACAAAAAAACACTTTATCATTTATTTTTGAAATCTAGGCCTAATGACAATATACGGATATCTTCATGCACTTCTTTAATTTATCTCTCTGTATAGTTTCTGTCAGTATGAGTTATGTCATACTAGTTCAAGTGAGTTCTAGTGAGAAGTCATGACCAATGAGGTCCATCCAATCGGGAGTGAGGATGGATTTCCCACCGATGATATTGGTTGGTGGTCGCGCTAAGTCACGAATTGGTAGAAGTTAGAATTCATGGGCCCCTAAGTCGAGCCCCGCGGCTGAATTGTATACGAGCTTTCCGTGTGACTGGAAGGTGCTGGGTTCGAATCCCAGTGGGTGCGTACTACCAATCATTCCCGAACTAGGCGACGAAACAGCTGTCCAGTACTCCCTGGTTTTCAATGGTTTTCCAGCTGATATCATTCCGTGATCAGACTCGAAAATTATTGCTCAGGTTATATTGCATTCAGTTAAAATAATGAATCAATAGCATCTGTTTAAGTGTAAACTGCAGGAAAATACATTTTTTGAAAATTTTAACAGGTTTCTGGTTGTAAGGTGAATAGACAGATGAAATATGTTTTGTGTTTAACATACGAAATATATTTTTATCAAAAAGTTAAATGTTAACCGAAGTAAGATTTAGTGTAAGACAAAAGTTAACTTTAGACACCTAAAAGGCACAGCTCACGAATTACCTTGCAGCGAGCATATGCGCTAAATAGGGAATTCGGGCCCCTAACCCCAATCTTCCTTTAACTTAACGTCAATGTAATCCTAAGCTATCCTCAACCTAACCCTGATCTACCTCTAAGAAACCCTAATATCTCTCTGATTGGGTTAACCTAACTCTGAAACATAGGACTTCAACAGCATATCTGCATTTTGTCTGGTTCTGACAGTTCTTATCAGCTGCCCCCAAGACTGTCCATTAGCTTTGACTTCCTTCCCACATGATCTCCTCTATATCACCCTCGGACGCCTAAATCGTCATTCCTAAGTTGGGTCCCACTCGAGGGTCTGGTGGGTGATGTCACCAACAGTTTCTAAATATTGGATCACAGAGTCTTCTGGAGCCTAGCCAGGTAGTTAACGCCCAGGTAGTTCGAATCAGCCATCAAAGACTTCATTGACTGACACCATGTTATAGTTTGACCATCTCACACTATTTTCCAGCCCAATCCGATATCACCTAATATTGTCAGATATGGAAGCTAGTAGTTCAGCATGCGTAACACATGCTCCACGATAATTCTATAAAATATCATGGATGAGGACTTGTCCTCAAACTAAAATTTTTATTCTTCTGCGTCGGTGGCATAATTGCCACTAATGGTCCGGTGATCCTCCGAATGGCAAATAAAAATAATATCAACTAAGGATGAAATCCAGTCTGAACTAATAAATAAATTTTCAAGAGTTGGTTTGTAAGGATTAGATTTCATGGGCCATTGAATCGGGTCCCAGTGGCTGAATGGTATACGAGCTTGTCTTGTAGCCATGAGGTCCTGGGTTCGAAACCCAGTGGGTGTGTACTGTCGATGATTCCCAGACTAGGCTGACGAAACAGCTGTCCAGTACTCCCTGGTTTTCAATGGTTCTCTAACTGATATCAATCCGTGGTCAAACTCGTATAATAAATAAATAAAAATTGTAATATAAATATACATAATTAATACTGAACTTACTTTGTACTAACTGATACATATTCATACTGATTAGAACTCCAATTATCACATAAATCTGAAGTAATAATCTAATACATATGACGAACATGATATTTCGTATAATCTTGAATTTATTTTACTTCCTTTGTCAATTTTTTTCCAAATGTATATTGACTTTTTTGGGGAATCTTTTATGTCAGTTGTTGATGTCTTTGTTTTGGTTTTAAATTCAATCTATTTTTGAATTTTATTCTGACTATAAATAGATTTGACAATGTATTATCTGATAACTAACATTTCATATAATTTTGCCTTTATATATATATAAATATATTTCAAGGTAACCTAACAAGATGTATACAAATGAGTGAATAAAACTCGGTTTACAACTATAGTTGTCATCCCGATATAAGTGGATAAGTTTCACATAAATAAAAACAACCAACCATTTATTATCTTTAATAAATAATTCACTGAACTAATATACCATCTGAGTTCGAAATCAAAATTATCGTAATAGAGCAATAGATATACGCACATACGCACGTACGCACACACACATATACGCACATTTTAAGCCACCTACGCATTTACAGTATACTATAGATATATGC